>CM064544.1:26953405-26980429 GCA_032716605.1 Paralithodes platypus | reverse complement strand
ATCCAGGAGTCTCCCCTTACCTTAAAAAGCAACTTACTTATAAAAGTCGGGCAATTAGCCAGCTGACCCTTCGGGCCCGCCGATGTGTGCTCGCCCCCAAATCACCGTGAAACACAAACATGCTTTGCACGTAACGCCTGCGATTATTTATCCTTATATGCCAGTGTGTGAACTAACGCTGTTATCTAATTCAGAGCATTGGGAACGAAGGGCCAAATTGCCAGATGCTGCCTCCACAGCCCCTGCATAGCTGCCCTGGCCCCTAATATGGAAGGGGCCACTCAGCCCCGGCAACACCCGCCTCCAGCATCCTCCACTGCTCCACCATCTTGCCAACTTGAGGAGCCTGTTAGCACCAGCCCTGGAGGTTATGCATCAACCTCCTCTTCTCTCCCCCTTGAAGTGAGCCCCCTGTGGGGCTACCCCTGGCAGGCCAAGATTGCCCTGCCCGGAAACCAACACACCAGCAATGACAAACAATCACCAGCCCCCGGCAACACCGAGTCACCCTGCCATATATAAACCCCGAGAGGAGGAGAGCGGGCAGAAGTACAAATATAGCTTTTTGCCGAGCGGCACCTCGCTCTGCTTGAAGACTGTTTTACTCGCCTGCTGACAGACGACCGGCATCCCGCAAGCTGAACACCAGGACTTGAAGTATTATTTTCCTGGATCTGTATTGATTGCGGCAACCCGCCGGTTAGCATAGAGACCTACGAGCAATATATATATCTCAACACATACACAGAGATCTAGGGTAGAAAGATCTACTGTGTTCCTGGGTTGATTGAACTCGTTATGGATCAGAGACAGTTAAGCAAAGTCCGTGCATAGACACTGCTTACATTCGTTCGATGAGACGCTCCTCTGGCCCTGCCAGGAAGCAGACCATTTAAGATCCATAGGAGAGAACCTTAACTCAACTTCATCACCGGTCAACTGACCCATCTGTAACTTCTTCACACAACTGGACACCCTGGACGGCCCCCTGGAGCAGCCGAGAAGCCCCCGACGACACCAGATTCAAGAGGAGAAAGAAGATAACCTGACCGGGCCCGATTCCGTATTATAGTATCAGTGTAGAGATACCGTGTTACCAACCCGTTGTGTTTGCCTATGTTCACAATTGAGTTATTCGCTCACCGTGAAGAGTGTTTCGAGTTTGATCCTAGAGTCCCCTGTTTTTGCCAGAGATTTCGTTCTAGTAAGTGTATTACGAGATAATTACCGCGACAGTATTTACCCACAGCCACGACAAGAGTTATTCCTAAATTGGATGTGGTATAGATATTCTGTGATCCCGCAAATTAAGGGATAGGTCGTAAACCTTATTTAATCTCAGTAACGAATTTCCATCCGCGCATTAACGGTTAAAAGTACACATAAATAATTGCCTACTTGACTCCGCTAGATCGTGTGAAGTCAAAGCTCAACGTTAGCCGCCACTTAAGCGGATAACTAAAACCTTAGGCCTAAAGCAACGAACTGTATCAGATACTGTGCAAATTGAATCAGTGCCCCCCTCGAGTGACTTTCTTATCGCTTCTTATGTTCGTATCGCAAGAATAATGCTAGAGATTCGGAAGTGGCAGTGCACGCTCTAATCCAGATCCACGATTGTGCTCGGAGAATTGAAGACGAAGTTCTTTCTACTGACTTTACTACTCCTACCCATGCATGATCTCCAAAGTGAATTGACTCTATTCTATACCGCGAGTGTGTTTTAGTGAAATAAAGTTGTATTACAAATCACATTCCAAGATTCTATTTATGTGTTCTGTTGATCCCTCGCATGTATGTATATGAAACCAGATATTCCAGTCTTGCAGAACTCACCTATGCAATCGTTAATCCTGAATAAAATCAGGGCATAACATTGGCGGCAGCGGTGGTTCTTGATTTGGATAGAAGATTTCATTGCATTTCATGTTGCAGAGCAATAGAAGCATTGTAATCTCGCGTATATGGCAACAGCGTGCGCTTACACTCACATTCCCAAATTTAATATAGAAACGTATGATATCGCCACTTACTTGGACCAGTGTTAGATTTGGCACATCAAAATGACTGCGAGAAAATCGCCGTCGCATTATTGCACATTATGCACTTGGGAAGAGCCGTTTCCCAAGTAGCCAAACAGGTAACGCCAGAGCTTACCTGGAACCAGTTTCGATCCCTCGTGACCCAGGTCCTAGGGCCAACTTTGAGTTTTCCAGTCACCCCAAAAAAAAAAATCAACGAGATTGAGAATGAAGGGGACATCAACGTGACCCTTGTGAACCTATATAAATATGCAAGGACCACGTATAGCCATCAAGATGCCGAACAGCAGAACGAGCAGATGTTCACCGCCTTATACAACATCCTCCCACACCACATCACCGCTCACCTCGACCTTTATGGCTCCTTCGAGGAACACATGCTCTCCATCAGGGAAATGTGCCAACTTGACCAAGTAAAGTATGAAGGACACCTGGACGTCACCCTAGCCAAAGAATGTAACCACGTCAGATTCGCCTGCCTCTCGCGAACCAAAGAATATCAAGAACGACAAATCCTCCAGGCACTATTCAAGATCCTCCTCTTAGGCATCCACCATCATTTCCAGATCCACGGCCATCTCTCCTTTCTACAAGACATCCATATGATCCGGGAGTTGTTAAAACCAGGCTACCAAACACCTGCCCTGCGGCCTCATTCAGAGCAACCTTTCACCAAAAACAACTTGAGCCCAAGGTCAGTTCACCCACATTCATCCACTCTCTCACGTTCCCCCTTAGTAAAAGAAGCCCCTGTAAAACCATCACCCACAGCCTTATATCCACACCCTGTGAATCCCCTGCCCATACCTAGAAAATTGAAGAAAAAAGAAACCCCTATCCACCCCCCCAGCCCCTATCCAGAGAAACAAATGTAGTCCTCCACCTAATCCTATCATAAGTAAGCCCCTCCATCCTCCTAAGGCACTAAGCCCCGTGCACCCTTCCAAAATGACCCCCGATGCCATTCCCAGCCCTGTGCACTCTTCCTTGCCCCTACCCTCTCTAACCATCCCATCAATCCCTCCCTCAATCAATTAAACTCCCTCGCCAAAACAACCTGATGAATCAACTCTCTCTTGCACAACCTTGATCAAAGAAAAATCCTCACCCCCATCCCTTCCTCAACCTCTTCCAACCCCCAAATCAGAGCACCCCCATTCATCCATCCTTCCCCATCCCCCCTCAATCAACGAAACTCCCATGCCAGCAGTAACTGATCAATCAACCCTCTCTTGCTCAACCTTGACCAAAGAAAAATCCTCACCCCCATCCTTTCCTCAACCTCCTCCAACCCCCAAACCAGAGCACCCCCATTCATCCATCCTTCCCCATTCCCCCTCAATCAACGAAACTCCCATGCCAGCAGTAACTGATCAATCAACCCTATCTTGCTCAACCTTGATCAAAGAAAAATCCTCACCCCCATCCTTTCCTCAACCTCCTCCAACCCCCAAATCAGATCACCCCCATTCATCCATCTTTTTCCATTCCCCCTTAACCAACAAACCCCCATTGCCAACTGTGACTGCAAAATCCACTCTCTCTAAGAAAGAAAAAGAGAAACCCCTATCCATCCCCCCAAACTCTATCCAAGAAAACAAATGCATTCCTCCACCTAAACCTATCCTGAATAAGGTCTTCCATCCTCCTGAGAAAGCAAACCCTGTGCACCCTTCCAAAATGACCCCCCATGATATTCCAACCCCAGTGCACCCTTCCTTGCCTCTATCCACTCTGATCATCCCAACAATCCCCCCCTCAATCAATGAAGCTCTCGGGCCAACAACAACCGGTAAACCAACACTCTCTTGCTCACCCTTCCTCAAAGAAAAACACTCACCCCCTCCTCCAACCCAAACAAGGAAAATCTCCCAACCCTTTACCCAACACCCCCTAACTCTCCCATACCAACCCCACCCCAACAACGCAAAACCCCCCTAAACAACCCCACAATGACACCAATATCCCAGTCGCGGCGGAAAATATTGAGGCGGTAGGGCCGACCTCAATACCATCCACCGATATCGTACACCCCCTCCCAGACCGTTGGTTGCTCAAGAGATTCCCGTTTTCGTACATCTGGCAGGCAGGCACACACTCCCTCCACCCGCCTCGAGGAAACTAAGCTCCTCAGTATGTCCCGGTCGGTCGTGAGGAGAGGTGCTGCAACATTTACTCTCGGCCCTCCCTCCCTGATTTCACTCACGACACCCGTGGATTAACCCTTATAGCAACGAGATGGTGGGCGCTAGGAACCTAACAAGCGAGGAAATTATAGAGTAGTGGGGTTTCTGAAAAATGTGAATGTTAGGAGCATTTTTAGGTAAAAGTTGGGAACCAAACTTTTTAGCATATTTCAGGTATGCTGAATTCGATAAACCCGGTTCCCAAGCGAAATTTTGAGTTTTTGACCATCTAATTTGCATAAACAAAATGGCCGCCAAATTGGAAATTTTTGACACTTCATGAACCATTTTCTCCAATATCTCTCTAACTAGGCAAGCAAAAATGACAAATAAAGTGTCTATACTTATGTTTTGAGGGTCAGGGAATGTGATTAAGGCATCTTTAAAGTGATTAGTGATAAGCCTTCACGTAAATGTGCAAATTAGTGGCTGCAATTATAGAAAAATCAATTTCTCCAATATCTAACGCTAATACTAATACTAATTGTTTCTTTTATTTGCAGACTACAATGGATCCAGTAGTTACTTTGAAGAGGCCTTCACCTGTAGATTACAGCTTGTGCATCTTCTGCCAAACTCACACAGCCAGTGTTATTCCTAGTAATGCAAGTGACCATGGACTCGCAAAAGTCAGGAATGCTGCCAGTACCAGAAGAAAGCTTAGAGACACTAAGAATATCGATGTGATTGACCGTCTTGAGAATGTCTTGGATTCTGCTGAAGCCGAAACTCTTGTGTGGCACAAAATGTGCTATGCCCACTTCACGGACAAAAGTAAACTTGAACGTTTGAGGAAGATGCAGGCAGTGGATTCAAAACAAGAAGCAAGTTGCAGCAGCAGTGGTAACAGATGTTCATTGCGAAGGCATGTGGAACCAGTAAACTGCAACTTATGCATTTTCTGTCAAACTGTTGTTTTGAAGGCACGGTTGATCTCAGTAATGACAAAACAAATGAGTGATCAGATAATTGAAGCTTCCCCTCTCGACTACAAAATTGGCCTTCGATTGGCTGGAGTGATTGACTTAATTGCAGCTGAAGCCAAATACCACTTGAAGTGTCTAAGAGCATTCTACCAAATCACGGCAAAAGCGGGACAACGATGACGAGATGGCATTGCTCTCGGCCTTCCAGGGATTCAAGGTTTTTGCATCGGTTTCACCAGCGTCATTGCAGAATCTGGCCACAAAAGACCTAGCAACAGAGGCAATCCAAAAACTCATACTTTGTGCCAAAGAACTCGGACAAGAAAAAGGGAATACATTCGTTGAGGAGAGGATGATTGTACCTGAGCAAGGTGACAAGCCAGATGTCAGAATCCATGCACCCCTACACAGGAGTATGCCAAAACGTTTGCATCTCTGTATGAAGTGGTCAAAGACAATAAAGAGAAAGACAAGAGAACTATCCTGAAGGCAGATAGAAACGTGCTTCAACGCCTTCTTACTGCCTATGAGGCAGGTCGTCCAGTTGACTTGCCAGCTGTCCTAAAGCACGAGCTTCTGCCAGTTCCTGTATCACTCGCTGAAATGAATGGTACACTCCGCACTGGAAATAAGTCCATACTGGCAGATAAGTTAACGGAAGACATAATCTGCCCTGAAGCTATTGAACTTCACGACTCATCATCCTGCCTAATCATTGATGGACAAGCACTGGTGGGTGCTCTGGGAAAGCCTGACAATGCAATGACCTTTGGGGATTTGGCCGACACATACGTAAGAGCAGTATTAAGGCAGGTTCTAACTATCAACGGGTAGACATTGTGTTCGACAGATATAGAGAAGAGACAATCAAGGGTGGTACGAGGACACGACGCACGAAAGCAGATCGACCAATCAGACGAATTGTTGAGGGACGTGATGTGCCTCTTCCAAAAAAATTGACTAACTTTGTGTCGCTCCCTGCTAATAAAGCTGATCTTGCAAATTTCCTGTCTGAGGAACTGTGTTCTCAGGCACCTGATGATAAGGAGATTGTAGTTGCCGGGGGATTCAGAGAAGAAATTGAGGTTAGGTCATCAAAGACAATCACTGATTTGACTCAACTGAGAGCCACACATGAAGAAGCTGACACTAGGTTGGTGTTACATGCTGTGCACAGCCAGTTCAATACAGTTGTTGTGTCATCAAGGGACACTGATGTTCTCGTGCTTTTGGTTTCCCACTTCCCACGTGTACAATGTGAACACCTCTGGATGATGTCTGGTACCAC
Organism: Paralithodes platypus; assembly: GCA_032716605.1. Classification (NCBI taxonomy): domain Eukaryota; kingdom Metazoa; phylum Arthropoda; class Malacostraca; order Decapoda; family Lithodidae; genus Paralithodes; species Paralithodes platypus. The sequence continues at coordinate 26,973,987 of CM064544.1, read as the reverse complement.
CAAGAAAAGGCGATATATACCCATTGATGCAGTTTTCAACAACCTACCAAGAGATTCAACAACAACTCTTTTACCATTTCATGCATTAACCGGGTGCGACACCACCTCCTACATCGCAAATCACACCAAAAGGTCATCATGGAAAGTCTTCAAACAGCACCATCAATTGCTCATAAACTTGGGAATCGGTGGACTCACAGAGCAGACCATTCGATCTTCAGAAACGTTTGTCTGCAGAATATATGATGTGCACAAAACAGACTCTGTTGATGCAGCAAGGCATATACTGTTCTCAAAGACTGCCAAACCAGAAACAATGCCACCAACACGTGATGCTCTCCGCTTCCATTTGATGCGAGTACACTATCAAGCAATGATTTGAAGAAATGCTCACTGTGCTGTACCTGAGCTTCCTGCACCCACAGACATTGGATGGAAACATGGCAATTCAGGACTACAACCCATTCTGATGTCATTGAGTCCGATCCCAGAAAGTTGCCTGGAAATTATTTCATGTGCCTGCCAGAAACAATGCAGGACGCGTCGGTGCAAATGCCGCAAATCCGGGTTGCGATGCACAGCAATGTGTGCATGTCAGCAACAGAGTGATGATCAAACTCCTTGTATTGCATGAATATGGTCTACTCCAATAAATAGTTCAGGTGAGTGACAGATATTGCCCTGTTTTGCCTGCATAAGCATCAAGGAGTATCTTGGGGTAAAGTTGGGAACCATTGATTTTTCTCTAATGACAGCCGCTAATATGTATATTAAAGTCTAGGCTTATTACTGATTCCTTTAAAAATGCCTCAGTGACATTCCCTGACCCTCAAAACATAGGTATAGATGCTTCACTTGTGATATTTGCTTGCCTAGTTAGAGAGATATTGAAGAAAATGGTTCAAGAAGTGTCAAAAATTTCCAATTTGGCGGCCATTTTGTTTATGCAAATTAGACGGTCAAAACTCAAAATTTCGCTTGGGAACCGGGTTTATCGAATTCGGCATGCCTGAATTATGCTAAAAAGTCTGGTTCCCAACTTTTACCCAAAAATGCTCCTCGTTTCTTATAGAGGGCCTTTTTTAGGAAATCCCACTATACTATTAGTGCCCTAGTGTAGCTCTTCAAGGCAGGGAAATCTAACAAAGATATCTCCACTCAACTTGGCTTGAACTTAAAAACTGTGCAGCGGTGGACGAAGAAGTTTAAGGACAATGGCGGTGTGGCAACTCCGGCCAAGAAGAAGAGCTCAGGCCGCAAGTGTAAGGTGTCTAAGCGAACTCTGACTATTCTTAAGAGACAATTGGAACATAATCCTCATTTAACAGCACTGGAGTTGAAGGAACAGAACCCTAGGTTGCTTGGGAATGTCGCAGAAAGGACAATTCGCGACTACATACTGAAGAGGCTCAAGTTCAGGTCGCTTCGCCCGCGGAAGAAACCGCTCGCACCCTGGCTCAGGTGACTAAGCGAAAGATCTTTGCCCGAAAGTACCTTCAGTGGAACGTTGCCAAGTGGAAACACATGGTTTGGAGCGATGAAGCCACATTCAATGTTACTGGGAACAGATTTGGCAGCGTGCGCTGCAGGCCTACCGGTAATCGCGACGACAACAAGTACGTGCAACAGGTTGTGAAACATCCGGACTCGCTTATGGTGTGGGGTTGTTTCTCTTATTATGGCGTAGGGCCACTTGTTGTGCTACCAAAGAACACTTATGTCAATAAAGAAGTGTATCTTACCCTCCTGTTTGAGCAATTACCCGAAGCTTACCGAGCCTGGCGCGGTAGGTTTTTCATGCAGGATGGGGTACCCTGCCACACAGCGAAATATGTAACGGTGTGGTTAGATGATTGTGATATCAAGTACTTTAAAGATTGGCCAGGGAATTCACCAGACTTAAACCCCATTGAATATTTATGGGGGATCATCAAACAGAAACTGAAGAAAAAAGACACCTCGTCACTGCCGCGGCTAGAGGCGGCCATCCGTGAAGTTTGGGACAATATTCCAGCTAGTACCATTCAGAATCTGACTGTTTCTCTTCCAAAACGTTTGCAATTGTTGAAGAAGGCCAAGGGGTGGCACACAAGATATTAGTAATAAAGTAAGTGAAAAAAAAAAAAAAAAATTTACCTTTTATTGTCATTTATTGGTTGATTTATGTGTTACGCATGGGTAAACATGGCGCACCTCCATATTTTTCGCGACTTGTAAGTCCTTCCCCAATACCCTCAACCCATACCAGCTTACACGAAGTAACCTCAAGTTTTTCCCCACCTTAGGCACCTAACCTCACTCCACACTCTATCCACCAGGACCTTGCCAGAGATTACCTGCTCCACCCCACCTCTCCCATCCTCACCACCCATCTCCAATACCACCTCCTTTTCCCCCCCTACCTTACCCAACCCCATACCACTACCTCATCCACCCCAAATTCCCCCTCCCCCCCCCCCCACAGATTCCGTTCGACAACATACCATGCCCATCCAAATCCAGCCACAAAACTGTTCCCACCTTGACTAACCACCAAAATCTCTCTCTCCCTCTCACCCCAGACAACGTACTCAACCTCTCAACCTCAACAACCCCTCTCAAACCACGACACTGCCGATCCAGAACCCCTAAACAAATTCCCTATCAAACCCCCCACCCCAACCCTCCAAACCACCAAACCCTCATAAACCCTCAACCTCCAACATTCCTCACCCTTACCGCCACCCCTCCCACAACCAATAGCCTCTACACCATTCAACCCCCCTCCAACAACAACCCCTTCCCTCAGCCAAATTACCAACAAACCACACTCTCCCTTCACCACCTCCCCAGACGCGCAAACAAACACCCTTTAAACCCAACCGCACCCAGACACCTGTCAAGCCTAACAGTTCACCCATTCCGAACAGCCCGCCTAACGGGACACCTACCCCCTCTTCCAAAGTGAAAGCGAAATCCCAAGGTCAAAACCACAGCCCCACGTGCCACCACCACCAACCAACCCCACAACACACCTACCTCAACCTACCCCCCACAACAAACCTACGTACTCCACACTTGAGGTACGAGGTCGTACCTTATACGAAGGCGACGGAAGTTAAATACACCAGGAACGAAAATTCCTGGGAGCGAAACTTCCACCCCCAGCAAGATCCCTCCCTTTCTTCCACTTCCATCCACAGACTACACGTCTCGTTATTCACAGTCTTCTAGTATACAAAACCACATTTCCTTACCCCCTGACATTCTTGAAGTATCCACTAAGTATGTATTCAATTAGATACTAACCCTGCAGACTATAATACTTTCATCGCGTACAGGAACGAGGCGACCTGAAGACACCTAATTCTCTCTACCGTACGAAGGTATAGGTATGTACCCCATGCTAGCTATTGTATCGAAGTACCTCTGCTTATTTATATATGTTTAATTCTGATCAACCTGCAGACGGCCATAACTGCAAACCATGTATTATTGTATTAACCCTTGTCTAGCGGGTGTTTTTGGGCTTATTTGGGCATATTCAGGCCCTCCTGAATGATAAATCAAGTATGTGCATGAAAAGAAATGTATTCAGCAAAAAACTAGGCGCTAAAAGCTTCAAAATGAGACCAGAACGAGCTACGTAGCACTCGTGGTTCTCATACAGTGGTACCAGTAACATGGGACTTTAGCGTATAGCGGCATATTTTTCCCAGCTATGCTTACTACTGGCTACACTGCCGGCCTCTCAAGAACACAGGGAACATGAGTTAATGGGCGGCGGTAAGCCCTGGGAGTCGGCTGTCGGGCCCGCTGCGCTCCCGGCCATTTGCACTCGATTTAAACCCTTTAAAAGCCTTAATAATGCTCCTAACTTGCTGCAAATTGGAGGCGGCCGCCCCCGATCTTTAAGGATTAATGATATATATATATATGTTTAACTATGACAGCCCTCTAAGAAGAAGACAAGGAGGGAAGACACCCCTTATCCCTACCTTACGACGGTACAAGTATGATTTATCTATGTAATTCTGATCAACCTGCAGATGGCCATAACTGCAAACCATACATTATTGTATTAAATATATATATATATGTTTAACTATGTATCGAAGTACCTCTGCTGATTTATATATGTTTAATTCTGATCAACCTGCAGACGGCCATAACTGCAAACCATGCATTATTGTATTAATGATATATATATATATATGTTTAACTATGACAGCCCTCTAAGAACACAAGGAGGGAAGACACCCCTTATCTCTACCTTACGACGGTATAAGTATGCACCCCATACTAATTATTATCTTGATGTACCTCTGCTAAATGCTATGTTCAATTCTGATCAATCTACAGACGATCATCTCAAGAGAGAAAGACAGGGAAGACACCTGGTATCTCTCTGCACTGTCAGTATGTGTATGTGTACCCGACCAAAGCAACAGCCAGACAGACAGACACTCACTAACACGGTCGTCGTCGGAGAGAGAGGAACCCCCCCCCCCCCCACACCCAGCCAGATTAGATGCTTACTGCCTCAGCAGCCAGCACTGGACAACTCACCCCAAAATGGCCGACCACAGACAACAACCCCCAACCTTTCTGGACCACCCCTCCACACCAATCCACATCTTTTAACTCACAGTCTTCTAGTATACAAACCACATTTCTCTCCTCCCCGCCATTATTCAACCCTAACTATGTATTAGATGAGGTACACCCCATACCTTCTTGATGACGTAAGCTGTAGTGCCCGCGTCGTGTGCATATCCCTGTGACTATTGTAATTACCGTTGTATTAATTTCACGTGCGTTTAGCTACAGCTAAATCCAACTACAGCCGCCACAGGCAACATGACTGCAGACCAGGTATATATGATTAATGAATATGTTTGTCTTTAGCTATGACAACCCCTGCCGGAAAAGTAAGCGGAAAGACACCTCTTAACTCTGTATTATGAGGGGGGTATAGATATATAACTGTGCTAATTAGATATTGATTATGTCATTACCATTTTACTTGTTACTTATTAACGTACTAACCCCGCATGATGACTGACCTACTAACAGTAGAATAATAAGGAAACCGTCAACTCGCACAACCTATTTTTCCCTAACCCTTGCATTACATAATCCAGCCTGTTTTTCTTTTCTAGCCTCCCTCCACACGCCTTCTACACGCCTCGTCAAGACACTTCCTTCTAGGACTAAGTTCACATGATCCAATCCTTTTCCGTTGCAACCAGGCAGTGCCAGCTCTGCATGAGTAGACAACGACCTGACCACGCTTGGGAGCGCCAATGCCTCGTGCCGCGTGTTTGCTCCAGGTACGTGACCAAAAACCGCCCATCACCATGATAACGATAATTGCACTGCCGCCTGAGATGCGAGGGTATCAGTACATAAACCAGGCCAGTTCTTATGTTGATTTATACCACTACCTAGTGTAAGTTCTCTTAATTACCTACTAACCCCACATGCTGACTAACCTCCTAACTTTAGACTAGTGAACGAACCATAAACCTCACACAGTATTCTTCCCATAACTTTTGTGTTACATAATCTAACATGTTTTCTCTTTCTAGTTCTTCCTTCCACACGTCTTCTACACGCCTCGTCAAACGCTACCTTCTCGGACTACAATTCACACGGCCTATCCTTTTCTTTTCTTTTTTTTTGCAACCAAGCGGTGTGCCAACTGTGCATGCATATATGATGACCCAACCACACAACGGAAGAGCCAATGCCTTGCATCGTGTGTTGCCTCAGGTACGTAACCGAACCAATCTGTCACCATAATCATGACAACGATACTGCCACCTAGTTGTGCATGCCCTGCCTTATTGATCAACTATTTGTCTGTATTTTCTCTCTCTCTCTCTCTCTGGCTTCCTCTCTCCTTATCCACCCTTTGTCTACGTGGGCATTTCCACCTAACCCAGGTGGGCCCGACAACAACACATTAACTCGGCCATCGAGCCGTGTCCAATCCTGGAGGGACTCCTACCTGCGCCGCCCTCCTCGACCCCGGCATACGGGACCACTAGGGCACCCGCATTAACCACCACCTGTATGCACGTGCCAGCACCTATGAAGTATGGCAGGATTTGTTATTCAACCTCACAAAGGCCTACGGGTACGAGAGAACTGTTCACCCTTTTCCCCCTTTTTCCTTCCTTACCTTAAAAAGCAACTTACTTATAAAAGTCGGGCAATTAGCCAGCTGACCCTTCGGGCCGAGGTGCTCCGCCCCAATCTCCGCGAACAACAACACGCTTGCCGTAACGCCTGCGATTACTTATTCTTATATGCCAGTGTGTGAACTAACGGTGTTATCTAATTCAGAGCATTGGGAACGAAGGGCCAGATTGCCAAATGCTGCCTCCACAGCCCCTGCACAGCCGCCCTGGCCCCGAATATGGAAGGGGCCACTCAGCCCCGGCAACACCCGCCTCCAGCATCCTCCACCATCTTGCCAACTTGAGGAGCCTGTTAGCTCCAGCCCTGGAGGTTATGCATCAACCTCCTCTTCTCTCCCCTTGAAGTGAGCCCCCTGTGGGGCTACCCCTGGCAGGCCAAGATTGCCCTGCCCGGAAACCAACACACCAGCAATGACAAACAATCACCAGCCCCCGGCCCCGGCAACATCGAGTCACCCTGCCATATATAAACCCCGAGAGAAGGAGAGCGGGCAGAAGTACATATATAGCTTTTTGCCGAGCGGCAACTCGCTCTGCTTGAAGACTGTTTTACTCGCCTGCTGACAGACGACCGGCATCCCGCAAGCTGAACACCAGGACTTCATGCATTATTTTCCTGGATCTGTATTGATTGCGGCAACCCGCCGGTTAGCATAGAGACCTACGAGCAATATATATATCTCCACACATACACAGAGATCTAGGGTAGAAAGATCTACTGTGTTCTTGGGTTGATTGAACCTCTCGTCATGGATCAGAGACAGTTAAGCAAAGTCTGTGTATAGACACTGCTTATGTTCGTTCGATGAGACGCTCCTCTGGCCCTGCCAGGAAGCAGACAATTTAAGATCCATAGGAGAGAACCTTAACTCAACTTCATCACCGGTCAACTGACCCATCTGAAACTTCTTCACACAACTGGACACCCTGGACGGCCCCCTGGAGCAGCCGAGAAGCCCCCGACGACACCAGATTCAAGAGGAGAAAGAAGATAACCTGACCGGGCCCGATTCCGTATTATAGTATCAGTGTAGAGATACCGTGTTACCAACCCGTTGTGTTTGCCTATGTTCATCCTGGAGTTATTCGCTAACCGTGAAGAGTGTTTCGAGTTTGATCCTAGAGTCCCCTGTTTTTGCCAGAGATTTCGTTCTAGTAAGTGTATTACGAGATAATTACCGCGACAGTATTTACCCGCAGCCACGACAAGAGTTATTCCTAAATTGGATGTTTTGGTATAGATATTCTGTGATCCCGCAAATTAAGGGATAGGTCGTAAACGTGATTTAATCTCAGTAACGAATTTTCATCCGCGCATTAACAGTTAGAAGTACACATAAATAATTGCCTACTTGACTCCGCTAGATCGTGTGAAGTCGAAACTCAACGTTAGCCCCCACTTAATCGGATAACTAAAACCTTAGGCCTAAAGCAACGAACTGTATCAGATACTGTGCATATTGAATCAGTGCCCCCCTCGAGTGACTTTCTTATCGCTTCTTATCATGTCCGTATCGGAAGAATAATGCCCGAGATTCGGAAGTGGCAGTGCACGCTCTAATCCAGATCCACGATTGTGCTCGGAGAATTGAAGACCAAGTTCTTCCTACTGACTTTACTACTCCTACCCATGTTCTCCAAAGTGAATTGACTCTTTTCTATACCACGAGTGTGTTTTAGTGAAATAAAGCTGTATTACAAATCACATTCCAAGATTCTATTTATGTGTTCTGTTGATCCCTCGCATGTATGTACAGTATAATTATGAAACCAGATATTCCAGTCTTGCAGAACTCACCTACGCAATCGTTTATCCTGAATAAAATCAGGGCATAACATATCCATTCGGCCCCATTCAGTCTACTGTTTTAAGAAGTTTACCCCAATCCAGGTGTCAATATTTTCCTGGCGAGCGGTAGCCAGCCAACAAATATATATTTTTGTTTTGACAGCAAGCTAAATTTGTAAATTTTTCAATAGAAAAATGTTTCCGGCGAAGCCGGATTACTCCATACAATGCTGGCTCGCTATCGCTCGCCAGGAAGAAATCCACACCTGGATGGGGTTAAACGTCTTAAAACAGTTGGCTGAATGGTGCCGAATGGATACAAGCCAGATAGAGAGAAAAGGAGAGAAAGAGAAAAAAAGGCAGGTGACCCCCCTTAACGTAAAGGCCAAAAGTGTCCTATTTTTACATCTCCCCGAGTGATGACAATTAACCCTTTCAAGATCCGATTACGCATTTATTTTCTGTTTTCTGGCTATTATTAGACGATTTTATTTAGATTATGGAGGGTAAATGGTGGTCAGAGGGTTAATTGCGATAGTTTATAACCATATAATACAAAAAGATCCTTCATAAACTGCATACAATCGTCTAATGATAGCCAAGATATAATACAAAAATTAGTCATAATTCTCAAGGGGTTAATGAAAGTAAACTCGCGAACCAAACCCTTTCACCCTATCACCGCCAAACCGGAATGTACGATACGAAATTAAACGGCGATCCAAGTGTGCGAAATAATACCGAATTCTGCGCTGGCCATCCAATAAACAAATCCTAATTCATTACAATATTTTACTCCTGGATTGGCACACACACACACATATGCACACGGGGAGAAAAAAAATATGGAGTCTGGCGGAAATATATGAGTTGGAATTTTAGCCAGCCGCAAAAAAGGTGTCGGTAGAATTGAATTACATGAAAGCGCAAATTTTCCGTGTCGGCGCAAGGACCAGAATCGCGGGGTTCAGGGCATATCGCTACCTGGCTACTTCGCTCATGTTTAGTCCCGTTAATTCTGAGACTACGGTCATTCGTTTCATTTAAAAACATAATCGTACCATTTATGTGTCGATTTTTTCCTGGCAAGTGAAAGCAAGCATGCAAATTAGGAGGAACCGGCCTTCGACCAAAGAATGTACGAATTTATCTAGAAGGGGGTCTTGGAGGTTTTGTTAAGGCTAAATGAAGGAAATGGGAGTAAACTAGAAAATTATAAATACATATAATTATAAAATAACAAATTAGCACATGAATACAAATCTCCCCTGAAGGGGGCCCATCTCGTTATATTTTCTCTCTCTCTCTGGGTTGTATCCATTCGGCCCATTCAGCCTACTGTTTTAAGACGTTTATCCCCTTCCAGGTGTCGATTGCTTCCTGGCGAGTGTGTCTGTTTTGGTTGTGACCACTTAGCAGTGTGTCTGTTTTGATTGTGACCACTTAGCAATGTGTCTGTTTTGGTTGTGACCACTTAGCAGTGTGTCTGTTTTGGTTGTGACCACTTAGCAGTGTGTCTGTTTTGGTTGTGACCACTTAGCAGTGTGTCTGTTTTGGTTGTGACCACTTAGCAGTGTGTCTCTTTTGGTTGTGACCACTTAGCAGTGTGTCTGTTTTGGTTGTGACCACTTAGCAGTGTGTCTGTTTTGGTTGTGGCCACTTAGTAGTGTGTCTGTTTTGGTTGTGACCACTTAGCAGTGTGTCTGTTTTGGTTGGGACCACTTAGGAGTGTGTCTGTTTTGGTTGTGGCGACTTACAGTGTGTCTGTTTTGGTTGTGACCACTTAGGAGTGTGTCTGTTTTGGTTGTGACCACTTAGGAGTGTATCTGTTTTGGTTGTGGCCACTTAGGAGTGTGTCTGTTTTGGTGGTGGCCACTTAGGAGTGTCTTTATTGGTTGTGACCAGTTAAGAGTGTGTCTGTTTTGGTTGTGGCCACATACGAGAGTGTCTGTTTTGGCTGTGGCCACTTAGTTGTGTGTCTGTTTTTGGCTGTGACCAGTTGAGGAGTGTGCCTGTTTGTGATGTGGCCACTTAGGAGTATGTCTGTTTTGGTTGTAACCACTTAGGAGTGTGTATTTATTGTAAGCACCTAGAAGTGAGTCTGATTTAGTTATGATCGCTTAGAAGAGTGTCTGTTTTGAGTTGTGACCACTTTAGGAATGAGCCTGTTTGAGATGTAACCACTTAGGAGTGTGCCTGGTATATCTGTGGCCGTTTTTACCTAGCATCCGGATAGCGAGGTGGCGAGGTAGCGACCCGACCGACAGCAGACCAGCGCGTGGGCAGGGATGGGACGGGGATGGGAACGAAGCAGCACCCAAAAATTATGGCCGCCCATTAATTTTGCTCTTTGTGAATGTGCGGTCCCGGCCTTTAGCGGGGAATTCCGGAAGAATGAGGTGTGGCGGGCTGGGCTGAAAGGGTGGAGAAGTGGAGGGGATAGTAGAGAATCAGAAGTAAGAAGTAGAAGTGTGAGGCAGAAGTAAGAAGTCGAATGAAGAAATAGAAGGATTAAGTAGTAGGGAGATGTTGGACTAGAGATTATATGAAGAAAGATATGTACATACTAAAGAGAGAGAATTACGGAAGGATGATGTGTGAGGGGCTGGGCAGAAAGGGTGAAGAAGTGGAAGGGAAGTAGAAGTAAGAAGTAGAAGGAATGTGTAAGAGGAAGAATTGGGAGTAGGGATAGTATAAACAAAGATATACATTCTTAATAGAGAGATTAAACATAAAATGGAGTGTATAATTCCGGAAGGGTGAAGTGTGGGTTTGGCAAAAAGAGTGAAGAAGTGAGGAAGTATTAAATAGAAGGCAGATAGTAGGAGTAGAGATAATATAATAGAGATAAAGATATACATACAAAAAAGATAAACACACTAAATAGAGAGGAGTTCCGGAGGTGTGGGTTTGGCAGAAAGAGTGTGAAGAAATGAAGGTGAAGTAGGAGAAGGAAGAGGTAGGAGTAAAAATATTATGAACAAAGAATATACACAAAAGATATACACACTCATTAGCGAGAATTTCGGAAGGATGAAGTGTGGGCGGGGCAGAAAGTGTGAAGGAAGAGTAGGAAGCAGACGGAGGAAGTAAGAAGAGAGATAATATGAACAAGAACGGGATATAGAAAATAGATGGAAAGATGAAACAGGTTGGAATAGTACAGTTATAGAAATATACAAACTAATTAGAGAGATTAAGGGGGGATGGCCGTATTTATTTGCTCATTTATATATGTTTTTGCTAGTTTTAATAGTTTCCTCACTAGACCTCTATCAAGCTTAAAAACAAAGCAAAGAAAACAAGACCCTTCAAGATAAATGTGTACATTTTTCGATAGAAAAATTTCCCTTAAATAACAGGAACGCTATCGCTCGCCAGGAAAGAGACGCCTAATTGACACGAAAAATCTTAATATTGACAACAAAATGAAGCAAACAGTCTTAAAATCCCCAAACTAATGAGCTGAATGTCATCAAATGTGAAAACTAATGGGGCTAAATATGAGGAAGAAGGGAGACCAAAAAAACGACCCATTTCCTCTTAAGTATAGAATAGAGTGTAGAATTTCGGATGGATGAGGTGTGGGCTTGACAGAAAGAAGTGCAATAGTTGGGTCAGAAAATTTAAACTCTATTTTCTATTAAACATGGCAATCTATGTATACAATTGGACCAAATTAACTTTTCAATCCCCCCAAAATTAAACAAAATTAAATTGCGTAAATATATAAAACATAAAATCAAACAATCACTTAGCAAATTGGATGGTTTTCAGTATTATGATTGAGAAACCCAAATCCGCCGATCAATTCTCCCCTCCCTCCGCCCACTCACCCCATTATTCAGCTATTGTATCATGGTCAAGTATTAAGGGAGTAGTGCTTATATATTGATGACAATTTATTATTTTTTGCTGATATAGTATCATCGCTAGACCTCTATCAAGCTAAAAAAAAACACACCCCCTAGAAACCCCTTTAACCCGCTGAGTGCCAGCCAATTATGACGGTGTGCTTCTGCCAGTGCCAGATTTTTTGTTTTCTTTTTTTTTTTTTGGCTAAATCTATCAAGTTGGGAGAGAAAGGAAGGATAATGGTAAAAAAAACACTCCCCTCGCCAGAAATCAGGTCCCCGATGGTCCCGAAAGTAGCTGAAAAGACACTATAGACTACAGAGACTTTTATGGTATCGGAATATATGGGTGGGAGGGTGGTGGGAGGATGGTTTTGGGGTTGGTGGGGGGAAGGCAGAAGGGTAATTGACTTGTGTTACACATATGAAGCCGATTGGTGAGGTAGTTTCGCCACCACGGATTTTCCTTTTTATCCTTTCTACGCTGGAAGAGACTTATCACACAAATATGGAACCGATTGGTCCAATCCTTTCGCCGCCACAGATTTTCTTTTTGTTTCCTTTTGACGGGACCGACAGTCAGCGATTGGGTGGGAGGAGGGATTTGGGATTTTTGTAGTGGGTAGCCAAAAGGGTAAGGTACATGTGGTAAAAATATGAAAGCCATAGGTGCAGTCGTTTCGCTGCTACGATTTTTTTTCGGCGACGACGTATATATACGTCCCTGGCACTGGGCGTGACAACACCCTAGGACGTATATATACGTCCCTGGCACTCAGCGGGTGACGGTTCCTCTTAGAATTACAGGCTCGCTATCTCTCGTCAGGAAAATATAGACACCTAAATAGCACGAAAGATCTGCATATTGACAAAAGAATGGGGCGAAAGGTCGGTCGTAAAATCGCCAACATAATGTAACGAACGTCTTAAAATCTAAAAGCTAATAGGGCTAAACATTAGGGTGAAATAGCAGGGAGGGGGCCTCCATCCCTATCCCCCAGGTGGGGGCAGGGGGGGGGGGAGGGGTTGAGGGGACAACCCACCCCAAACCCCCTGTTTAAATCCTATTCTGATACCCACTTAGTATGCATGCCAATATGGGCTCTCTATCTTGAAAACTGAGGGTGCAGTTCGTGAACAAACATGAACAAACAGACAGATTCACAGAAAGTGCCTTTTATATATATATATATATATATATATATATATATATATATATATATATATATATATAGAGAGAGAGAGAGAGAGAGAGAGAGTACAAAGGAGTACAAAGGAAATCAAGCAACAACAGATCTAGTGACTCTTCTAGGTTGCTTGTCCTCCAAAACACTGAGGATCAAGTGTCCAAACAGTGGTTTAGAGTGGGTAAGGGAACATTTGAAAGGGAATTACTGCCCTGGAACTAATGTCCGTGGCAGGATTAGGAAGTTAGTAGGGGACAGATGGGTTAGTAACTGAGGGGGGGATAAAATAAAGTTATTCATTTACAAACGCAGTCAGTCGCGCGTTTGATGCGAGATATTTGTCTAGGCGGAGTATAAATGAATCAACGGTGATGCAGTCTATAACGTTTCGGGGAAGCCCATTCCACAAGTTGACAACTTGATTTAAGAAGAAATTCTTAGATTCGTGTGAGTTAAAAGATTTAACAATAATTTTGCAACCGTTTCCCTGCGTATAATTAAATTGGTCGATAGTGAGTACTTACTACAGTTCATATTGTCGATGCCTTTGATGATTTTGAACACTTGAATTAAGTCACCTCTTAATCTGCGCTGGGTTAAAGGAAATAGATTTAATTCTCTAAGACGCTCTTCGTATGGTTTGTTCTTTAGGCTAGGTATAATTTTGGTAACTCTACGTTGAACTCGTTCTAGCTTGTTTATATCTTTTTGGTAATAAGGGCACCAGGATTGAACGCAGTATTCCAGAAGAGGGCGGACTAAGGAATTGTAAAGGGTTAGGATAACTTCTTTGGATTTATGCTCAAATGACCTGCCTATAAAGCCAATTATTTTGTTTGCCTTCTAACAACTTCTGAACATTGTTGACTCGGTTTTAGGTTACTGGATATTGTTACTCCCAGATCGGTTTCTCTGTTTACATTCTTAAGCTGAGTGCCATTCATCGAATAATTTGCTTTCTCATTTAGGTATCCGATATGTAGTACTTTACATTTATCCGCATTGAAACTCATTTGCCAAATTTGGGCCCAACATGACAATTTATCTAGATTGTGTTGCATATCGTCAACTTGTTCTTTTGAGAGTACGCTATTTGCAATTTTTGTATCGTCAGCAAATTTTGAGATTGTACAGGTGAGACCCACATCTATGTCGTTGATGTAAATTAGAAAGAGAATTGGTCCTAGTACCGATCCCTGGGGTACCCCGCTACTTACATTGGTCCATTTAGATGCCTTACCGTTTATGACTACTCTTTGCTTTCTGTCGCTGAGCCAATTTTCTATCCATTTCAACACACCGTCTTGTATTCCATGCGCTTTTAGTTTTAGCAGTAAACGTTTGTCGGGAACTTTGTCAAAGGCCTTTTGAAAATCAAGGTATATAATATCTACAGCTTTACTCTCATCGTAGAGGTTGAGGATATCGTGGAAGAAGTCTAAGAGGTTTGCTAAACAGGAACGTTTTTTACGAAAGCCGTGTTGAGTATCTTTAACCCTTAATTAGCGGCGAGCAACATAAGTCGAGTTAAATAAAGCTGGACTATGTGGCGGCGCTCGACATAACTCGAGTGGCAATTTCAGCACGTAATGTGGCTGAGAGAGAGAGACAAGTGGTGGCAGGAGACTAGCGAGCGTATGACTGCTCCAGACCACCGCGGCGAACCTACTGACACAAATCTCAGCTCCCTCCTCCCTCTCTCACTCGCTACATACTCAATTATGTACTGAAAGTACCGAATTACCTGCTTTTTGCACTCGCGTTGCACGGTTATTGCAAGAAAACTATCCATCATACAAGGATCGTTATGGTGTCATTCGAAAGCTCTGTTTATGCCCTTTCAGGGATAGGTACTTGTTTTACGTTCTGGGTCTTATTTAGGCATGAAAATGATCACGTAAACAGCCCTATTTTGGCTAAAAACACCCCGCTGTGCGGTACACATAAATAAACCGCATAGGCCGCTCGTAAGGTGTTAAGTATGTTATTTTCATCTAAGTGATTTACGAGTTTATCTCGTATGACCGTTTCTAGCATTTTACATACAACTGAGGTTAAGCTAATTGGAAGATAGTTACTGGGTAGGGATTTGCTGCCTTTTTTGAATATCGGTGTTACGTTGGCTAGCTTCCACTGATCAGGCATAGTTCCAGACTGCAAGGATTTATTGAATAGTAATGTCAGTGGTTTGGAGAGCTCATCCTTAGCTTCCTTTAGGACTCTAGGCGAGATTGTATCAGGTCCAGGCGTTTTATTTACCTTGAGTTTATCTAAACAATTCAATACTTCTCTCTCTGTAACAGTGATATTGCTTAGAACATCTGAATTATCAATCTGAATCGGCGATGGTGTAGGGATATCACTGAGGTCTTCCTTTGTAAAAACTGATGCAAAGAAGGTATTGAGGGCATTACTCATTTGTACTTCGTCTTTGGTGTATTCTCCATTTTCATCGACTAACGGTCCAACAGTTGAAGTAACTACTTTTTTCTTTCTGATATAACTATAGAACTCTTTCGGGTTTGTTTTACTTTGATTCGCAATATGTAACTCTAAGTTTTTTTTTACTTTGCTTAACCCTCTCACGACCATAGGACGCAGAGGTTGCAAGATTAGCAATAAGAAATAGATTACTCTCACTGTTATAATTACCTCTCCAAAATTAGTTTTCTGCCCACAGCTAACTCAAAGACAACTGCAGAGGTTGAAATAAACAAACTAAAGGTTTATAGAGCCCCCTGACGGTAACAAAGGCTTTAAAGTATCCCTAATAGGATCAAAAATCGCGTCAGGATGTGAGAGGGTTAATTAACTTTTTGGCTTTGCGTCGTAGCTCTACAAATTTCACCCGTTCTTCGTCATTTTATGAGGATTTTAATCTATCATTAGCAAATTTTTTAGCAAGCAGGCAGTTTGAAATATCTTTATTCCACCATTTGGGCTTATTATTATGGCCTGGACGCCGTATTTTCGATGGTATGCAGTCTTGCACTGCTTTTAGGTAAGTGGTTTTGAATAACTTCCAAGATGTATTTATGTCGTTATTGTTAATTAAAAAGCTCCAGTCAGTTTCTATAAACATAGCTCTAAGATAATGGAAGTTTGCTTTCTTGAAACTAGGGACTTTTTCGATGCTACTATTTGGTTCGTTACTAGTAAACTTTAAAGTGAAAGTTATCGTACGATGGTCGCTGTTACTGAATTCATCACCAACATTCAAATTCTCTATTAATTCTTCTTTTGTTGCAAGTACAATGTCAAGAACGTTATTACCACGGGTCGGCGTTCGAACAAATTAATAAAGCGAACTCTCTTGCAAGTTGGTATACAAGTCATGTCCGGAGTGTGAAGTAAGAGTATCGCCCCACTTGGTCACAGGTAAATTAAAGTCGCCAAAAATTACGGTATCTTGTGAGTTACTTACATCTGCAATTTGTTCGTAAATTTCTCAGTCAGTTTGCACTGATTGAGCTGGAGGTCTGTATATTAATTCAAGTATTATTTTTGTACCTTTATTATTCTTTATTAGCACAAAAGATGCGTCGACGTTCACAATTTGAGGTTTTGACAAGAGGGTAGGGTTAAGACTTTCTTTGATATAAAGTAAAACGCCACCTCCATTTCGATTTATTCGGCTTTACATTACTTTACATTACATAACCGGGAAGTGAATACTCTGCTAAAAAGTCTCTATCTTCTGTATTGAGCCAAGATTCTGTTATGCCAATCACATCATAATTTTCTGTAAACACTAGCTCCTCTAAATCTGAAAATTTATTGCGTATGCTACGAGCGTTTGCATAGAAAACCTTTAAATTTGTTATTTTAGAACTCACAGAACGCTCTTTAATAATATTTTTGGTTCTTGTCGGATCTACATTTATGTTCATGGGTGTCCTCGGTCCTCGCTGTCTTCGGTCCTTATCGCTGATGGTCCTCGGTTGCCTCTGTTTTTTCCTTGGCGTTGGATGATTTATGTCACTGCTGCTTCTTCTCGGATGGCGTTTTTTGATCCATGGCTGCGGACTGCTTCGTGTAGGAGACGACCCATGCGTGCTGAACCCACAGGGTTTAGATGAGTGCCATCCTTGCGGAACAGAGTAGGCTGGTTGTAGAAGTTGTCCCAGAGGTTGATGAATTCAACTTCTTCCCTCAGACACAAATATTTTAGTCGGCTATTTGTGCTGAAGGCCTTGTCGTAGAATTTGTCAGGTGCGTCGATCTTGGGAAGAATGCCTGAGATGATGATATTCCTTGACTTGTTTTTGTAGTGCTGGATCATCTTGCGATATTTCTCCATCAACTCTTCGGATCTGGTGCGCATGACGTCATTTGAACCAGCATGGATGACAAAAAGGGTATTTTCATTTGCATCCTTTGTGGTATCTTCGAAGGCTTCCACAATGTCGTCCAGTCCAGCTCCTGGGATGCAAAATCTTTTTCGTTGATTTGGGACTCTGTCGCAGAACTCTTCGACCTGTCCTCGTAGGATGGAATCCCCAACGAGCCTGGTCTCTTCTGGTTCGTCTTCCAACTCTACCAATATCTCAAATCTGTTTGACATTGTGACTGGTAGACGAGACCTTTTCTGCGTTGGCCGTGCACCGTTCCTCACTGGTGTAAATCCGGAAACCTGTGGTGGCGGGACTCTGCGTACAGGTCGGGGAGAGGAGTGGTTAGAACGGGGGAGAGGGGTTGGTACTGTTCGTGCTAGCAGGCTTCTTGCACGAGGAGTGGGGGAGAGACTAAGGTGAACAGGGCGGCTGTCCTGGTTTGATGTCGGCTCAGGTTCGTCAGAAGCATCTGCTGCAGTGTCTACTGCAGGTGTTGGATTGTTGGCAGATGACGTTGGGGCGGTGGTGGATGCTGGAGTTGAAACAATTGGAGTTAGTGATACTCCAACGTTGAGTGTTACAAACTCTTGGAGTGATTCCAGCTTCCTGGTGAGGGCGTTGATCTTGTTGTGGTCTTCATCCAATTTTGCTGTCAAATCATCTCGTTGCTGGCAGAGTCGGCAGACTTGTGGATCGGCAGGAGCAAACATGGAAGCACCAAACCTACCGGCGCAGTTCGTACAGGCACGAGGCATGGTGACGATCACTTTCTTCAGATCACTTCACTCACTTAAAAACACTTAACTCACTTTAAAAACACTAAACTCACTTTAAAAACACTTCACTCCCTTCAGGTCGCTTCACTTACTTAAATAGGCCTAACCGAAAACAAAAATTTTGAAATACACACAAATAGGTTATCAGCGGTGATAGCCTAACCGAAAATTAAAACAAAACAAAATTAAATTTGAATACGCAGTAATAGCCGAACCGAAAACAATTTTATGTTTATTTAAACAGAAATAGGCCACCAGGGGTTATAGCCTATCCTAACCGAAAACAAAAATTATGAAATACCGGTACGCAGAAATAGGCCACCAGCGGTGATAGCCTAACTGAAAATTTAAAAATTGAAGTACGCAGAAATAGGCCACCAGGGATGATAGCCTAGACTAACCGAAAACCAAAATAACCGAAAACAAAAATTATGAAATACCGGTACGCAGAAATAGGCCACCAGCGGTGATAGCCTAACTGAAAATTTAAAAATTGAAGTACGCAGAAATAGGCCACCAGGGATGATAGCCTAGACTAACTGAAAACAAAAATAACCAAAAACAAAAAAGTATGAAATATGCAGAAGTAGGCTACCAGGGGTGATAACCTACCTAAAAAAGCAAAACAAATATATATATATATATATATAATAGAATATGTAACTAAATATACAATTCACCAAATAGAGATTATATAAGAATAAAGTGTAACTGCACACAAGGGGTTAATATACTGTATCAACAGATGGCCCTGGTGTCACTGTAGGCTAGTCAAGCAGGATTATATTTAGATAAACAAAGTTATCAGTCAAAGATTACTACAAGATCATGCAAGCAACAACTAAAAATACAGATATATATATAGCTACAGTAGGATACTGAATACGATAACTACTAGAGTTAATAAGAAAATACAAAGCTAGGTCGATTAGAGGTGCGCGTGCGTCGTCTGCTACAAGCTAGGATAACTAATGTAAACAACAATGTTTATCAGTCAGAAAAGCAATCAAATAACATGCACGGCAACTACAGAACTATGTGGAGGTTAAACAAGCACTTAACTACTGTTCATGCAATGAATAAAGGGAATAGGGATATGAAATACTCAAATTAGGATCGAGTTTTCTCAGTGGCGATGCGGAGCTGTTGGCGGTGCTAAAGCCGGCGGGTGAATGAGAGAGAGAGAGAGATAAATTAGAGAGATTAGATAGATAGAGATAAATAGATGAATAGATAGGTAGCTAGATAGTTAGATATAACGATGTAAGTATGATGAAAATCAAATAATCCTTCCACAATTTCTACTGCAGCTCTCCTTGTATGCTTAAGACAAAAAATTACTTCCAATTACGTCCTGAAAACCTTGCGTATAAAGTTTGTTCAGGATTTGTACAGTATTTGACTACTTGCGAGTTTCTGGTTATAAGAAACTTGGAGCTGTTGACATCCATATTTAGAAGAACTACAATGTCTAAAAGGGCCGTAGTACATTTAGATATGCATAAAACCAAATTCAACATGATTTTTCTATTTGGAAGAGGGAGACTAAAGGCAAAACTGCCTGTGACGAGTGTTTCCCCGAGAGTTGAAAGAGTTACAGTGCCAAAATCAACAAACGTACGAGCCAAAATGCCTGGACACGGAGTTTGTAGCCATTAAGTCATATGATAATGGAGAGATGAATTCATACTATCCATCACAAACCACCATATTATTGCATTTCCGTTTAATGTCGATAGTTGCGGCTCCAACTTCCTTACAGCCCGAAACATGCAAGGGGTCAATTACCCCTTTCTGATAAACGGACAAGTAGGAAAGGTGCGATAATGACTGAAAATTATTGGGGGGGGGGGGGGGGAATGAAAGTTCATACAACATTTCATTCCAGCAACAAAGACTAATAGGAAAAAACAAAGTATATATTATTAAATATCAGCGAAGAATAATGTAACATTTTAATCATTGTATTAAGCATACATATATACATACATACATACATACAGTAAATACATAGAGACAGATTAACGAATGAAGAGATACGTAGGAGATTGGGGCAGCAGGCTCATTTGTTGGCCAGAGTGTACAGAAGGGTTCTGAGCTGGTATGGTCATGTTGAGCGAATGGAAGATGAAAGGCTTACACAGAGAATATGTGAGTCAGATACAAGGGGAGATAGAGGGGTAGGAAGACGTCCATTGAGATGGAGAGACTGTGTAGGACAAGCATTGGAAGCTAGGGGAATGACTATAGATAAGGCAAGAGCAGTGGTAATAAACAGGAATGAATGGAGAATGCTATTGAATAGATGAGTGTAAACGCGGTCGTTTGGGAGAGAGGGTCATGCGCCAGTTGGACTAGATAATACTTGGTCAGGCGTCTGGCCCGGGGAGCCGGCGGTAATAAAGGGTGCGCCTGGAAGCATGGTGGGCGGGCTTGTGGTGGTAAAGTTTCGCTGCG
>CM064544.1:26913405-26950905 GCA_032716605.1 Paralithodes platypus | reverse complement strand
CGTCATATTTGGCGCATATACTCAGTATTAAGTCTAGTTCAAGGGGTAGAATTGGCAACCCCCTCAGTTTAACGGTTGACTCTCGGCTGGCATGGGAAGAGAGCAGAGTACAGCTCAGTCTGTTTTCGATACTCTCACGTTTATTCGTGTATCTCAGTAACTAGTTGGTTTATAGTAATTCTGAAGTTATAACATTCCGCTTCCATGTATCTATGCAAATAAAAAAATGTGTGGGCAAAATTTTGAGCTAGCGGGAGTTGGAGATAAGGTATTTCGATTTTTGTTTTTCAATTCTTATTTCGGAGTGCCCCAATGTTGTTGATTTGTATTTATTCTATGTTTTTACTTGTTTATCTTAAAGTTCAATCAATAACGAAGCCGATGGTACCTCATTTTTCCAAATACAAGGATTTTTTGGTGGATAAAACGTCACAGAAACAAATTATCGCCGGGCACAAAACTGGCTCTGAGTGAGCTGAGATATACTTAGGGAGTGGGAAAAAACTGGATTGGAATAAAATCCCCAAACTAATGGGGCAAACATCTTAAAAACCCATAACTAATGGGGCTAAACATAAGGTAGTAGTGGGTTCAGAAAATAAACTACCTTCCTTTTAATACCCTCAACAACAACAATATAATGAGAAACATTTAATAATCAAATTTAAGGGCAACTATGATAACGAATCCCACAAGCAAGAAAGGATAAGCAACTGACGAAGCAAAGGATAATCACCCAGGCTAGGTTAAAGGCCGATTCACACGGTCATGTTTTTATCCACCGTCCCTTGAGGGCTGAGAATTCGAAGGGCAAATCTCGCCGTGGTGCCATATTTCACTGGGGAATTCAGGGAACCAACTGGTTAGTTTTATACAATATTTATTTATATTTATTTACAATTTATATTTATACAATATACAATGGAAAGGTAATATCAGAGAGAATACAACATTAATACCTGACTTCAGAAAAGCCAATTATGGGGGGTTAAGAGAAGCCCTGTTAGCGGACCCTATGGTCAAAAAATTAAGTCGATCCAGGTGTCCAAATGAGTGTATCCTTTCTCAGGCACCTGTCATCTTAAGTCAGGAAGAGACGTCAAACTTGGTAGATACATACGATAATTTTATCAAGTCAGTATTCAATGCGCAAAATAAATATATCCCCAAAAGAAAATTTAGATCAACACAGAACCAACCCAAATGGATGAATAATAGACTATTAGATCTTCTAGGAAAAAAGAGAGGAATATATAGAAAAATTAAAAAAGGCGAAATTCACCTACTTGCTTACTATCAGAATCTATCACGACAGGTAAAAAAGGATATTAGTAAAGAAAAAAGAAATTATGAAATTAAGGTTGCCAATGACTCAAAAAATAATCCTAAAGCTTTTTACCAACTATATAAATCCAAGGTTAGAGATGTAATTGGTCCCCTTAAAACTTCGATAGGAGAAATGACAGAAAATTATTTAGAAATGTGCAGTACATTAAATAGTCAATTTCTTTCCGTTTTCACTAATGAAAATTTGGCACAGTTTCCAGAAGTCCGTAAGGTATACAGCGATAGTATAGATAATAGGTTAAGTACGGTTACTATAAGTAGAAATGATGTGCTTAAGGAAATTGACAGACTGAAACCTCATAAATCGCCTGGTCCTGATGAGGTATATGCTAGAGTATTAAAAGAATGCAGAGATGAGTTAAGTTACCCATTAACATTTCTATTTAACAAGTCATTAGAAACAGGTATAGTTCCAGAAGCTTGGAAGCTTGCAAATGTAGTTCCGATCTTCAAAAAAGGTGATAAATCAATAGCATCCAATTACCGTCCCATTAGTCTCACTTCAATCATAGGAAAGCTACTAGAGTCAATTATTGCTAGGAAAATGAGAAACCACTTAGAAACATTTAACTTAATCAATTCTTCTCAGCATGGATTCACTCAGGGACGGTCTTGCCTTACTAATTTGCTTAGTTTTTTCTCAGAGGTATATGAAGCAGTAGATAATGACAAGTCATATGATATTATATATTTAGATTTCAGTAAAGCTTTCGACAGAGTCCCTCATGAAAGATTGATAAGAAAGGTTGAGGCACATGGAATAGGTGGGGCGTTGTTAGGATGGATTAGGACATGGCTAATTGGTAGGAAGCAGAGAGTCAGCATAAATGGTACCAAGTCAGAATGGGGAGCAGTCAAAAGTGGTGTCCCCCAGGGATCGGTGTTAGGTCCCCTGTTGTTTCTTATATACATAAATGACCTAGATTTAGGTATAACTAGTAGGATAAGTAAATTCGCAGACGATACTAAAATAGGGAGATCAATTGATTCAGATAGCGATATAGAGTGCCTCCAAAGGGATCTAGATACCTTACATGAATGGTCAGTAAATTGGCAGATGAAGTTTAACATTGACAAATGCAAGGTATTAAAGATAGGGAAGATGCAAACAAATTTTAAATATAAACTAGCTAATTTAGAATTAGAAAATTCAGACTGTGAGAAAGATCTAGGTGTGTTTGTTAGCAATGATTTGAAGCCTAGAAAACAGTGTATAAGCGTTCGTAATAAGGCAAACAGGATTCTCGGGTTCATCTCTAGGAGTGTGAGTAACAGAACTGCTGATGTTATCTTAAAACTTTACTTGTCATTAGTGAGACCCCATATGGATTATGCTGTCCAATTTTGGTGTCCTTATTACAGAATGGACATAGATTCATTGGAGAGAGTACAGCGTAGAATGACAAAAATGATCCATAATATTAAAAATCTTTCGTATGAAGAAAGGTTGAAGAAATTAGGTTTACATTCGTTAGAGAGACGCAGAGTTAGAGGGGATATGATAGAGGTGTTCAAGTGGGTTAGTGGGCTTAACAAAGGGGACATGACAAATGTACTAAAGCTCAGTGATAGCGAAAGAACTCGTACCAATGGTTTCAAATTAGATAAATTTCGTTTCAGAAAAGATATAGGCAAATATTGGTTTGGTAACAGAGTTGTAGATGGGTGGAATCGACTACCAAGTGCTATAGTGGGATCTAAAACTGTAGGGAGCTTTAAGATAAAATTGGATAAGCATATGGACGAGAAGGGTTGGGTGTGAAGGGGGATCAGCCGGGTTGGGCCAATCAGCTCTCTGCAGACCCCCATAATCCTGCGTTAATCTCTAACCGTTTTGGTAAGATGATCCTCAGGGTATTAGAGTGTTGAGCCTATAATTGGGCTTTGTAATTGAATTGGGGTTGTGTGGGACAGGGATCTGCCTTGCTTGGGCCAATCGGCTTTCTGCAGACTCCCATTTTCTTATGTTCTTATGTTTTTTGGATATTTGCAGCTCTCTGTTCACGGGGTATATCCGATACAATTACTTGGCCGCTTGTTTGGCCACCTCTCGTACCACACGAAAAACACAAGACGTTCAGTAATGCGTGTTTGTTTACATTCATACCATTCCACTTCAAGAAACAAAAACGATATATTAAGCAGGTCATATACGAAGAAGATATATGATACTCTTCTGAGAAGATAAGAAGAAAGATCTATCTATCTATCTATTGCCGGACGCCCCACTCCCCTTACGAGGGTGGCCATACACAGAACGCCCCCAAGCGGACCTATTCCCTGTGAGAGGGACAACCCGAGCCAGTTTAGTGAAGGAATTACAGGATTGACCACTCAATTTAGGATCGCTCCGACTCCGAGGCCCTCTATGTATCTTGCCAGCACCACCCTTCGACAGTGGTGTTCGGCTAATCCATCCACTAACCTGCCTTACCCTTAGGTAAGCAGTACGGATTTGTATCAGGTTTACTCCCCTAGACAGGTTGCCAACCAAGGCTGACGAGTCCCATCCACCCGAATTTGTATAAGGTTGTCTCCCCTAGATGAGATGCCGACCAAGGCTGCGAAAAGAAGGATAAAAGTCGGTCAACTCATTCACTTGATAATAACATAACAAATAGGGAGGCAATCTCACTAACCTAATATTAACCAGTCGTGTATACCACTATATCCTAAGCACCAACAAACTCATTAGGTTTATCTTAAGTTTATTCTTAATAAAAGTACAGTATGTCTGCCAAAACAAAATGCATACGATCTTGTGAGTTGTTACAATATCCATTGTTAATATTTTACTATAGTTTGCCATCGCCTGTTTTCTTTTAATTGCTCCCATCATTGTATTGTAACCGCTCGCATTCAATGACTTGCCAATAATATCAACTAGAGCTTACCAGCCTTACCTCATGTATTTATCTCACCTCTGCTCATTATAACCATCATCCTGTACCCTTAAGACCCTCTACAAACATGAGTGGCCCAAAGATGCACTCATATCACTATGTAAATTGATAAATGTGGATTCTGCTTGGTCATTCTCCGTCACCAGTCCATAACCTTTGACTCGGCTCTCTCGTGTGAACACTTTTTGAATCTCGCCGGAAATTTTACAGCAACTCTTCCCCATCCTGGAAGGACGGGGAAGAGGATTGGAAACAAAAAATAACCGTCTGAACCGGCCCATTGATAATAGTTCCATTGATAATAGTTGGCGAGACACTCATGGACGTGAACAGTTTCACCGGCCTCAGACGATAATATTGTCATTAATTTAAGCTGACAAATTGTTGCAGCTTTGCAACAATAAAAAAGTGTTCTGTCATGTGGGAATTATTCGCCATTCTTGCATTCATGGGACGGTGAGTTACTCCACCCTAACCTGACAACCTAACCTAAAATGGGGGCTACTGCCCCCAGACCCCAGTGAACTTCAATATGATGTAGAAGACGTCATTTTGTTTTCCTATATTTATGGGTAACCACAATAAGTAAACTAGCAAACAATAAAGAAATATGGCCCAAAATCATCTCACACCTCATGTAGTACCATAGCCCACAATAAACAAAAGAATATGACAACTCCTCGGTCAATTAACTACCTTAAGTACCTCTTCAGGCCATGTCGTGTTCATCCTGTCTGTCCTATTCTACAAAGAGACTTTCAAAAATATACCGTACATCTCATGCATGTTAGGTCAAGCCCCGAAGTTTCAGCTCCCTTCCTCAGCCCCTACTTTGCCAGTCTTTGGCTCATGGCATTAAAGTTATCAAAATTGCTTGTTTCACCTTTCCTATATACAGTATATATCATAGTCATAAGTGAATTTAAAACGTTGAGTTAATGGGTAACTACAATAAACTAATGAATAACAAATATATAAGCAATAAAGCAACAGATTATATCACCCACCGCATGTCTCCCTAATCTTAAAATGTACAAAAAACACAATGCTTCAGTCATTTGACTTAAACAACACTCCTACCCCGACATTAATCATAAATGTTCAATGATTGCATTTATAAGGAGCAATCAAAAATAGCTTATAATCAGAGTAAAAAAAATAAAAAAATAAACCAACAACCAACCAAAAAGTTAAAGCAATACATAAATAAAGATAACCAATCATCGCGCCCCCCATAATAAAAAGAACAAAAAAAAATATAAAATAAAACAAAATATTTTTAAATATACATCCCATCTCCTCAGTCACCAGCCTTAAATATCTCTTTTACCTCGACAGCCAAAATCAGGAGGCATCAACAATCCTGTTTATGGACAAGATTAAAGATAATGATAAGAAGAAGAATTATGATAATTAAACAAAGGTTAGATAAATACAATAGGACGATAATCAGCCACCATATGTGTCTCCCAAAACTCACAACACGGAAAATATCACATTGCCTCAGTCATCCGCCTTAAATACCACTCCTATCCCAGTTATTCATAATCACAAGACAGTCCAGAAACACAAAATCTACTTGTACAATATACTGCGCTCAGACAACAAGCACAAAATCTAGGCTGGACTAACGAACACTACAGACGATACAGGGACATACAGTACAGACTACAAATAAACCTAACACAAGAGTGCAATGACCAGTGGAGTACAAAAATAACTGAAACTGCCGACACATACAAAGACTCAGCTACTTTCTGGAGAAAAATTAGGGCACTGCAAGGACACGACACTCACGACGTAGACTACTTGATTAATAGCCAAGGACAAAAAATATACCCTCCCAGACTACAGGCAGACATACACAAAAGACACTGGGAGACAATACTAAATGACAATGATGACGTCATGCCTCAAAACAACGACATCAGCGACTTTATGCAAAGACATATCAACAGAACAACACCATACCAAACAATTGACTTAAGTAGACTAGATGACTATAACATACTTACCAGACCAATAACAGAAATAGAAATCAAAAGAATAATTAAAAAATCCAGAAAATCATGTCCTGGGAAATCAGGCATAAATAAAACGATTCTAACAAACCTCCCAGACATTGCTATAACAAGACTTAAAAATATCTTCAATGCCACATTATCTCTAGGATACTTCCCCACCAAATTTAAAACCGCAATAATTAGACTAATACCAAAAGCAAGAAAAAACCCACACCATCCAGAACACCAAAGGCCTATTTCATTGTTAGAGGTCCCAGGTAAAATCCTAGAAAGAATAATAAATTATAGACTAAGGCAACATCTCACTGAGGAAAACCTGTACAACCCCACACAATTTGGCTTCAGAGAAGGTAGAGGCACAACACACGCCCTTGCTCTAACCACCGAAATTATAGCAAACAACAAAGCAAACAAACATCAGTGTAACTTAATCCTTCGGGATATATCTAAGGCTTTTGATAAAGTCTGGCACTTGGGGCTCAAATATAAAATATTACATCTTAACCTCCCTACCATAATCGAAAAATTTCTATGCAACTTCCTCAATAACAGAACAGCCAGAATAAAAGTAAAAAATACCCTAAGTGACAGTTTATCAATAACTTGTGGAGTCCCTCAAGGATCTGTCCTATCCCCTACTCTCTTCACGATATACACAAACGACACACCAACATCACTCACAGGCACACACATTGCATACGCAGATGACATAACACAGATAATAGGGTACCCGGGACATTCTAGGGCGATGATGGCTAGACGTACACAAAGAGAAGCAGAGAGAATAAATAGATTTGAAGAACACTGGAAAATAAAAACAAACTTAAATAAATTCACAGTCCTACAACTTGCCATTCAAAATAAGCAACAAATTACGATAGATGGTAATATAATCGAAAACAAAAACAAAGGCAAAATACTAGGCCTAAATATAAGCACGCAAGGTTATATACAACATGTTACAGAAAGGAAAAAACTAGCCATTGCCGCACTAGTAAGGCTTTTTAGATTCAAAGAATTACCTACTAAAATCAAAACTCACTTAGTAAAAGCCACTGTACTACCCATCCTGGACTATCCACCCGTACCCACACACGCACTAAGCAACAATCAGTTAAGAAGACTACAACAAATTCAAAATAAAGCCTTAAGATTTGCCACCAACCAACACTACCCATACACTATGACAACGCAGCAAATACACGAACATACAAACACACTTCCACTTAACGTCCGTCTCCACAAGCAGGCTACTAAAATATGGGAACGATTAGAATTGTTAGATGATCCCACTTTTAGAATGATAAGAGATGATGATAGGGATAAAATGTACCATCAGTGGTTCCCAAGTAGCCTACATTCACTGCAATTTAACAACGCTCAAGTGCCTGCCCCTATATACTAAATAGGCTACTAAGCATGTAGAAATTAAGTTTCAATATTGTTTATAAACTCAACTGACAATCCAACAAATAAAATCCTCGAATCTAGCTAAATCATAAGTGACAACTGTAGGCTATACAATTAGGCAGGCCAGTATAGTATAAGTATAATTAATAACATTTTAGGCTACTTAGCTAGTAATAATTTTAAGACACAACTATCACTGATTGTATAGGCTATGAAAAACTAACTATGTATTTAGCTAGCTCCAAAAATGCATGTTTAAAAAAATAAATAAATAATAATAATAATAATAATAATAATAATAATAATACTACAACGAAAAATGTATGTGTGAAACCAATGTATTATAAATAAAGCGAAGTGGTATGCCCACTAACTGTTATGCCTCCCACACTTGCTTCATCTTTCTCTCTTTGCCTCCCACATAAAACCCTCTCCTCTCACCCACCTTTCCCTAAAAAAAAAAAAAAAAAAAAAAAAAAAAAAAAAAAAAAAAATCATAATCAGGAACCTTCAACAATCTTGTTTATGAATCACCAAGCTAATATATGCAAACAAACAAGTAATAAAAGCGGAGCCAATAATAAAATTGAAGTTCAGCACCTATCACATGTGACCCCAAATCCCTCAACATAAAAATATCAAAATAATAAAATCTCAACTCCTCAGTCATTCACATTAAATACCCCTCCTGCCCGGACAGTCCTAATCCGGCTGCAAGTTATCCCCCGGCCTGAACCGGACGTAAAGAACAGGATAACCCACCCAGCCGCATCCCTGCCTTCACATCTCGTCCGGTAATGAGCGATAATTTCCAGCTACCAACGAGCGGTAATCACAGCCGGATCGGTGGTGGCGGTCCGGTGTGTGGTGATGGTGGTCTTTTTAGTTTAACTGACCTTAGTTTGTGCTGTGTTCTCTATATCCTTTCCCTTCTTTGCTGTTCAAATAATCTTCAATATCTATGCTTCTTTATATATCGTCGTGATCTGTATATCTATGGTGTTCTTGTTCCTGTTGTGTGTTCTTCTATACCTTGACTTACCCCCTCCTTTCTAAACATATTTTGGTAATATCTGCTTTACATTACTTTTTTTAATAACTTATTATCGCTTTTAGTACTGTTCCTCTCTTCCCAAGTATATGTGTGTCCACATATTCCATTTGCTGTGTTAATTTTATATATTTCCTACCTAAGTAGATATTGTAGTGAATGAACTTTGGTTTAACATCCTGTTGATAGACACAAAGTAAGTAATATAATGCCTGAGGGTACTACATCTGTGTTAAGACTTTACCCTAGTTTGCATGTCCTCGCATTCTCTCTTTATACAAAAAAGTCACCTTTCTATTCTAATCTTTAATCTTCTTCCCTACCTCGCGTGACTTTTTCTTCTTGTTCCCTTCCTTCCTCTCATTTTATACATAATCTTTATCTTCATACAATTTGTTTTTCTATTTTCACTTTGCTTTCTCCCCCTATGCTCGTTGTTGTTGCTCTTGCTTACCTTAACCCTTATAAGATTATGACGCATTTTGACAGTATATGCTAGGTATCATAAGACGATTGTATACAATTTAGGAAAGATATGTTAGAAGTAAAGGGTTAGACGATGTATTCAGATTAAGAATGGTATATGGAAGTCAGAGGGTTAATCGAGATGGTCTGTATATTTTTGATGTCCACAGATCCTTCCTAAGCTGTATAAAGTCGTGTAATGATAGCCTTAATAAACTGTCAAAATGCGTCATAATCCTCAAGGAGTAAATATTATGTCATCTAATGAGCCTGGTCGCATTCCCGTTCATTCCAAAGCTTCTAGTACTTCGATAATCAAGACCATTCCAACTTCTAAATCACATTCTCTTTCAATTTCATACTATAGTCGGTTTCATTTCAGCTGACGGGAAATTCAATCCCTTACCAACTCATATCTCGATAACCAATGGCAAAATATGAAACTACTATGTACCTGTGTCATATTGTTTGTCTATGTGTATGCAGAAGACAAAAGGTAAAACTGCCTGAAACAAGTGTTCCCCCAAAGTTGAAAGAATGATAGAGAGCCAAAATCAGGGTACTTTAGAGGTAATTTAGCTGTGTTGGTAAAAAGTGTGATGTGCTTATTAAGTGTAGTAAAATATATAGGAGGAGCAGGTGTTTGTGAGAGTTAGCTGGATTACTCTCTGTGTAGATGAGGCACACTTAGAAACAGTGGGGGAAGCCAGACAACTTTTCATAATCAACAAAACATTTCGCTACAAAATATTCCTAATAGTTGAGTAATTGAGATATCGAACTGGCAATCTACCATAGGCTGGACAAATACAGACTATGCCTTCTTTTATTATCCACATTCCCATTATGCACTGGAATTGTAATTCCCTAATCTATTTACTGTAAAATTATTTCTGTCATCACTTCTCTCTTTACTATAACTTGCACACAACCGATAATGTATGTCTACCTGTTTACTGTCCAGTCTTGCTACTTACCTGCCTGCCTGCCTGTTTGTATACCAATCTCTTTCAATCTCTCAATATTCTCTCTATCTCTCTGTCTTTCTCTCTCGTACGGCCTTTAGAAGGAGGGTGGGGAGAGAGCCTTCTACTTTGCTGTCCTATTCGTCTACTATAAACTGTCCCTATCTAGTAGTATTAACCCCTTATTGGCGGCGCGCATCATAAGTCGAGTGAAATAAATTTGGACTATGTGGCGGCGCGCGACATAGGTCGTGTGGCAATTTCAGCACGTAATGTTGCTGAGAGAGAGAGAGACAAGTGGTGGCAGGAGAGTAGCGAGCGTATGACTGCTCCAGACCACCGCGGCGGACCAACTGACATGAATCCCACCCTCCTCCACCCACTCACACTCGCTACATAGTGAAATGTATGGGGAAAGTACCGAATTACATGGTTTTTGCACTCGTGTTGCACGGTTGTTGCAAGAAAACTAGCCGTCATACAAGGATCGTTGTGGTGTCATTGGAAAGCTCTGTTTATGCCCTTTCAGGGATAGATACTTGTTTTACGCTCTGGGTCTTATTTAGGCATGAAAATGATCACGTAAACAGCCCTATTTTGGGTAAAAACACCCCGCTGATGGCTACATATTACATACCGCCTAGGCCGCTCTTAAGGTGTTAAGGCCGAGCCACCTAGTGGGGACCACAAGGTCTGTGTAGTCTGAGTGTCTGTGTAACTCTGTGTAACTCTTTATAACTCTCTCTCTCTCTCTCTCCTGCAAGCGTTGTTTGTTTACGGTGCGGTCAGGTCTGTGATCTCGGGATTCCCACCGCCGTCTTGACTGCAGCAACGAGGGTAACTTCATCACACAACGTAACGCCAACTTAACGCACCACCGCCATCTTGTTTTCTGCTCTATATCCTATACCATGGCGTTCTCTATTGCATAATTATTATGCTTAAACACCTCATATCAGTATACAGTATTTATACTTCTGTTTGATACTGTTATCCACACACACAATTACATATATATATATATATATATATATATATATATATATATAATTTATATTTGTGTGTGTGTGTGTGTGTGCGGGTGTGTGTGTATGTATACATTTGATTTTATTTTTTTAACGTGAAACTCACATAGTAGCTGTGATATATTTGATGTCCACACATATTAGTTGATGTTAATACAACTTTAGTGGAACTAATATAATAATATTCCATTTGATAAGCTCAGGCTCAGACTTGTAGGGTATTATTATTATTCTATTTTATTTTTGTACAGATATGTACCCAGTTTTGTAATTATACATAATAAGGCGAATATACATTTTTATATTTATTGACTTTGACTAGGCTATGTAACAATAATTATTCTTACCCATTCATCAACAGGTTAATGTTGGGGATTAAAACCTTTTGCAATGGTTTCCTTTATTGTGTGAAATGTTTGAAGAGCACAATGAAAGTTACTGTACTGTTGGCATGGCTGTGGGTTTGAGTGTTGTCTGTAACCTGTGTAACCTAATCAGCTCGATCTTACATGGAGTACTGGAGAAAACTAAGAGAGGGAATCAAATTAGAGTACTTGGCAAAATTACCAGAGGGAACCAAATTAGAGTAGGCCTACTTAGCAAAACGAAAAGTGGAAATCAAAATAGAGTACTTAGCAAAACGAAGTGGAAATCAAAATAGAGTACTTGGCAAAACGAAGTGGAAATCAAAATAGAGTACTTAGCAAAACGAAGTGGAAATCAAAATAGAGTACTTAGCAAAACGAAGTGGAAATCAAAATAGAGTACTTAGCAAAACGAAGTGGAAATCAAAATAGAGTACTTGGCAAAACGAAGTGGAAATCAAAATAGAGTACTTAGCAAAACGAAGTGGAAAGCAAAATAGAGTAATTGGCAAAAGGAGGAGAGGGAATTAATATAGAATACCTGGCAAAACGAAACGAGGGAATAAAAATAGAGTAATTGGCAAAACAAACAGTGGGAATCAAAATGGCACCTTACCCACACCAGGAAACGTCTCTGCCACAACTCTGTTTATCTCGGTACTCCCTCCCGGTGTCATTAGAGTGCCAAGGATGGAGGCGGCGGTAAATAATAATAAGTATAATAATAATGGTTATAATATAAGGAAGCGTAGCGTACTAGCGGGTTATTATGATGCGGTGCAACGAAACTTGTATAATTAAGCGAGAGGAAAAACAAGTTGTTGTTGTTGATGATGGTGATGATGATGGTGGTGATGATGATAATGATGGTGATGATGATGATGGTGGTGATGATGATGATGATGGTGGTGATGATGATGATGATGATGGTGATGATGGTGTTGGTGATGATTATGATGGTGTTGGTGGTGATGATGGTGATGATGATGGTGATGATGATGATGATGATGATAGTGATGATAATGACAATGATGATAATGATAATGAAGATGATGATAATAAAGATAATAATGATGATAATAAGAACATAAGAAAATGGGAGTCTGCAGAAAGCCGATTGGCCTAAGCAAGGCAGATCCCTGTCCCACACAACCCAAATTACAAAGCCCAATTATAGGCTCAACACTCTAATACCCTGAGGATCATCTTACCAAAATGGTTAGAGATTAACGCAGGATTACGGGGGTCTGCAGAGCGCTGATTGGCCCAACCCGGCTGATCCCCCTTCACACCCAACCCTTCTCGTCCATTTTCGTAGGTAGTAGGGGTAGGCAGCCCCGCCCAGGGAAGTACTACCGCCAAGGTTTCGGGAGACTCAGGGAATAGCCTGAATTCCATTTTCTCTCCCAGGCCTTGGTAGCTGGATACATATATTTCTGCCTCACACATCAGGGGTATCAGGAAAACCCTCTTTATAATAAACATACACATCCAACTTCACGACATTGCCCTACATCGCTATCCTCTATCCATAAAACACTACTCTTCCCACTACATATCATACATGTTGTTGTTGTTGCTGTTCCCCAAGCTGCCTGGCCGAACAGCCCCAAGGTTCCGAGCAAGGCCATGGCCATAACCGAGCGCCCCCACAGAACCCTCCCTGCCTACCACAATAAAGCCTGGGTGACCGAAGCCAAGGCGGGGAGCTGATGAGGGTGCGGAAATGCCCGGGAAACCAAAGCCCCACCCAGGGCCCTGTGCCCCTCAGCAATTATGAAGAGAAAGTTGAGGGGCAAAGGAAAAATGTGACGCTTTGGCTTCCAATCTTGGTAGATTGGGAGGTCAATCCACGGAAAAGACGCCGCCACTTGAGATCTAGGAAATACATAAGTAAAAGGAACAGTCGGAGTAAGCTATGGGTATGGCAGAGATCGCTCAGTTCTCACTCTGATAGACCAGCCCATCACCATATGACTAGAACCCAATCCTCTTAGCATCAGCTAGGAAAGGCCCTAGAAAGCCGCCTTTGGCGTGGGGATAGCTCCCCTATTTCAACCCCTTTCGTGGGTTGGGCACCCGCCCTCTCGATGCTGTTGTTTCAGATATTGCTTCCATTTCTTGATGTTTCTTGCTGCTGCTGTGGTAGTCGTATTTTGATGCTGTAAAATGTTGTGTTTACTTTTGGGCATTTGTCTGCTGTTTCTTTCTTCTGTTGTTGCTGTTCCTTCTTCTGTTGCAATGCTGTCTTCTGCTGTGATTAACGGTTCTTCTGTTGTTGCTGTTCCTTTGTTTGCTGCTGTGCTGTCTTTTGCTGTTCCTTCTTTTGATGTGCTGTCTTCTGCTGCGAGTGACTGTCCTTATATTTCTTTTATAGCTGGTGATGTGGGTTCTTGAGGTGGTTTCTTCTCTTGCTACTCCGGTGTGATTTCTTGCTGTTGTGGTTCTCTTATCTTTATGCTGTTGATTCTGTGTTTATTTCTGCTGTGGATTGTCTGTTTTTGCTACTGCATCCTCTGCTGCTATCCATTCACCACACCGAATTTATCTCCATTTGCATAAAAATAGATTTTATATAGGGGAGCACCATTTACTACCATACAGCTTTATCTATAATTTATATTATAATTTGTTTACTAATTTACCAGATAAATTATTCTTAATATAAACTAGAGGGAAGGTAACCCTACTTGTGTTAAAACAAAATACAAAATGTCACTTTCATTATGATAAAGCAGAATGGTTTACAATAAAGAAATAGTTAAATAAATGGCTATACTCCATTCAAATTTACTTGGCAACACATCATCACCCCAAAGTATGAATATATGAATACAATTTGTTTTATTCAAGTGATGTAAAACCAAAACAGAAACTGCACAATATAAAAACTGAAGAACTTCAAAAAATCACTTTGTGGAAATAAAGCATTGAAGATTTAGCAAAACAGTACAGTATTATGAAATAGATAATTATAGAATCTTATTATATCCAAGAGTAAAATAATTTTGAAAATCATGAGTAACTATGTGGAGAAGGGTGAAAACTGCCAAGGTCATTAATTTTAATAGAGTATAGTAAAATAGTAGATTTGATGATGTCTGGTGTAGTTGGAGTATCGTAGTGGTTATTCATCGTAGGGGATCCATAGTGGGTTGTTCTTGGGACGTATGATGTGCAGAGGTGGTAGGAGATGTATTAGCAGTGTGGTGGTTCATCGTAGGGGATCCGTAGTGTGTTGTTCTTGGGGCGTATGATGTGCAGAGGTGGTAGGAGATGTATTAGCAGTGTGGTGGTTCATACATGTAAAACCATACACTTACCTAATAAATATGGCAGTACAATTGTTAAGAGCAAACCTGGTGGTCCCTCGGATATCCACCCCCGGCAGAGTTGGGTCATTGACACAGGGCCCTCCCGGTCGTCATCATGCGACTGTGTCAAGAGCATTGCAATGTCCCAAAGCTGCTCGTCGGTGCAGCTTTTTCTTTAGTAATACAAGGGGACTTCACTCTAACATCAATTCTGTACACCAATTTCTTCAAGCAGAATCCCCTACTCTCCTTTTTTTGACAGAGACTCAAGTAACATCCACATCTGACACGTCTAGATTTAATTTTCCAGGTTATCAACTGCTCCAAAATTTCAGACCTAAAGGAGGTGTATTTTGCTTCGCAAAATCTGAAATTGCCCTGGAGGAGGTTACTAGTTTCAATTGTCCCTATTTTGATTATTCTATATACAAATTAATTTCTGCTGGTAAATTTAAATACATATGTTGCATCTACCGTTCCCCAATACTCCTCCAGAGCAAAGTCTTTTTGATTCTCTGTCCTCACAACTCAGTGTCCTCAACTTAAATGCTTCTTCTGAAATCACTGTGTTGGGTGATTTTAATGTCCATAATGTTGAATGGCTCACTCATTCAGCCAGGACTGATGATGCTGGTCTTGAATGTGAGCTATTGCCAGACTCATTTAATCTCACTCAACTAGTCAACCAACCCACCCGTGTACCAGATAATCCTAATCATAATTCCCACTACTGGACTTATTTTTAACAACCAATTCAGAAAATTATGATGTTACAGTGAGGTCCCCGCTTGGATCTTCTGATCACTGTCTGATACAGGCCACCTGTCTATCACCTACCACACCTTCCCACTCTGAACCTGTTTTGGTGACTAAATGGCATTACGATAGGGCAGACTGGAGGGTCTTCAAGGTTTCTTTATTGATATTCTGGACCTTCTTTCTAATGATGCACACTCCACCTTGAGCCACATACAAGATTTTGTAAAAATTGGAATGGAAACTTTAATTCCTCATCAAAAGTACAGTAAAGATCTAATTCACCTAAATGGTTTGACCATAATTGTGCTAGAGTAACTGAACAAAAAGCAATAGCCTACAATGCATACACAAGATCAAAAACACATGAAGCCTTTAATTACTTTAGAAACATCAGAAATCATGCCAAAACTGTATTAAACCTAACTAAATCAAACTTTCTCCACAAGCAGGCATATAAACTTCTAAATAATCCAAATGATAACAAAATATTTTGGTCTACTCTTAACTCATTCAAATCCAACTTCACTACTAAAGCAGTAGTAGTAAAATCTCCGACTGGCAATCTTGTAAGTGACCCACGAGATAAAGCTAACCTTCTTGCGGATATTTTCTCCACCAACTCAATCTTGGATGAAATAAATCAAGATGTCCCTGTACTTAATTTTAATTCGCCTGAAATTCCCTCACTTAAGATCCACACCAGACATGTCAAAACTATTTTGCAGAATCTCTCGGTAGATAAGGCTCCTGGTCCAGATGAAATTCCTCCAATAGTACTTAAGAATTGCTCCTTGGTGCTCGCTCCTGTATTGGCAAAATGTTTCCGTCTGTGTACTCATACCTCATGCTTCCCAGTACCCTGTGGAAAGAAGCAAACATCCATCCAGTTCCTAAAAAAGGTGCCTCTTCAGATCCATCAAACTATATACCAATAGCTATAACTTCCACTCTTGGTAAAGTCTTTGAAATTATATTAAATAATCACATAATTAAGCATTTTGAGAATAATAAATTAATCAGTTATATATACAATATGGTTTTAGACGATGTCGATCAACTGCAGACATTCTTTGCCTTCTTACGCATCAAATCAACCAAGCTACAGACCAACATGGTGAAACACATGTTACGACTGAGGTTTAAATATATCAGGGTTCTTATTCATTGGACTAGTAATGGCATAAATGCTACAACGGAAAGCGCTAGATCCAACCTCTGATGTATATTCCCAGTGAACAAAGAACACAAATTCTCTCCAGAGTTCTATATGCAATAATAGGTTATTAAACTCTCAATAAATGTGCGTCTATTCTAGGCTTAATGTTATGTGAAAACAGCCTATTACTACCTATAACCGAAGGTGCTTGGTTATGGTATGCAAAGTAAGGTGGTAAGAGAAGTTACAGCTTACGGTACTTTAATCAATAAATGTCAGGCACTCCTGCATGAAAGAAAGTGCACTAAAGTCCTTCAACACCAACAAGGAATCTTCTTTAAATGTTAGATGCTATCAAGATGCTCGAATCGGAAATGGAACCCCATAAAGGCTGGCAGCGGAACAATGCTCGTGCAGGCTATGCACACAAAAGGCAGGAGATATAATGCAGTCGGAGCCAAGAATATCCTAAACGCTACAACAATAATAATAATCGCCACGACAATGCAGTATTCCTATCAACAAAAAGAGCCTAAGTCGTTTGTGTCTCCATACATCAAACTAGGCTGCGAAATGCTTGCGTAATCATAAACGGGTATGCATAAAAAGAGTAATTGGGTTAATATGCTTAATGTCTACTATGACTGATAAAGTCTAGCTAGAGTCAGTCATACTAGATACTGGTGTGCATGGCATGCCGCACAGCCTAGTGCAAATCTCAAGTCTGTGCATCAAATATTACGTTATAATGAAGGGTAGCTCTCTTGAGAAACCTTAATACCGAAGTATTAAGCGTTCTCCTGGCGTACCTCAAAGACAAACAACGAGCTTAGAACAGTGCAGAATGGTATAGGCAAAAAGCCCTCATTCGTGCATGCTCTACTCTCAATGGCACACAGACTAGAATTTACTCAATCAACTCCAGTTCTCAGGTATGTCGTGCAGCTTTTAACTAAAGCCAGCACTCCTTGGAAACAATACCTTATAATATCAGACCCCTAGTCTAGCATTATCTAATCCAGCAGAACACTAATAATTATAGGAAGCAGTACTGAACTAT
This sequence comes from Paralithodes platypus, assembly GCA_032716605.1. NCBI lineage: Eukaryota > Metazoa > Arthropoda > Malacostraca > Decapoda > Lithodidae > Paralithodes > Paralithodes platypus. The sequence goes on along the minus strand of CM064544.1, from coordinate 26,933,061 downwards.
ATGAATGCTAACCAATGCTTCGTGATCAACTTATCTTAACAACTAACATACATAGGTTATACCAGACCTTAACGCACAATACAACTGGCCAGCATGAAGCTGATTTTGCATAGTTAACCAGAGGGGATACAATGTTAATAAAAGGTGGTGAAAGATATGGAAAATGAGAGAGATAGGCAGAGGAAAAGGTTCTCAGGTGCGGTGAGGAGGACAGGTATCAAAGGGATAAGAGGGATGCGTTCTAGAAACCAGATCTGAGGGAGAGAGTGGCGAGGGACCTGTATATATACTAGCACTAGCTCGAGGCGTGTGGGAAAAAAGCGGTAACAAGTCCTCCAACCAATACTAAAGAAGCCAGCCAAACATGACGTCACAAAGCATAGTAAAAAAACTCCCTCAACGAATCCCCACGATGCCAGCCAGCTATGACGTCATCGAGTATAGCAAAACACTACGTGCCTCCTCTCACTCTGTTCTACTCTCTCTCTCTCTCTCTCTCTATTCCTATCATTACTACTTAATGATAATACATATACTTTGCAATTAAATATATAAAGCCTTGACATGGGCGAAAACAAAGAGCCTTTCTGGACTGCCCATGACACGAGCTTTCATATGAAATAAAGCACACAATAATACATCAACTGTAGCCACATCCACTGCCCTGGCGATCCTAGCGAGTCACTGTAGGACAAGCCCTGCGGTTCTAACGGAGTGGTTAACGTCACACCCCCCCCAAGATTTTTCTCAGAGGCCCAAGGCTCACAAAAATCTGATTGTTAGAACCCATGCTATATCTCTACTTCCCATCACCCAGCGGCAGTAATATATCTGGCACAGTTCCCAACAAAAATGTTTACAAAATTATAACCTTCCCCAACACAATAGGTTAAATCATATGTAGTTATGCTCCTCAAGAGCGAGCTTCTCTAGCCCAGCATTCTGAGAGGAGTGCAACTCAGAATTACTGCTATAACATACTGAAAAAATTCAACTATCAAAGAAAGAGTTTTTATTTGATTTTTTATGTTTTTAATTTGTTTATTTCGGCTGCACTATAGAGGCAAGCCTAGTTTTTTCTTCTATACCAAACGCTCAACTCCTGCTTTACGACCCAATACGCTGGGCTACAACCGCGAGCCAACAAGCACCAAGCGCAAAATACTATTCAAACTAAAGCAGGAGGCTACCCGTGTGTCAATCTACCCAGGATCATATACCCTTGAATGACCATCTGCAACCACGTTGTCACAACCGGCAATATGGCGTATGTCCAGGTTATATACCAGTAACCTTAGTGACCACCTGGTCAGCCTTATATTCCGATTGTGAAACTGGTCCAAGAACTTGAGAGGGTGATGATCTGTGTAAACTACAACGACCGGACCATAGGCTGGAACATAGACCTCGAAATGCCTCAGAGCAAGTACAACCGCCAGCAGCTCCTCCTCGACAACAGAGCAGCTCCCCTGGGCCGAATTGAACTTCTCCGAGCAGAAACTAACAGGATGCTCCAGCCCATCATCATCATCCTTTTTCACAATGACGGCACCAGCCCCCACACCACTAGCATCCGTTGCTGGTTGGAAAGGTAGGGTAAAGTCAGGGGCCCTGAGGATCGGGTGAGTGCACAACAGGTGTTTTACTTCTCTAAACGCCTTCTCACACTCAGGCGCCCATTTGAACTTCTTATCCTTCCAGTTATCCTCCACCTGAGCTTGACTGTCCCGTTCTCCTTCTCCACCTTGACTGCTAAACGTCATCACAGGCACAGTGAGAGGCTCAGGGGGGTGCCTCCCATACTCCTTCACGAGATTAACATGACATAACTGATTGCGCTTCCGTCTGTCTGGAGTGGCTACCAAGTAATCCAGGTCTGATAGCTCCTCCACCACCCTATAAGGACCAGCGTACTTCGCGGATAAGGGATGACCTACAAGGGGCAGTAGAATCAACACCTCCTGACCCACGTGAAACTCCCTGAGTTCAACCTTGAGGTCGTACCTGTCCTTCCTGAGGACCTGAGAGCTAGTCAAATTACGGCCAGCCAACTCCAGACTGCGCATCATCCGTTCTCGACTGTTGAGGACACACTTTAGCATAGAACAAGGTTTTTCTGCGCCCTCCCATACTTCTTCAACCATATGGAGAGGCCCTCTGACACGGTGTCCAAAGACGAGCTCATTAGGGCTGAATCCCAAACTCTCCCCAGGTACCTCCCGCACAGTAAACAAAACACATGGCAGGCCAAGATCCCAATCCTTCCCACTCTCAAAGCAACAACAACGAAGCACAGATTTCAAGGCTGAGTGCCATCGCTCTAACACACCCTGGCTCTCCGGATGATACGCAGATGACACAACCCCAACAATCCCATGCTGCGGCATTGCTTGAACAAAGAGGCTAGAAGTGAAGTTGGGTCCCTGGACTGACTGAATCCCCTGTGGGTAACCATACCGGGAAAAATACACCAGCAAGCTTCGGACCACCGTCTTCGCTGACCCATTTCTCATAGGGTACGCATCAGGGTACCTTGTTGCTACCTCTCCCGACTGTGCATCACTATCCTCCTTCAACTCGACAGCACCGGTACCACATTCAGGAACCTCCGGGTCTTCTAATGGCAATTTACGAATGTCCGAAGGAGCAAGCTTATCTAAGTGTTTGCGAAACAACTCATGCCCCCCTCCTACATCGAATTTAGCCTCCCGTTGCTCTTTCTCTGTGTATCGTTGCTGTCTCTTCGTCTTTTTAAGCCTATCCTCTGCCTTCTCAGTAACAGTAAATGGGTCTTCTCCAGACTCTAAATTTGGTCCTAATAATGAGTCCCCGAGAAGGCCCGTTGATACTAAGCTCTCAACCGCATCAACTTTCAACCCCTTCTCGGTACCCTTCCTCCGCTGGTCTAAAGACTGTTGACCAGAATGTGACTCCCTGGATGCAAGATCTCCGGTGACAACACACGCCATAGGTTGCACCTGACACTTCTCAACCCACTCCTGCTCCTCCCTACTCACGTCGGCCGGCTTCTCGGCAACGACCAAGGGTGGAGCCTCAGAAGTAGGCCCCGCAGAGTCGTTGCCGAGAAGGAGGTCGACGACCCCAACAGGTAACTTCTCCACAATTCCTACATCCAGGTCACGAGTCACACCATCAACTTCCATCTTCATTCTTACAAGCGGGTATGACCTTGTTGCATTAACTCCCTGAACCACAACCACCCGCGCCGTATTTACAGGTTTACCAGTGAAATTTCTCAACAGTGTTTGCGATGCCCCAGTGTCACGCAAAATTCTCACCTCATGTCTTCTACCCCCCCACTCCACACAACCGAGTCTCCTGTGGTCACTAAAGGCATCACGGACATGGGAATAAGCCTTCCGGATCCTTCTGCACTGGCAGTGTATTTACCTCGGAAGAATTGCCTCTAACAAACTCCGATGTCCTCTTGAACACTCCAATGCCGTGAGCAAAAGACACGGCTGCCGGAGGAGGTCGACTAGGGCACTCATTTGCCTTATGACCCTCCTGGTGGCACTTAAAACACATAAATTTCGGTTTCGGCTTATACTGTGATGTAAAAAGCCCCTGACTTTTCTCATACGGCGTGGTGTTAGGTTTGGATTCAGTTTTAGTTTCATTGCTCTTTTGTTTAAATATGTCATTGCTACGGGGAGGGGGAGGATAACGGTCCCTAGCACTTGCATCGTACTTCTGTGAGGACCCGCAACCCCGAATCAACGACAGCCGTCGATCAGCCATTTCTGCTGCTTCTACTAGAGTTCTTGGGTTTTTCTCCTTTAAGTTCAAAGTTAGATCACCGCCCGTGCTTTTAAAGAACTGCTCCAACATCATTAACTGCTTAATTCCATCAAATGTTGTTACCTTCTCAGATCGGAGCCAGTTCCCCATAACATCAGACAAGTCCCGGGCGTGTTCCAAAAAGGACCTATCTCTTCCCTTAGTTACACCCCGGAACTTCAAACGGTACGTTTCTGGTTGCAGTTCGTAAGCCCTCAGGACAGCCTCCTTGAGATCCTCATACACAATACATGACTCCAAAGGTAATGCATCGTAGGCTCTAAGACCCTTGCCTATTAATCTAGAGGATACAAGTGCTGCCCATTTATTCTCTGGCCACTGGTGTTCCTGGCACTTTTTCTCAAAGCGTGCGAAAAATTCTGTTACACCACTCTCATCAAACACCGGAACCAGTTTCAATAAGTGCGAGAGATATTGATCAGGAGCACGGTTACCAGCCCCAAGTCGCTGTCCCGTTGTCTCTACTCACGACTTCTCTACGTCCCTGTCGGCACAGTACCTAGTCGACTCAGCTTGGATTTTTGCTTGACTGATAGTTTTTCTCTCTTCTATCTTGGCTAATTCTAATTGCTGCTGAAGCTTAGCTAATTCGAGCTGAAGCAATAATTCTGGAGTTAACCCTTGAGGAGGTGAAGGTGCTACAATGTTTGAAATTACCGGTGGTCCCCCCAGGGGCAACCCACCCTGCCAGTCACCACCCACCTGTGGAAGCGTACCCGGGGTCGGCAAACCACTGGGATGGCTGGGAGTCGAGTGTAGGGGAAGCATGGCCGAAGGGCTCTGAGCACTCAACCCATCTCGCTCACCAGTCACCCTGCCCAGTACACACGTTATCAAGTTATCCCTGGTCATGCTGCTAGTACCCGCATGACCGATAGCTGTGGCCAGGCATTGAAGACCATACCGATTCACACCCTCCAACCGCTCGGCAGTAACAGGCCATTGCAAAAATATCCTAGCATCCTCCTCACAGTTCACCTGATTAACCATATCATCATACTGCTGTTCCTCAGTTTCGACATTACGTACTGTGTCTCCATTCTCCTCTGATCCGGTATAAGACATGATGCTCACAAAAATTTCCCACCTCAATATTCAGAAAAGAAGCACCCCAAACTCTTATACCTCAATATACACACAAAAATTCTCGGAAATACTCAAGGGCTATACTATGTTGCAAAAAAAAATTATTCTTGCGGATCCCCGCAAAATATTCCCCAAAAAAACAAATGTTCCCTGCTAATAAATGTAGGTTCACCAAATCCTAGGTAAGGTCGCCATTTGTTACGACTGAGGTTTAAATATATCAGGGTTCTTATTCATTGGACTAGTCATGGCATAAATGCTACAACGGAAAGCGCTAGATCCAACCTCTGATGTATATTCCCAGTGAACAAAGAATACAAATACTCTCCAGAGTTCTATATGCAATAATAGGTTATTAAACTCTCAATAAATGTGCATCTACTCTAGGCTTAATGTTATGTGAAAACAGCCTATTACTACCTATAACCGAAGGTGCTTGGTTATGGTATGCAAAGTAAGGTGGTAAGAGAAGTTACAGCTTACGGTACTTTAATCAATAAATGTCAGGCACTCCTGCATGAAAGAAAGTGCACTAAAGTCCTTCAACACCAACAAGGAATCTTCTTTAAATGTTAGATGCTATCAAGATGCTCGAATCGGAAATGGAACCCAAAAAGGCTGGCAGCGGAACAATGCTCGTGCAGGCTATGCACACAAAAAGGCAGGAGATATAATGCAGTCGGAGCCAAGAATATCCTAAACGCTACAACAATAATAATCGCCACGACAATGCAGTATTCCTATCAACAAAAAGAGCCTAAGTCGTTTGTGTCTCCATACATCAAACTAGGCTGCGAAATGCTTGCGTAATCATAAACGGGTATGCATAAAAAGAGTAATTGGGTTAATATACTTAATGTCTACTATGACTGATAAAGTCTAGCTAGAGTCAATGATACGAGATACTGGTGCGCATGGCATGCCGCATAGCCTAGTGCAAATCTCAAGTCTGTGCGTCAAATATTACGTTATAATGAAGGGTAGCTCTCTTGAGAAACGTTAATACCGAAGTATTACGCGTTCTCCTGGCGTACCTCAAAGACAAACAACGAGCTTAGAACAGTGCAGAATGGTATACAGTAGGCAAAAAGCCCTCATTCGTGCATGCTCTACTCTCAATGGCACACAGACTAGAATTTACTCAATCAACTCCAGTTCTCAGGTATGTCGTGCAGCTTTTAACTAAAGCCAGCACTCCTTGGAAACAATACCTTATAATATCAGACCCCTAGTCTAGCATTATCTAATCCAGCAGAACACTAATAATTATAGGAAGCAGTACTGAACTATATGAATGCTAACCAATGCTTCGTGATCAACTTATCTTAACAACTAACATACATAGGTTATACCAGACCTTAACACACAATACAACTGGCCAGCATGAAGCTGATTTTGCAGAGTTAACCAGAGGGGATACAATGTTAATAAAAGGTGGTGAAAGATATGGAAAATGAGAGAGATAGGCAGAGGAAAAGGTTCTCAGGTGCGGAAAGGAGGACAGGTATCAAAGGGATAAGAGGGATGCGTTCTAGAAACCAGATCTGAGGGAGAGAGTGGCGAGGGACCTGTATATATACTAGCACTAGCTCGAGGCGCGTGGGAAAAAAGCGGTACCAAGTCCTCCAACCAATACTAAAGAAGCCCGCCAAACATGACGTCATAAAGCATGGTAAAAAACTCCCTCAACGAATCCCCACGAGGCCAGCCAGCTATGACATCATCGAGTATAGCAAAACACTACGCGCCTCCTCTCACTCTGTTCTACTCTCTCTCTCTCTCTCTCTCTATTCCTATCATTACTACTTAATGATAAAACATATACTTTGCAATTAAATATATAAAGCCTTGACATGGGCGAAAACAAAGAGCCTTTCTGGACTGCCCATGACACGAGCTTTCATATGAAATAAAGCACACAATAATACATCAACTGTAGCCACATCCACTGCCCTGGCGATCCTAGCGAGTCACTGTAGGACAAGCCATGCGGTTCTAACGGAGTGGTTAATGTCACACACATACAATAGCACTGGATATATCAAAGGCATTTGATAGAGTCTGGCATCAATCCTTATTGTCGAAGATGTCACACTACGGCCTTGCATCATTAGTTCCACTAATTTCTTCTTATCTTCATAACAGAAAAATATGTGTAATGGTAGATGGCCTTTATTCTCAATTTCACTCAATAAATGCTGGTGTTCCCCAGGGATCAGTTTTGGCCCCAACTCTGTTCCTCATTCATATCAATGATCTCATATCTACCACTCATAATCCAAAACATTCCTACGCAGATGACTCAACACTCCACAGTTCCTTCACATTTACCAATTCTTTCCCCCCACCCGATCTTATAAATTCAAAAATAAACACTGCAATTTCTCTGAACCAGGACCTTTCTAGAATTAATGAATGGGGACAAAAGAATCTAGTTTCCGTTAATGCACAGAAAACCAAGTACATTCAATTTTCTAACCGACAGAATCTCACTGACTCCCATATATTTTTTAATGATGTAAATATTCCCACTTCCCCTAGTATTGACATTCTCGGTGTAACATTAACTACTAACTTGAGCTGGACACATTATGTTAGAAGCATTGCTAAGAATGCCTCTAAAAAACTGGGACTCCTGTACAGAGTTCGAGAATTCTTCACTGACGAGCAGTTGGCCGTAATATATAAAAGTCATGTGCGTTCTCAGATGGATTATTGTTCACCTCTGTGGGGTGGAAGTGGAGTGGTTGCATTGAGGCAGTTGGACAAAATTCAAAATAAAGCTATTAGATTAATCAATAACCCTGCAATCACACAGGACCTTCCTACATTATCCATACGAAGAAACTTTGCATCTCTTGCATTATTCTACAGATATTTTCACAGCAATTGTTCCGAGGAACTTGCTTCAATTGTGCCGCCTCTCTACATCTTTCCCCGTAGAACTAGGGCAGCTGAGAGCGCCCATGAATTTACACTTTCTCCTCCACAATGCAGAACTTCTGCTTATCAGAATTCATTTATCCCCAGAGCTACTACTCTTTGGAATTCACTTCCCTCGAATTGCTTTCCACAAACTTACAATCTACAAATGTTTAAATCCAGTTGTTACAAAAAATTTATGAATGGAAGATGCCTTTAGGCACATGGACCTTTTTGTTTTATATGTGTTTTTCCTTCCTCCGTTCATAGTCTCTTTAAAAAAATAAAAATAAAATAAAAAAAATATGTTTATCCAATTTTATCTTAAAGCTCCCTACCGTTTTTAATCCCACTATAGCACTTGGTAGTCCATTCCACCCATCTACAACTCTATTACCAAACCAATATTTGCCTATATCTTTTCTGAAACGAAATTTATCTAATTTGAAACCATTGGTACGAGTTCTTTCGCTATCACTGAGCTTTAGTACATTTGTCATGTCCCCTTTGTTAATCCCACTAACCCTCTTGAACACCTCTATCATATCCCCTCTAACTCTGCGTCTCTCTAACGAATGTAAACCTAATTTCTTCAACCTTTCTTCATACGGAAGATTTCTAATATTATGGATAATTTTTGTCATTCTACGCTGTACTCTCTCCAATGAATCTATGTCCATTCTGTAATAAGGACACCAAAATTGGACAGCATAATCCATATGGGGTCTCACTAATGACAAGTAAAGTTTTAAGATAACATCAGCAGTTCTGTTACTCACACTCACACCCGAGAATCCTGTTTGCCTTATTACGAACGCTTATACACTGTTTTCTAGGCTTCAAAGCATAGCTAAAAAACACACCTAGATCTTTCTCGCAGTCTGAATTTTCTAATTCTAAATAAGCTAGTTTATATTTAACATTTCTTTGCATCTTCCCTATCTTTAATACCTTGCATTTGTCTATGTTAAACTTCATCTGCCAATTTACTGACCATTCATGTAAGGTATCTAGATCCCTTTGGAGGCACTCTATATCGCTATCTGAATCAATTGATCTCCCCATTTTAGTATCGTCTGCGAATTTACTTATCCTACTAGTTATACCTAAATCTAGGTCATTTATGTATATAAGAAACAACAGGGGACCTAATACCGATCCCTGGGGGACACCATTTTTGACTGCTCCCCACTCTGACTTGGTACCATTTATGCTGACTCTCTGTTTCCTACCAATTAGCCATGACCTAATCCATCCCAACAACGACCCTCCTATTCCATGTGCCTCAACCTTTCTCATCAATCTCTCATGAGGGACTCTGCCGAAAGCTTTACTGAAATCTAAATATATATTATCATATGACTTGTCACTATCTACTGCTTCATATACCTCTGAGAAAAAACTAAACAAATTAGTAAGGCAAGAACGTCCCTGAGTGAATCCATGCTGAGAAGAATATATTAAGTTAAATTTTACTAAGTGGCTTCTAATTTTCCTAGCAATAATAAACTCTAGCAACTTCCCTATGATTGATGTGAGACTAATGAGACGGTAATTGGATGCTATCGATGTATCACCTTTTTTGAAGATCGGAACTACATTTGCAAGCTTCCAAGCTTTTGGAACTAAACCTGGTTCTAATGACTTGTTAAATAAAAATGCTAATGGGCTACTTAACTCATCTCTGCATTCTTTTAATACTCTAGCATATACCTCGTCAGGACCAGGCGATTTTTGAGGTTTCAGTCTGTCAATTTCCTTAAGCACATCATTTCTACTTATACTAACTGTACTTAACATATTTTCTATACTATCACTATATACCATATTGACTTCTGGAATCTGTGCCAAATTTTCATTAGTGAAAACGGAAAGAAACTGACTATTTAATGTACTGCACATTTCTAAATCATTTTCTGTTATTTCTCCTATTGAAGTTTTTAGGGGGCCTATTAAATCTCTAACTTTAGAATTATATAGTTGGTAAAAAGCTTTAGGGTTATTTTTTGAGTCACTGGCTATCCTTATTTCATAATTTCTTTTTGCTTTCCTGATTTCCTTTTGACCTGTCTTGATAGAGTCTGATAGTATATATGTAAATGATTTTCGCCTTTCTTTATTTTTATATATATTCCTTTCTTTTTTCCTATAAGATCTATTAGCTTATTAGTCATCCATTTTGGTTGGTTCTGCGTCGATCTAAATCTTCTTTTAGGGATATATTTATTTTGAGCATTGTGGAGTGAAGCAATAAACTGGTTATATGTAGGTGGCAAGTTTAACTCTGGCATATCTTGACTTAATTGCTTAACAATAGGGTCCACCCTTAAGTCTCTTCTTAGCCCACCATAATCGGCTGTTCTGAAATCTGGGATAAGTGTCGTATTCTCTTTAGCATTCCCTGTCCATTGTATATTAAAATAAATAGATTTATGATCGCTATTTCCTAGGTGGTCACCAATCTCTACATTATTTATTATATGTTCATTGTTACTGAAAACTAAATCTAGAATATTAATACCTCTAGTCGGCGTATCTATGAATTGAAATAAAAAACTATCTTGTACTACCTCAATAAACTCTACTGAATCGGAGTCGCCTATTTGGTGCTGCCAATCAATGTTCGGAAAATAAAAATCCCCCATAATGCACACATTGCTAAACCTTGATGCTATTTTAATTTCCTCCCATAACGATGTTCCGCCATTTCTACTCATATTAGGCGGTCTATATATAACTCCAATAACTATGGTCTCACTACCTTCGTTAACCTCTACCCAAACACTTTCATTATCGTTATTTAGTCTAATAGCTGATTTAATACAGCTGTTTAATGTACTCCTGACAAACACTGCTATACCCTCGCCCCTCCTACTTGTTCGGTCATATTTAAACAAAATATATCCTGGAATATCAAATTCTGCTAAAAAATGTCTAGATTCTGTATTAATCATAGTTTCAGTTAGCGCTATTAGGTCTATTTTCTGTGCTAACGAGTGCTCTAAGTTCGTTCATTTTGTTACATAAACTCCTACAATTTGTATAATATACCCTCAACCTATTACTTTTATTTGCAACTAATTTTCTATTGTGTTTAGCTAACTTATTATATCCTGTTGAACTGCTAGCTCTAGACGGAAATTCTACTATATCAGTATTCTCATCTTTACTATCAGTTACATGTGTAGAGTGTTATCGATACTACTATTACACATCACTATATCCGCACTATCTTGACTGATTATTTCTATTTTACTCACTGGTTTGTCACATGAAGTACCTGCTCCATATGGAGACAGTATTTTACTTACACACCCAGGTTTTTTTAACGAAACCCCGCAACAATCTTGTCGAGTGAGCCGGCCAAGGTCGAAACTCCTAGTCGAGAGAGATGTACTCCATCCTGGGCATACAGTTCATCCTTACCATAAAAGAGGGACCAGTTATCCAGGAATGGAATAGTATTTGCCTTGCAATACTTCTCCAGCCGGCTATTTACACCAATAGCCCTGGAGGACCATTCCTTCCTTACCCCTCTTCTTGGCAGGATACTGTGTACCACAGGAACTCCACCCTTTCCTTGATCCTCTCCAACATTTCCTGATACTTGGAGAGCAACTCCTCAGTCCTGCATCTCCATATATCGTTGCTCCCTGCATTGAGGAAGATGATGGGGTCCTCCCCACTCACTTCCAGGACAGCATCTATCTTCTCAGCCACCCTCCCGACTCCGGCACCAGGCACGCAGACAACTTTACCAACCTGAGTGTTTGTTGCCCTGCCAAGGTATCTAACCAATGAATCACCGACAATGAAAACAGACTTAGCTTTTTCCTTTTGTCGGCGTGTAGCAGCAGTTGTAGCAGTAGCAGCAGACTTCCTCCCCTCTCACTGCCTCGCTGTAAGGACGGGTCATCTCCCCCCACTCCGCCTTCACTTCCATCACACTCGTCCTCCAGAATGCTGTACTTGTTGTTTACAGGTACACACTGCTTCTTCAAGGTACACTTCGTTCCACTTGAAGCTACCACTTTCCAGGAAAAGTCCGGTTTTCCTATACCAGTGGCATTTTTCGTTTCCTCTAATGCCATCTTCAATGCTAGGTTCTCGTCCTTGAGAGATTGGACCTCGAGCTCAACATTCTCCAGCCTTTCTTGCAAAGCAAGACAAAGCTGGAGAACATGAGAAGAGGTGACAATCTCATCAACACAAGCCATCACTAAGAATGTTCACCTCACTAGGGGATACACAGGTATGTCACGAGCGGTCACTGGGGACGTCCTCACTGGTCAAAGGTCAGGAGCCAACGATGATGATAATGAAGATAATGATGATAATAATGATAATATGGATGATATGGATGATGATGATAATGATGATAATGATGGTGATTCTAACACACCGCTAGGGGATCAGAGCGGGAGGGAGGGTTTTATAATTTATCCGGCTACTTTAGGCGATTGCATTAACACTCAGTACGGGTGACGGCTTCTATATTTTATAATACCCATATTTCAACAATTTAATGATTATATCGACGAGGTAGATTATATACTTCAGAAAATCATCTAATGGTAACCAGCATATGATGAAAATTATGTACTGGTGGTAAAAAGGTGAACATTTCCAGGTTTTTTACATTGGATTCAGCAACTAGACTGAAGGTAGAATATGTTAGGCGGCTGAATACAAACAACACTTATGGGGGTAGTACTCGCTTTTTCTGGACCTCCTTCTCCCTCATGATTAGCATATTAGTTTTGGAATTTTAAGACGTTAATTCTATTAGTTTGGCGATTTTGAGACCTTTCGCCCCATTTCTTTGTCAATATCAAGACCTTTCGTGCCATTTAGGTATCGATTTTTTTTCTGGTGAGCGATAGCGAGCCTCTAATTTTAGAAGGAGCCTTCAGACGGGAAATTTTTCTACCGAAACATGTACAAATTTATCGTGAAAGGGAGTCTAGGGGGTGTTTTTCTAAGTTTGATAGAGGTCTAGCGAGGAAACTCAAAAATAAATAAATGAATATATAGCCCAAAAAAACAAGTCCTAACCCCTCACGGGGGGATCGGGGTACATATTTGCTCATTTATATCTTTTTGTATTATTATATTTTTTCAGTTTCCTCCCTAGACCTCTATCAAGCTTAAAAAAACAACCCCCAAAAGCCTCCTCTTAAAATTACAGGGTCACTATCGCTCGGAAGGAAGAAATCGACACCTAAATGATACGAAAAGTCATAATATTGACACAGAAATGGGGCGAAAGGTCTTAAAATCGCCAAACTAATGAGCCGAGCGTCTTAAAATATGAAAACCAAAGGGGCTGAACATGAGGAAGAGAAGGGACCAGAAAACGACCCATCTCACCTTAAATTTTGAAATACCGTATCACAATTGCTCGTAAAAAACGCCGAACAAAAGAAACATTAAAACCAAATAATCGGGCTTCTAGGCAACTCAAGGGAAGATGGTCAGTTTTTCAGGACACCCTTCTCCCTCATGCTAAGCCCCTTTAGTTTTCAGATTTTAAGACGTTCGGCCCATTTGTTTGGCGATTTTAAGACCTTTCGACCTTTTCCTTAGTCAATATTAAGACTTCGAGTAATTTAGGAGTCGATTTTTTCCTGGCGAGCGATAGCCAGCCTGTAATTTTGGAGGAAGGCCGGGCATGTTTCTACCAAAAAATGTACAAATATATTTTGACGGGGGATCCTGGGGTTGTTATTTTTTAAGTTTATTGGAGTTCTACGGAGGAAACTAGAAAATAATATATAAATGACAAACAAAAAAACGACCAAAAAATGAACCATCCCCCTTTAATGGGTTAGTGCAACGCGGGATAAAATAAACACATTAACCCGTTCAGTACCAGGGACGTCCTTTTCATTATATTCTGTCGACTATTCGACGATTTTATTCAGCATGGGAAGGACCTGTAGCAATGATGAGGCTTCAAACTATCTCAACCATACCTTTTAGCTACCACAGATCCTTCCCAAGCTGCATAATATCGTCTAAATATAGCTAGAATAAAATATAACACGTCGCTGGTACTCAAAGGGTAGAGCAAATTTAGTTTCACAATTCTCCAATGATTTATAATACTTATATATGCCTTAAAAACAAAAATGAAACGCTAGATATGTACAGACCTTTCTCATACGATTCCCTCCCACTCATTCTATCCACTTTTTTTGAATGGATCATACACTTATTCCCGTGTGGGTTTAGCGAAGACATTACCTATATCGTTGTTTCACACACTCTCTCTCGCTCTCTTCTCCCCTCCCACGATCATTCCTTGCGTGGGTTTGGGTAGCGAGGGGGCTGGGAAAGGCTTATTGTCGCGAAGGACTTTATGTTTGTCTTTGTTTTGTAGCAGGCAGTGTCAAAATACCATTGCAGAAATGAGCGCGAGAATGGGGTAAGATAGCAACAGGAACAGAAAACGTTTTTATTCTTGATCGTTTGTCTTTCATTTGGTTGGAGTTTGTCCTGATTATTTTATGTCATGGGGGGTTTTGGTGGGTTTGGGTTTGGGCTAGGTGTCTGTTACGGTTCCTGGCATGGGGATTATTGCTACGTTGTCTGTCATGTGGGTGTCTTGGTACGTGTTATGTCATTGGTGAGGTCTGGTTACGTTTTCTGTCTGGGGGTGTATTGTTAGTGTTATGTCATGGGGGTGTCTTGTTAGTGTTATGTCATGGGGGTGTTTGGTGGTGGGTGTTGTTAGTGTTCTGTCATGACGGGTATTTTGTGCTTGTTTACGTGTTCTGTAAGATGTAGGTTTGTATTTGTGTACGTTTTTCTGTAATGTTAAGGTGTCTTGTTAGTGCTGATGTCATGGGGTGTCTTGAGTGTTCTGTCAGGGGGTGTGGTTTTGGTGTGGGGTCGTAATTGTTAAATTTTCTGTACATGGGGGTGGTTGTCTTGTTACGTTTTTATGTCAGGGGGGTGTGCTTTTTGGTGGTGTCTTTGTTTGTTGGTTCTATTTGAGGGTTTTGAGTCTTGTTACGTTTCTGTCAAGGGGGAGTGTTATTGTTAGTGTTAGTAATGGGGGGTTTGTATTGGGGTTTTGTCTTGTTCGTAGTCTGTCATGGGGGTGTAGTTGTTAGTGATCTGTCATGGGGGTATATCTTGGTAGGTTCTGAATTGGGGGTGTTTGTTACGTTTCTTCATGGGGAGGGTGTCTGTTAGGTTATGTCCTGGGGGTTCTTGTTAGTGTTCTGTCATGGGGGTGTCTGTTAGTGTTCTGTCATGGGGGGGTTTTGTACGTTTTCTGTCATGGGGGTGTTTGACGTTTGCTGTAATGGGGGTGTTGTTCTGTTACGTTTTCTGTCAATGGGGGTGTCTGTTAGTGTGCTGTCATGGGGTTGTCGTGTAGTGTTCTGTCATGGGGTGTCTGTTAGGGGTTCTGTCATGTGGGTGTCTTGTTACGTTTTATGTCAGTGGGTGTATTGTAGTGTTCTGGCATGGGGGGGTCTTGTTAGGTGTTTCTGTCACTGGTAGGATTGTAGGTTTTGTTATTTTTCTGCATGTGTGTCGTGATAAGTTTTTCTGTAATGGATGGTGTCTCTATGCCATTCAACATTCACAAACACTCACATTTATTGCCAGAACTGATAGAGCTAAGTGTTTGAGGTTTATGCTACGTTTGCTTCTAGACATCCATCAAGAGAAAATAAAAAAACAAGAATATACACAAGAACACTTCTCTCTATAGCTCTACTTCGGCTATCGCATCGCGTCTCATCTCTTCTCTCCTCTCTTCTCTCTCTCTCTCTCTCTTCTCTCTCCTCTCCCTCTCTCTCTCTCTCTCTCGCTCTCTCTTCTCTTCGGGCTCTCTCTCGCTATCTCTTCTTCTTTTCTCTCTCTCTCTTTCGCTCTCTCTCTCTCTATCTCTCTCGCTCTCTCTCTCTTCTCTTCCTCTCTTTTCTCTCTACTCTACTTCTCTTCTCTCTCTCTATCTCTCTATCTCTCTCTCTCTCTCTCGTCCTCTCTCTTCTCTTCTCTCTCTCTCTTCTCTCTCTCTTCTACTCTCCTCTCGCTCATCTCTACCTTCTCTCTCCGGCTCTCTATCCTCTCTCCTCTCCTCTCTCTCTCTCTCTCTCCTCTCTCTCTCTCCTTTAGCAGGAGGGTGGGGATAGAAAATTTAATGTGCTGTCATATTCTTCTACGGTCTCTGTATTAAAAACTGTCTCTGTATAATAGTTTAAGGTGACCACCTAGTAGGGACCGCAAGCGTCTGTGTTGTGGTTGAGTATCTGTGTAATCCTTCTCTCTCTCTCTATGGTCCCGCCAATGAGGCAAGAATATAACGCGTGATATCGAGTTAACTGGACAAACAAATCGAGAAATATATGGGCAAAATAGCGATACAACATTATGTTTTACTATGAAAATGAAGAAGTAACTATAATGATGTGTATAGTGTGATTTTTTTTAGTAAGAGTCAAGAGCAGGAATGTGTGGTTGTTAGTACCCGCTATCGGGGATGTCGCTATAAATGATGGTGGATAGTGTGATAGAAAGAGTCAAGAGCACTGATGTGGTGTGTTGTAAGGTACCCGCGATATGATGGACTAGGAGCTTAGGATGAGGGTGATGTGGGACTAGTGTTTCTAGTAAGAGTCAAGAGATGAATGTGTGTGTCTGTAGTACCCGCTATATGTGGACTAGATCTATAATGATGTGAGTAGGTTGATAGAAGATCAAGAGCTGAATGTGGGTTGTAGACCCCGCTATATGTGGACTAGTAGCTATAAATGATGTTGGACTCGTGTTGATAGAAGAGTCATGAGCAGGAATGTGTGTGTTGTAGTCCCGCGATATGTGCGACTAGTAGCATAATGATGGACTAGTGTCTGACTAGAAAGAGTCAAGAGAATGCTTGTGTGTGTTGTAGTAAACCCCGTTATCATGTGGACTAGTATTCTTATAATTGATGTGGATAGTTGTTGAAGAAAGAGTCAAGGCAGGAATGTGTGTGTTGTAGTATACGCTATTACGTGGACTAGAACATAGAATGATGTGGAAAGGTTGATGAAAGAGTTCAAGAGAATGCATGTGTGGTGTGGTATACCCTGCTATACGTGCCATGAAACTCTTAATGCATGATGTGTAAATGTATGCAGACTACATTAGGTCACAGGTATGTGGTGGTTTTTAACCTCACCTTTTAAGTCCGTTATTCATGAATGGAAGTAACGTCAGTGATTTATCACTTAGGTGGCCACCTCGTTTGTTTTTCTTTTTTCGCTTCTCTCTTTGGCGTATCCATGCCCCCATTCAGCCAATCTTTCAAGACGTTACCCCATTCCAGGGGTAAACTTTTCATGGCGAGCTGTAGGAGCCAGGGCCATATATATTATATTTGTGTTGTGACAGTTGTTACGGATGGATCGGCATAACATAGGAGGGATTATTGATCGTAGGACAGAAATGGCTTTAAGTGACACCGACCCGCTCGATTCCAGTACCAAATACTATAGGCTCCAGACAACAAAAGCACCAACGCCCGACAGAGGTATCGTCTACGGTACACGAGGTACCTTAACGCGGCGAAAGTGTACAACAGGGGTAGGCTATGAGGCTAAAAATCCCTTCAGACATTTATAGGTTACGTTATTACTAAAGAAATGGCAAGAATCAAGAAAACTACGGACAATCTTAAGCCTCTAATAATGCTAGAATAGACGCAGGACTCTAAAGGTATGACAGTGAAATGCTAAATGACAAATGTACCACGTCTACTTGATAAGCGCGTGCACTACACTAACTGTCCAATACTAACATGCAATAGCATGTAGCATAAGCAAGATGTTCATGATCCAGTAGATACCTAATAATACACATGGGAGGAACATAAACACAGTAGTCACTTATTATAATAATGAATCTATACTTGGAATAACTAAAAGGTTGCAGGCAACAGAACTGCGCCGGTAACCTACTAACGCCTAGGCTACTGCGAATTTCTCACTCGTGTCTCCCCTCCGAGTCCCCCCCGAATGCGCCCCTACGCAACAGAAACTCCGGACACAGCAGGCAAAACGACAGTGCAGTTAATTGGTACATGAAAGTATTAAGAGGGGTGTCTTGTGTGTGAGTAATGTGTATGGTAAAGTTTTATAGAGATATACTTAAAGAGAGATGAAATGCATAGTTAAATAAAGATATATCCCAACTCATTCATCCCCATGTGTTATAGCTAGCAGGCCAAGTCACAGGAACAACGAGTCCCCGCACCTTGAAAGAGGGAGAGAACCCAGGAGAAGACTGTAAGAGAACACAAGGCCAGAATAAATTACGTTACTCTACTATACCGGCACTACGAGCGGAGCTGTAGTCTCGGGGGATACACGGCCTCATGGCTCGGTATGCAAATCAAGGCTAAGTCCTAGCTCCCTCTACAGACAACTACGGGGAATGGTCGGGCCTTTACACATGGCACCAGTCTAGTCACAAATGGGAGGATGAGCAGGGCATATAACTCGGGAACATGGAGAACGTTCACCAACTATCCGCATCAAGAAGATCGCTGTTCACATTAACCCCTTAAAATCTAATACATGTTAATACTATGGCTGTCCTAAGAGTAATACGAGAGGTGCGTGCTGAAACTCCTTTTCGGACCTCAAGGGCAAGTTATGCATTTAAATAGAGAGAAGAATGAAATGCGAGTAATGTCGTCAGAGAGAAAAGAGTGCAACCGTGAGGTAGTAGTGGGGAGAGAGAGCAAGGGATGTTAGAATCTCAAAGGTTCTAGAGAAACCCTTAGGTCAAGGAACCAACACAGCCAACCTCAAGGCAGGGCGGCTGTATGACTAAATGGGCCCCAGCCCAGGTCAGAAAACAATGGACTACCAACCCTATCGAGCCTAGCTATATGGGCAAGGCTGCCAAACCATTAAACTCGTCTGGCAACCACACGGCCGGGGCCCAGCGCGGCGTGGTGCTACCCTCTTGCTCTGCAGCCCAACTCACTCTATCTATCTGCTCCCATGTATCCTATATATCAACTTCTATATTGATTTACTACATATTAAATGGAAGGTCCTCGACATGGCTTAAACCAAAACACACCACTGGTTAGCACCATGACGAGACCTTTGCAGAGATACAAAGGAACATAGTTATAAGGGTCACACTCCATCTACATAGCGGCGGACGGTAGCCCGATCACCGGCGGTTTACAGTGGAGTACCCAGGAGTACAAACAGGTTGGGTTGTCCAGCACTGGGGGGCGGCCCAGACCCCCCCAGATTTTAGATAATCGACCTTAGAAGCATTATCAAAATCTGACAGGCAACCAACCGACCGGCTACCCTTAGTTGCCCCTATATTGCATAACGGTGCACAACAACCGAAGTGTGGCATTATACCTTAAAAACACATAAATGCATGCATCATGCTACAACAATAAAGAAGTTACAAAACTAAAACAAAAAGAAAGAGTTTTCTCGTTCTTTTAGGTTTTATAATCTTTTTGGACGGTGTTATGATAGCCTAATTTGACTCCTGCTCAACCCACACACCGTGCACGGACTATCTTGGATCATCAACCCTTGATAGACAATATGCTATCACGTTCTCACTCCCGGCAATATGCTGAATGTTGAGAATATACTCTTGCGAGCATTAGGGACAACCCTGGTCAACCGAATATTCCTGTTGTGAAACTGATTTAGGAATTTCAGGGAATGATGGTACGTTAAAAATCGTCAATAAGGGCCGTAGGCTGGGAAATAAACTTAGAAATGTTTGAGCGACAAACTCGATAGCCAGGAAGCTCCTTCTCTATCGTCGAGTAATTTCCTTTGT
>CM064544.1:26819570-26913305 GCA_032716605.1 Paralithodes platypus | reverse complement strand
TGAGTTAGTCTGCGAGAAAGAGAATGGCATGTTTGTATCCATGCCCGAAAGTATTACCTCCGTATTGCGCTCGGCACTCTGAGTGTTAAGATTGACAACATGACGGAGGTATTGTCCCGCCTTCCCTTATTGCACCAAGCCAGCCAGGCCTCATTGTGTCCCTCTGATCTGGTCGTTATGCCGCTCGTTAACCCTCTCATTAAGGAGAAGGAGAGAACACGGAGGAGGCACAAAGGTCTGCAGGCTTATGAGGGGGGAATTAACCCTAGCGGATTCGACGTATTTTTGTGCCCCGTCGAGAACCAAGAGAGGCAAATTGCAGGTCGAATCACTCTTGTTGTTATTGTTTGTTTGTGCTTTGGCTATCTCAGAGAAAGAGTAGGAGATAATACACATACATACAATTATGTTTGCAGACGATACAACACTTTATGCCAGTCACAGCAATTTACATACTCTAGTGCAGTCAGTGAATAATGAACTAAATAATGCCTATTGTTGGATGACCGCAAATAAGCTAACCTTAAATATCGACAAAACAAAATATATTATTCATCACAGAAAAAAGAATATTCCTCCAAATGTAGATTCCATTAAAATAGGAAACTCAATGTTAATAGAAGAGCAAAATATAAATTTTCTTGGTGTTGTAGTGGATAGGCAATTGACTTGGCAGTCACATATACAAACATTAATAAACAAGATCAATAAGCAATGTGGTATATTATATCTAACTCGTAGCAGCTTTCCTTCGGAAGTACTTAAACAACTTTACTACTCCTTGGTGTACCCTTACTTTTCATACTGTCACACAGTTTGGGCAACCGCAGGTAAAACTAAGATAGAGAGAGTCAAACTACCGCAAAAGAAAATTATTAGGACAATCACTTTCAAAAGAAAATATGATCACACAAATGAATTATTTAAATCTCTAAAGCTTTAAAATGGGAAGACATAAACATATATTGCACTGCTATCTTTGTTTATAAAGCCATTAATAATTACAATCCCATAAATATATTTAATTTTCGTTTAAATGAAAGATATACAGTACGGTACTTTAAGAAACACGAGAGATTTAGAAATTCCATCATTGGCATCAAATCAATCTCAAAAATCGATTCATTATCATGGTGTAAAGGTCTGGAATGCACTGCCTCGGCATATTTTGGATAAACCCTCCCTGTCTAGTTTTAAGATGTCCCTCAAATCATTTTTATTGAGTAAATATTAAAACATCCGTCAAATTGTAAGTTACTTTTGTGTTGAATATGTTTATGTAGTGTAAGTTTATGGGTGCGAAATGAAAGAGTATATATTATATGTATGTAAAAGTGTAAATTAATTCGGGTTAAATCAAGGTGCCTTAAAGAGAGTTCTCTCTCATAAGGCTTAGCCAGTTGACTTCCATGTATTAAAGCTCTTAACTTATTGTATATATGAAGGCTAAATAAATGCACATATATTTGAATGTGCTTAAGCATACCAACAATATGTATGTATGTATGTATGTATGTATGTACAAGTACAGGTACAGGTATGTACATATACCATTACATTATACTACAAACACCTTATATACTACACTTTAAAAAAAAAAAATCCTGATGACAAATTATTCTCGACTCGCCTCGGAGTCCCCTGGGGGGGGGGGGGGGGTACCAGAAATGCCCCCATTTATGTGACCCCCTAGAAACGACTCGCCAAAATGCTCTGGACCACTTCCTTCTACTCTCACTATTAACTTTGCCAACATTCGTGGCCTTTCCTCTAACGTCCACTTTGTGGAACACCACCTCCCCTCAGCAACCCTGATCTCTTTCTCACCGAAACGCTGTTGCCTTGGTCTACTATCAGCAAACCCTTTTCTGTATCCTCCTACTATATCTATCCTAAGTTTCAAGCCAAAGGTGGATGTTGCGTTTATGTACGCAACAATCTTGCTTTCTCTCATGTTCCCAATTTAGAATTCTTCTGATTCTCAACACTCTGGCTAAAGCTTTCTTGTCACTCTCAAACTAAATATTTCTGCGCTGTTTATCTCTCCCCTAATTCTATTGACTATCCAAAATCTTCGACTATCTAACTTCTAAAGTGAAACACATTCTATCCATCTCTCCTTTCGCAGAATTTTCGCAGAAATCTCCATCTTAGGAGATTTCAACGTTCACCACCGCCAATGGCTCTCCTGTTTCCACTGACCATCCTGGTGAACAAGCTTTCATCTTTTCTATCTTAAACGACCTAGAGCAGTTAGTCCAGCAACCCACCCGCATCCCGGATCGCATCGGAGATCGGCCCAATATTCTTGACTTATTTCTAACCTCTAATCCGTCTGCTTATACTATAAATCTTTTCTCTCTTTTGGGCTTCTCAGACCATAAACTAATGTCTGTCATCTGTCCTATCTCTCCGGTACGGCCACCCGAATCCTCCCAACCGGCGGCGCTTGTGGCACTTTGGCACTGAGAACTGGGAGGCTCTTCGGCAGTAATTCTTTGATTTCCCATGAAATAACTTTTGCTTCCATGGCCGGGGACCCTCGGAGAGGGTAGTCCTCCGAGGTAATCCTCTCGGGCATGGAAGCATACATTCCATTTTCTTTTTCTCAGTACAAAGCAAAAAACATCTTGGTTTACTTACGCTTGTTCTACTGCTGTCCGCAACAAGGAGGAAGCATTCAAACGGTACGGACGCCTTAAAACTCAAGAATCTCATTCTTCCTATGTTTCTGCCCGGAATCAAGCTAGATCTGTTCTTCGACTTGCCAAACACTCTTTCATCAATATAATCAATGCACTGAACTATCCAACTCTAGCTCCTCCCAAGCTTTCTGGCATCTAGCCAAATACCTCTCCAAAAAAAAATCTTCTACGTCTTTCCCTCCCCTTTTCCACTCTGATGGCACAACCATCACTTCTTCCTCTGACAAAGCTGAACTCTTCGCTCAAACTTTTGCTAGAAACTCCACCTTGTATGATTCCGGTCTATTCCTCCCTCTATATCCCCTTCTCTCCTATTTATTCCTATCTATCTATCTATCTATCTATCTATCTATCTATCTATATGCTCAGGCCTATCCCCATTTTGGGGGTAGCCGACTCAAGACAGAGCAAGAACAGGGAAAACAAAAAAACAACATAAAACAACAAATAAACACAGATAAAAAGCACAAACTCACACACATCCAGGAGAAGACCCAGAGACCAGGGTCACCAAGGTCGCTCCAGCACTCCCTCGGCCCCCGACCACCCGGAGAGGTTCCGATCTCGGCAGGCAGACATGCAGCGGAGCCAAAGCCACAAGCCCTCCCACCACACTTCCAGGCGCACCCTTCATATTAATCGTCTCCCCGGGCCAGGCGCCTGATGGACTATTATCTAGTCCAACTTGCGCCTGACCCCTTACTCCTATTTATTCCTAATATCCTAATATCTTCTAAAGATATACTTTCTACCCTCTCTGGGCTTAATACTAAGATGGCGTATGGTCCGGACGGTGTTCTTCCAGTTGTACTAAAAAACTGTGCTTCCGAGCTAACTCCCTGCTTAGGCAAACTATTTCGTCTCTGTCTCTCCTCTAACGTCTTCCCTTCTTGCTGGAATTTTGCTCTCATTCAACCTGTCCCAAAGAAGGGTGACCGCTGTCAACCCTCCAACTATAGTCCAATTGCTCTCATTTCTTGTATCTCTAAAGTTTTTGAAAATATTCTTGCTTCCAAATTTCTTAAGCATTTCTCTTCTCATAATCTACTCTTAGATTGCCAGTATGGCTTCCTTAACCCCCAAACACGGGGCCGTTTGTAACGTCAACTACCTGGCAGGCGGGCATATTTACCCTAAACGAGCTTCATTCCATGCTCTTTTTTCATGCATAAAGAAGAGCCAGAGCGTAATACAATTATTTATCCGTGAAAGGGTGATAATAGAGCTTTCCAATGACACCTGAATCATTCTTGTATGACCACGGGTTATCCTGTAGCGATTGCGCAACCGGAGGTGAAAAATCCCTAAATAAGGTAATTTCCCAATTTTTTTCCTGATCTCGCGAAGCCGAGGGTGTGAAATGTTGCAGTGGCGGTCTCAGTCGCGGCACTGGTCGTGCCGAACGGTCCGAGCCCGCTTATCGTCCTCCAAACGAGTGGACTCTCTCTCAGAGCCGATAATGTGCTCAAAATAACGCCCGTCATATGACGGGTACCAGAAGATAGTCCATTTATCTCTCGCCCGTCATATGACGGTTACCGCGGCTTGAGTGTTAAGTCATCGATATTATCAGAATTACCAGTATCGACTAACATATGGTGGGATTGAATATTATATAAATACATAAAACCAAATTCATCACAGTATCTATCAGTCAGAAACCGACATTATTTTTGCATTTTTGTTTTATATAGATGCTTACGGGTCAAACTTCCTTATAGCCTGAATCTGGTATGTGGTAAATTGTTGGTTTGTTATTATACTGAGGGTCATTAATTTTGTATATGTATAACCACTTCTGTACCGGTGACTTCTTTTTAATTTGATTCTAGAGGATTTTGTGCAGTTTGAGAAGGATCTGTCGTAGTAAAAAGTGTTAAGTGTGATAGTTAGAAGCTGGGCAATTGCTGGATGCTCCTTTGAAATGGAATAAAATCGTCTAATAGTAGCTAGAATGAAAATAAAAAGACGTGGACGGTGCATAAGGGGTAAAGTGCATCTAAACAATTATATTTTGTTACTTTCTCCCCATTTATATATTCTTAAATATTTATATAATGACATATTACTGAAGTGTTTGTGATTTTTTAGTACATGAATGAATGAATGAAGAATGAACAATTTAGTTACTAACGCACTGTTATCGTATGAGTGTTTATAAAATCTGATTAATCTGTTAATTTACAAAATTATTTTGATTGCGAAACGTAAGCGTATAAAACATGGTTTCTTGTTTCAAATACATGCATATTTAAGCAAGCATTGTAGGCTAGTGTGTTTATCAGGTGACATAATTATTTTGTTATTGAAATGCCGAGTATTGGTGAACATGGCAGAAGTACATACTATTTACATCGATATTGTTTAGATATCAAGCCTGCTATTTAGTTTACTCATATACTGCAAACAAATATACCGATACATAGCTTTAGTGGATTGGAAGGGGTAATTAACCTTTACAGAATCGACCTGTGGCTGATAGTAAGTATGAAAGTTACGAGTTACAAGGAATAGCTAGTAGGCCTATCTCAGAAACCTTCCGGTCCACTCCTGGGAGATAAACGCAGTGGAAGGAGAGAGATTGTTTAGTGCACTACAATCATCACAGAGTGTGCGAAATACTATCTACTCGTCTTCTTGAGCTGCTCTACTGGAGAACTGTTTACAACTTCGGAGGGAAGTTTGTTCTAGGTAGAACAGATCGTATGTGTGAATAAGTTTCCGCAAATACTAGTGCTGAACCTTTTCAATTCTAACTTCCTGTCATTGTTGCGTGCTGTATCGATATTGAGACTAAATATTTTGCTATAATCCACTTTGTTAAAACCCATTAAGTATCGAGAGAGAGAGAGAGAGAGAGAGAGAGAGAGAGAGAGAGAGAGAGAGAGAGAGAGAGAGAGAGAGAGAGAGAGAGAGAGAGAGAGAGAGAGAGAGAGAGAGATTGCTAACTACAATTAAAAGACCGAGTGGTGTTGACAAGTGGCGCCTGAGTAGCCTGTGTGAGAGAGGGCCGAACGAACTACCTTGGTCATTATAAAGTTATCCTCAACAGACACTCCTAGTTATATGTTTACTCAGCCTTACCACCATACTAGCCTACACCTCCCATCCCTTTACTATATAGTTACACACCCTTGACCCTGCTATTCCTGTTCCACCTCATATGATTACTCAGCCTTACCACCATACTAGCCTACACCTACACTCCCATTTACTATATAGTTACACACCCTTGACCCTGCTATTCCTGTTCCACCTCATATGATTACTCAGCCTTACCACCATACTAGCCTACACCTCCCATACCTTTACTATATAGTTACACACCCTTGACCCTGCTATTCCTGTTCCACCTCATTCGTATTACTCATCGTAGTAACAACGTTCACGCAAACTACTCAAAGTATACTTATTAACCCGTGGAGCCCCGGCTAGTTTTGTAATGTTTGCGCACCAGAACCCGGCCGGTTTTCAAAAAATGATTTTATTCCAGAAACAATAGCGAATGGGTTAGGAATGAAGGAAAAACCACGAAAAACCGCTCAAAAAGCTTAAAAAATGGTCCTACAGAGCCCCCGAAAACGGATTTTACAAGAGTAAAAAATTGAAGGCAATTATCCCAAAAAAACAGGTTATTGCGCGCTCGCGCGCACGCACATGGACTTTGAGAGTTTTCAACCATCGGCACGGTTGCGTGGGATACGTATACAGTTCCCATACAAATCTGAGCCCTCTTGAGTGGCTACACCTGAGGTTACGGTCGGCGCAATTAGGGTGACGCGTCAGGCGCGTCTCTGGGGCTGTGCGTTACATACATCGCCGACGCGTCAGACGCGTCGCTGGGGCTGGACGGGTTAACTTAAGTGCCTTTTTTTTTTTTTTTTTTTTATTATCTAGGAATTATCATGTACTTTGTACAACTCGCTTGTTCGTCCTCATTTCAAATAGTTTGCGAAGTTCTTGTCACCTAACTACAATTTATTTTTTTAAAGGATTTGACAAATTAAATGTAAACTATTACTTCACTATCTAGTTATTAAACTTCACTAAAACAATTATTGCACAAAAGCGCTTTCATTCTAATAAAGCTAAACATCAACCGTGTCTGAAACAGGCTACCATTCATTAACCCCTTATTGGCGGCGTGCGACATAGGTCGAGTGAAATAAATTTGGACTATGTGGCGGCGCGCGACATAGGTCGTGTGGCAATTTCAGCACGTAATGTTGCTGAGAGAGAGAGACAAGTGGTGGCAGGAGAGTAGCGAGCGTATGACTGCTCCAGAGCACCGCGGCGGACCTACTGACATGAATCCCACTCTCCTCCACCCTCTCACACTCGCTACATAGTGAAATGTATGGGGAAAGCACCGAATTACATGGTTTTTGCACTCGTGTTGCGCGGTTGTTGCAAGAAAACTAGCGGTCATACAAGGATCGTTGTGGTGTCATTGGAAAACTCTGTTTATGCCCTTTCAGGGATAGATACTTGTTTTATGCTCTGGGTCTTATTTAGGCATGAAAATGATCACGTAAACAGCCCTATTTTGGGTAAAAACACCCCGCTGGTGGCTACATATTATATACCGCCTAGGCCGCTCTTAAGGTGTTAAGCTGCAACACAATTATGTTTCTCGATAACCGTCTAGAACTCTAGATGCATGCTTGGACACAAATCCTCTATTAACTTTTGTTCTTTTTCCTTTCAGAATAACTTACAATTGGCTTGCGGAAAGATCTCACTTCTCCAAAAATAATGTAAGTATGATTTGAACATTTTTAGTCCTGGCTTATCTTCCCAGAATCTTAGATGTAGAATTAACATACATCGCAAATTAATCTTGTTTCATCCTTCTTGTACTAAACTCAGTTTATCCATACTGAATTGTAGTTTTCCCAACTGGTTCCACACCAGAGTAAGCTGGTGGGTGAGAAAAATTAATTGTTCTTCATTAAGCTTACTTGAAGTTATCTTGATTCCATCGTAAGGACCAGTAGGTTTGTTGTAGTGTGTAAGTCCTTTGTATTCAATCGTTCTTTTGTATTGTTTACGTCTTTGCAATTATCCCTTTTCTTCTTATATTTCTTGTACTGCCTCTTTTTTTCTAGCCTGCTCATTATTGACCTTAGCTTCAGCAACCACTGCTAGTTATATATTTACTACGTCCTTCTCTCTATTTTAACCCTTTCTGTACCAGCGACGTGTTTTTATATTTTGTTCTCTCTATTTAATGTCGATTTTTGTGCAATTTAAGATGGATCTGTGGTAGTAAAAAGGGTTAGGTGAGATAGTACGAAGCCTGATAGTTGCTGGAGGCCCTTTTTAAACTGAATACAATCCTAAAAATGTAACCAGAATAAAATTAAGTAAACGTCGTCGGTACAGAAGAGGTTAACCTTGACTCTTCACTTATTCCCTTTGCTATACTCATCGTCCTATTTTTTCCAATTCCTCTTTCTATTTTTCTTCTTTTTCCTCTTTCTCTTCCTTTCCTTCTCTTCTTCGTTCTCCCCAATTTCTTCTTATTTTATATTTTTTCCTTTTCCTCTTCCTCGACATATTCTTAT
The DNA here is from genome assembly GCA_032716605.1 of Paralithodes platypus. Lineage (NCBI taxonomy): Eukaryota > Metazoa > Arthropoda > Malacostraca > Decapoda > Lithodidae > Paralithodes > Paralithodes platypus. The sequence goes on along the minus strand of CM064544.1, from coordinate 26,905,033 downwards.
TTTTCCTATTCCTCTGCCTCGGTCAATTCTTCTTCTTGTTCCCATTCCTCTTCCATGTCATTTTTTCTTATTTTTCCTATTCCTCCTCATCGTCCTATTCTTCTTGTTCCTATTCCTATTCTTGTGTTACCTATTCTTCTGCTTATAACCTAGTAATATAAAAGTTAGCCTCAGCAGCCACTAGAGTTATCTGTCCATTGTGGCTCTCCTAATTCTACCTTTCCTTCTCTTTCTAATTCTCCTCTTCTCTAATTTCCTCTTACTCTCTTGTCTTACTGTTTGTCCTGTGTTTTCCTTTCCCCTCTCACTAAAGGCTTCTCCTACCTCCAACCTTCCCTTCCCTTCTCTTACTAATTCCTCCTTTCCCTTTTCTTTCTATTTATCTTTTTCTCTTTTGTCTATTCCCGTTTCTTTCTTCCTCCTGTTTTTTACTTTCCTTTCTCAATAAAGTCTTTTCCTCTACCTCCAAACTCTCCCTTTCCTTTCCTTCTCTTCTTTCCAATTCGCCAATCGCCTCTCCTCCTTCGTCTTCGTATTGTTCTTGTGTGTTTCTCCCTCCCCCCTCCTTACTAAAAATCTGTTTCTTGTTTCTAACCTCTTCTTCTGCTGTATTTACTCATCATAACAGTTAAACCAGTATCACACAAGCGCTTTTCTCCCCAATATTTATCCTCAACATTAATCTGACAACTTATGAGGTCAACTTCTAAAATGATTGTCACCTAAATTTTTCCATCAACAGGCTACTTTCCGATACCAGTGCCAAAGATCCCAGAAATGTTGCCAAAATAATGTTGACCGTGGAATGTTGTCAATAAAAGGCTTAGTGTGATACTCACTTTACAACCTTTGGCACCATCACCTGTTTTCTGTGTGCTGAATCCCTTGCCTCATAGTACCAATTCACTACTTGCGAATTTTGGGCTATTAGGAAATTAGAGGTATAGACATGGGTATTTAGGAGAATGAACAACTACAATGCAATCGCAGTACATTTATGAATACATGAAACCAAAATAATCATACTTTCTACCCATCCGAAATCAACATCATTATTGCATTTCTGTTTTATATCGATGTTTACGGCTCCTACTTCCTTATGGCCTGAAACTCGCATGTGCTCAATTGATCTTTTCCCTCTCATTTCTCTCTTCCTCTTCTTGCTATTGCTCTTCTTTCTTCTTCTCTTCTCCCTCTTCTCTTGCATCTATCTTGGTAATTATGAACGTTAGCATGTGTGAAGCACTATCAGAATTAATTTATAAGAATACCGGTACCCTTACCCCCTTCAACCTATCCCCTCCAATGTTCCTGTCCTCCTACTAATGACCTCTCCTCTTCCCCTCCTCCTTCCTCCTCCTCATCATCATCATCATCTTTATCATCATCATCTTCTTCATTCTCATCCATCATCATAATTTTCTTCATCATCATTATCTTTCATCATAATTTTCCGCTGTTCTTGATCCTCTTATTCGTATTATTTTGTTATTATTGTTCTTTGGGTTGTGTTTTCTATTCATTATATGTTATTAAGTCTGTTACTATTTGCCTAATTGTTTAGCCGCTCTTTCTCCTCCATAACTTCCTCCTATCTCCTCTTCTTCTTCTCCTCCTTCTGCTTCTTCTATTCCTTTCTCTTTTCTTCTATTTATTGTTTTCCTCCTCCTCTCTCATCTTTTTCCTTCTGCCTTCCTAATCTTCCATTCCTTTCCCTCCTCGTTCCTTTTCCTTTTAACTACTTATCTTCTATTTATTTTCATTTTTTCTATTACATCTCTTCTATTCCGTTTCCTTCTCTCTTCTATTCCTTTCCTTCCTCATCTTCTCATCCTTTGTTGCCTTTTCTTCCCTTCATCCTTCTTAATCCTCTCCTCTTACCATTCCTTTTCCTCTTTCCTCCTCTTCTTTCTCCTCCTCTTCTATTCCTTTCCTCCTCCTCTTCTATTCCTTTGCCTTCGCCTCTTCTATTCCTTTCCTTCTCCTCTTTCATTCCTTTGCCTTTTCTTCTATCCTTCTTATCCTCCTCCTCCTCCTCTCTTGTCTGTCTGCTTCTGTTGACAAATATAATAGATTCCTTCTCCTTGTCTATTCCTTTTCCTCCTCCTCCTCCCTTTATTTCCTCCTCATCCATTCCTCTTTCTCCTCCTCCAGCTCTTCTATTCCTTTTCCTCCTTTTCTCTTTCTTCTAACCATTATAAAAGTTAGCCTCAACAGCCACTACCAGTTATGTCTATATTGAAACCCTCCCACCTCCAGAAACAACAAGAAGAACAAGAAGAAAGAAGTGATGAAGGTTAGGAGGATTTTCTGTCAGTGGTGCATCCTTTTTTATTCATCTTCTCTATTGGTCTTCTTCCTCTTTATTGTACATTGTTTTATATTTATTGTTGGTGTTTCTTATACTTCCTCGGCTTTCTCTCTTTGTCTTCGTCTACCTTTTTTATTATATTTATTTTGTATAATATAATTTTTTTTACCGGTACTTCTTCTTCTTCTTCATCTTTTTCCTTTAACGTTTTTATGCCTTTTCGCTCTTTGTCTTTGTCTACCTTATATATATATATATACAGCATATATATACACACAAAGGTGTTTCAGTTGAAGTTTTCATAAATGACAGGACGTATTCGTCAGGCAATTATAAGACTATTTTATTCTATGATGTTCTGGGTGAGTATTTATAATTACGGAGATATTATACATCGAAAGTTATCAATAGATATAAACAAACTGCAGTCTAAGTGGTAAAAACGAATGTTTCAAAGCTAGCGCAGGGCAGAAAGGCTTTGTTTACATATGGATAATGAGGTTAGAAAAGTGTTTCGGAATTGCTCCAGGGATTCGAGTCCTCAACCCTTTAATGGATTATTATAATTATTTTCATCATTGCTTGAGCGATTCCGAAACACTTTTCTAACCCTGTTATCCATGTTTAAACAAAGCCTTTCTGTCCTACGCTAGTTTTGAAGTATTATTTGTTATCCCCTTAGACTGCATTTGTTCGTATTTATCGATAACTTTCGATGTGTAATATCTCCGCAATTATAAATACTCACCCCGAACGTCATGGAATAAAATGGTCTTATAATTGCCTGACGATTATGTCCTGTCATTTATGAAAACGTCACCTGAAACAACCTGTATATATACTGTATATATATATATATATATATTAATAGTATACTGGCTACTGTTATAACAAATGTTATCAGCATAAAAAGGGCTTCCAACAATTAAGAGGCTTAGGATTATTTCACTTAACGGTTTCTACTACCGTACTACACATTCTTCTTGAACTGCACAACATCGTCTAAATATAGCTAGAATTAAATTGAAAAGACGTTGCCGGTACAGAAAGGGTTAATTTGTTCTTCTGCCCCTTTATATTGTTAACCCCTTCACCGCCATTACGTAATTGTTATCATATTCTGGTTACCATTAGACGATATTCTTTAGTTTGTAATCTACCTCTACGACTCAAATGGGTAAATACTATAATATTATACGATCTCAATAAACCCTCTTTATTACAAAGGTCCTTCTTAAACTGCATAAAACCATTTAATCTTAGACACAATCAAAGGTAAAAAGGTGCTCGGATTCCCTTTATAGTGTAAAGAATGCAAGGAGAGGAACAGAGGGGGAAGGTCCATGGAACATTGACAAGTTGTCATGAAAGGGTTGCATGAATCAGGAGCCACTGGGAGGTCATGGTGAGAGAGAGAGAGAGGTTAGTATCTTTGTTAGACTTTGCGGTCCATTACGTGGAGATACTGGAAGTGGAAGGATAGCGATTGGGACAGCACAGAACGATAAACTTAATCCTTTTCAGACTCATAAGAAAATTGTCTAAGGGTAACCAGAATATGATGAACATTTCGTAATGGTGGTAAAGGGGTTAACTTTATAAAGGGGCATACATACATACATACATACATGCATGTATGCATACATACATACATACATGCATACATACATGCATGCTACATACATACATGCATGCATACATACATACATACATGCATACATACATGCATGCTACATACATACATACATACATGCATGCATGCATACATACATACATACATACATACATACATACAGTACATACATACATACATACATCCATGCATACATACATACATACATACATACATACATACATACATACATACATACATACATGCATGCTACATACATGCATACATACATACATACATATATACATACATACATACATACAGTACATACATACACGTAAACACATACATACATACATAAGAACAAATAAACCCTTTAAGTACCGGCAACGTCTTTTTAAATGTAATCAAGCTATATTTAGACGATATGTGCAGATCAAGAAGAATCTGTGGTAGTAGAAAGGGTTAAGTGAGATAGTCCGGAAGCCTCTTAATTGCTGGAAGCCCTATCTAAGCTGATTAACATCGTATAACAGTAGCCAGAATAATATTGAAAGGATGGAACCGGTGCCTAAACCGTTAAGGAGAGATGGGTCTTTTTTCTGGTCCCCCTTCTAGCCTCATTAGTTTTTAGATTGTATAACGTTCGGCTCATTATTTTGGCGATTTTAAGACCTTTTGCCCCCATTTCTTTGTCAATATTAAGACTTTTCACATAATTTTGGTGTCGATAATTTCCTGGCGAGCGATAGCGAGCCTGTAATTTTAGAGGAACCGGGGACATTTTTCAATCGAAAATTGTACACATTTATTTTGAAGGAGGGTCTTAGGGTTGGTTATTTTTAAGCCTGATGGAGGTCTAGGACGGAAACTAAAAGCAAATACGGTATATACAAAGATATAGAGATGAGAAAATAAACGCGCTCATTCCCCCTTAAATAAACGCGCTCATTCCCCCTTAAATAAACGTGCTCATTCCCCCTTAATTAAAGAGTAAAGGGATGATCAATGTAGCAGCGAACACCATATTTATGTCCATGGCCCTTCCACATCATCTGTATGTCCATGACCCTTCCACATCATCTATTTTTGTTTTCGGTTAATTTTGTTTTCAGTTAGTCTAGGCTATCATCCCTGGTGGCCTATTTCTGCGTACTTCAATTTTTAAATTTTCAGTTAGGCTATCACCGCTGGTGGCCTATTTCTGCGTACCAGTATTTCATAATTTTTGTTTTCGGTTATTTTTGTTTTCGGTTAGTCTAGGCTATCACCGCTGGTGGCCTATTTCTGCGTACCGGTATTTCATAATTTTTGTTTTCGGTTATTTTTGTTTTCGGTTAGTCTAGGCTATCATCCCTGGTGGCCTATTTCTGCGTACTTCAATTTTTAAATTTTCAGTTAGGCTATCACCGCTGGTGACCTATTTCTGCGTACCGGTATTTCATAATTTTTGTTTTCGGTTAGGATAGGCTATAACCCCTGGTGGCCTATTTCTGTTTAAATAAACATAAAATTGTTTTCGGTTCGGCTATCACTGCGTATTCAAATTTAATTTTGTTTTGTTTTAATTTTTGGTTAGGCTATCACCGCTGATAACCTATTTGTGTGTATTTCAACATTTTTGTTTTCGGTTAGGCCTATTTAAGTAAGTGAAGCGACCTGAAGGGAGTGAAGTGTTTTTAAAGTGAGTTAAGTGTTTTTAAAGTGAGTTAAGTGTTTTTAAGTGAGTGAAGTGAACTGAAGAAAGTGATCGTCACCATGCCTCGTGCCTGTACGAACTGCGCCGGTAGGTTTGGTGCTTCCATGTTTGCTCCTGCCGATCCACAAGTCTGCCGACTCTGCCAGCAACGAGGGGATTTGACAGCAAAATTGGATGAAGCCCTCAACAAGATCAACGCCCTCACCAGGAAGCTGGAATCACTCCAAGAGTTTGTAACACTCAACGTTGGAGTATCACTAACTCAAATTGTTTCAACTCCAGCATCCACCACCGCCCCAACGTCATCTGCCAACAATCCAACACCTGCAGTAGACACTGCAGCAGATGCTTCTGATGAACCTGAGCCGACATCAAACCAGGACAGCCGCCCTGTTCACCTTAGTCTCTCCCCCACTCCTCGTGCAAGAAGCCTGCTAGCACGAACAGTACCAACCCCTCGCCCCCGTTCTAACCACTCCTCTCCCCGACCTGTACGTAGAGTCCCGCCACCACAGGTTTCCGGATTTACACCAGTGAGGAACGGTGCACGGCCAACGCAGAAAAGGTCTCATCTACCAGTCACAATGCCAAACAGATTTGAGATATTGGTAGAGATGGAAGACGAACCAGAAGAGACCAGGCTCGTTGGGGATTCCATCCTACGAGGACAGGTCGAAGAGTTCTGCGACAGAGTCCCAAATCAACGAAAAAGATTTTGCATCCCAGGAGCTGGACTGGACGACATTGTGGAAGCCTTCGAAGATACCACAAAGGATGCAAATGAAAATACCCTTTTTGTCATCCATGCTGGTTCAAATGACGTCATGCGCACCAGATCCGAAGAGTTGATGGAGAAATATCGCAAGATGATCCAGCACTACAAAAACAAGTCAAGGAATATCATCATCTCAGGCATTCTCCCCAAGATCGACGCACCTGACAAATTCTACGACAAGGCTTTCAGCACAAATAGCCGACTAAAACATTTGTGTCTGAGGGAAGAAGTTGAATTCATCAACCTCTGGGACAACTTCTACAACCAGCCTACTCTGTTCCGCAAGGATGGCACTCATCTAAACCCTGTGGGTTCAGCACGCATGGGTCGTCTCCTACACGAAGCAGTCCGCAGCCATGGATCAAAAAACGCCATCCGAGAAGAAGCAGCAGTGACATAAATCATCCAACGCCAAGAAAAAAACAGAGGCAACCGAGGACCACCAGCGATAAGGACCGAAGACAGCGAGGACCGAGGACAGCCATGAACATAAATGTAGATCCGACAAGAACCAAAAATATTATTAAAGAGCGTTCCGTGAGTTCTAAAATAAAAAATTTAAAGGTTTTCTATGCAAACGCTCGTAGCATACGCAATAAATTTTCAGATTTAGAGGAGCTAGTGTTTACAGAAAATTATGATGTGATTGGCATAACAGAATCTTGGCTCAATACAGAAGATAGAGACTTTTTAGCAGAGTATTCACTTCCCGGTTATGTAATGTTTGAGAAAAGCCGAATAAATCGAAATGGAGGTGGCGTTTTACTTTATATCAAAGAAAAGTCTTAACCCTACCCTCTTGTCAAAACCTCAAATTGTGAACGTCGACGCATCTTTTGTGCTAATAAAGAATAATAAAGGTACAAAAATAATACTTGCATTAATATACAGACCTCCAGCTCAATCAGTGCAAACTGACCGAGATATTTACGAACAAATTGCAGATGTAAGTAACTCACAAGATATCGTAATTTTTGGTGACTTTAATTTACCTGTGACCAAGTGGGGCGATACTCTTACTTCACACTCCGGACATGACTTGTATACGAACTTGCAAGAGAGTTCGCTTTATCAATTTGTTGGAACGCCGACCCGTGGTAATAACGTTCTTGACATTGTACTTGCAACAAAAGAAGAATTAATAGAGAATTTGAATGTTGGTGATGAATTCAGTAACAGCGACCATCGTACGATAACTTTCACTTTAAAGTTTACTAGTAACGAACCAAATAGTAGCATCGAAAAAGTCCCTAATTTCAAGAAAGCAAACTTCCATAAACTTAGAGCTATGTTTAAAGAAACTGAATGGAGCTTTTTAATTCACAATAACGACATAAATACATCTTGGAAGTTATTCGAAGCCACTTACCTAAAAACAGTGCAAGACTGCATACCATCGAAAACTCGGCGTCCAGGCCATAATAATAAGCCCAAATGGTGGAATAAAGATATTTCAAACTGCCTGCTTGCTAAAAAATTTGCTAATGATAGATTAAAATCCTCACAAAATGACGAAGAACGGCTGAAATTTGTAGAGCTACGACGCAAAGCCAAAAAGTTAATTAAGCAAAGTAAAAGACCTTAGAGTTACATATTGCGAATCAAAGTAAAACAAACCCGAAAGAATTCTATAGTTATATCAGAAAGAAAAAAGTTGTTACTTCAACTGTTGGACCGTTAGTCGATGAAAATGGAGAATACACCAAAGACGAAGAACAAATGAGTAATGCCCTCAATACCTTCTTTGCATCAGTTTTTACAACAGAAGACCTCAGTGATATCCCTACACCATCGCCGATTCAGATTGATAATTCAGATGTTCTAAGCAATATCACCGTTACAGAGAGAGAAGTATTGAATTGTTTAGATAAACTCAAGGTAAATAAAACGCCTGGACCTGATACAATCTCGCCTAGAGTTCTAAAGGAAGCTAAGGATGAGCTCTCTAAACCACTGACATTACTATTCAATAAATCCTTGCAGTCTGGAACTATGCCCGATCAGTGGAAGCTAGCCAACGTAACACCGATATTCAAAAAAGGCAGCAAATCCCTACCCAGTAACTATCGTCCAATTAGCTTAACCTCAGTTGTATGTAAAATGCTAGAAACGGTCATACGAGACAGACTCGTAAATCACTTAGAGGAAAATAACATACTTAAAGATACTCAACACGGCTTTCGTAAAAAACGTTCCTGTTTAACAAACCTCTTAGACTTCTTCCACGATATCCTCAACCTCTACGATGAGAGTAAAGCTGTAGATATTATATACCTTGATTTTCAAAAGGCCTTTGACAAAGTTCCCCACAAACGTTTACTGCTAAAACTAAAAGCGCATGGAATACAAGACGGTGTGTTGAAATGGATAGAAAATTGGCTCAGCGACAGAAAGCAAAGAGTAGTCATAAACGGTAAGGCATCAAAATGGACCAATGTAAGTAGCGGGGTACCCCAGGGATCGGTACTAGGACCAATTCTCTTTCTAATTTACATCAACGACATAGATGAGGGTCTCACCTGTACAATCTCAAAATTTGCTGACGATACAAAAATTGCAAATAGCGTACTCTCAAAAGAACAAGTTGACGATATGCAACACAATCTAGATAAATTGTCATGTTGGGCCCAAATTTGGCAAATGAGTTTCAATGCGGATAAATGTAAAGTACTACATATCGGATACCTAAATGAGAAAGCAAACTATTCGATGAATGGCACTCAGCTTAAGAATGTAAACAGAGAAACCGATCTGGGAGTAACAATATCGAGTAACCTAAAACCGAGTCAACAATGTTCAGAAGTTGTTAAGAAGGCAAACAAAATAATTGGCTTTATAGGCAGGTCATTTGAGCATAAATCCAAAGAAGTTATCCTAACCCTTTACAATTCATTAGTCCGCCCTCTTCTGGAATACTGCGTTCAATCCTGGTGCCCTTATTACCAAAAAGATATAAACAAGCTAGAACGAGTTCAACGTAGAGTTACCAAAATGATACCTAGCCTAAAGAACAAACCATACGAAGAGCGTCCTTAGAGAATTAAATCTATTTCCTTTAACCCAGCGCAGATTAAGAGGTGACTTAATTCAAGTGTTCAAAATCATCAAAGGCATCGACAATATGAACTGTAGTAAGTACTTCACTATCGACCAATCTAATTACACGCGGGGAAACGGTTGCAAAATTATTGGTAAATCTTTTAACTCACACGAATCTAAGAATTTCTTCTTCAATCGAGTTGTCAACTTGTGGAATGGGCTTCCCCGAAACGTTATAGACTGCATCACCGTTGATTCATTTAAACTCCGCCTAGACAAATATCTCGCATCAAACCCGCGACTGACTGCGTTTGTAAATGAATAACTTTATTTTATCCCCCCCTCAGTTACTAACCCATCTGTCCCCTACTAACTTCCTAATCCTGCCACGGACATTAGTTCCAGGGCAGTAATTCCCTTTCCAATGTTCCCTTACCCACTCTAAACCACTGTTTGGACACTTGATCCTCAGTGTTTTGGAGGACAAGCAACCTAGAAGGGTCACTAGATCTGTTGTTGCTTGATTTCCTTTGTACTCCTTTGTACTCCTTTGTATGTCCATGGCCCTTCCACATCATCGGTATGTCCATGACCCTTCCACATCATCTGTATGTCCATGACCCTTCCACATCATCTGTATGTCCATGACCCTTCCACATCATCTGTATGCCAACTTCTGGGTTCAAACGCAAACAAAACCACAGTATTTGTTCCCTATCTAAAACTATTATCGGACTGTTGTTAATCTACATTTTGCAAAAATCTATTCACAACAATTATGCCAATAATCTTGTACCCTATCCTCTATAACCCAAAAAGGCCTTAGGAATAATTTTATAATCTAATTTATCCATTTCAATCACAACACCAAACACCTCCCAATGAAATTAATAAAAGAATGTGATCCTTTCGGGATTCGAACCTGGGTTACCACAGACCGATCTTAAACACTCTAACCATTACACTATCAAACAGTTAAAGGTTGAGTACATGACTACGATTTTATATCCATTTATCGAATGCAGGATATCAATCTAATCATGTATTCAGACCCAACTGCACACTGAATAGCCAAATGTTTAAGTGAGAGGAAAGAACATTTTATGGGGCACAAATCTCTAAGGACAGACCTCTCTATATAGGAATATTAATATTACTCTTAATATAGAATAGTAAGACAAGCTTGAGTAACATATAGTTAGGTTTGGTTACGTTAGATTGGGCTTAGTTACATTAAATTTATCTTAGGTCAGGTCATGTCAGGTGAAGGTATTGAGGCCTTTACAACGGCACCTCGTAGCTACTTTCTACTTTTCCTATTTCCTGAAGAGTGTAGAGAGAGAAGAAGTGGAGAAAGAGGAAGTTGTTGGAGTGGCTTTGTTATGTGTTTTATTAGGTTAGGAAAATGTGGCCGTTTTGGTTGTGGCTGTGTAAGACTGTGACCCTTCTGACCTAATTTGGTTCAGTCCCCCACAGTCCTATATACTCACTCTTCCTATAGCATATGACTTTCCCTTACCCACACTCTCCCGCATTAATAATTCACAGCCCCCTCAAAATATACGGGGGATAAAATGTGTTCAAGGATTTACTCTATGATTAAATTAGTTACAGGAAAGTGGTGAGAGAGAGAGAGAGAGAGAGAGAGAGAGAGAGAGAGATAAATTTTAGAGGTTTAATAGATAATAAGAACATCTATTCTAGGTAGGGATCATGAGAGAGAGAGAGTGAGTGAGAGAGTGAGGATGGGGTACATATTTAATTATTACCAAGCACATAAAAACCAGAGAGAGAGAGAGAGAGAGAGAGGGGGGGAAGGGGGAGGAGGAGATTATAGATATTTGATTATTAAAAATAAAAGATATTGCAGTAGGGGGGACATTTAATACGTTAGGATTTGCATGTAACTTCCTTTACACGTTCAGTTGCACGTCATATATATTATTCAGCCGGAAAATTACAATCTGTTTTAGGCTAACTAGCAGGCTTACTTTCGCTCGCCAGAAAATATCCGTCACGAAAATTCCTAAAAGTCGCCAAGCTAATTGGGCGAACATCTTAAACCTCGAAACTAATGGGGCTAAACATAAATCATAAGTGGGGATCAGAACACATAATCTTGCCCTTAACCATAGCATGTGCATTACACCATTTTGCAAATGCGATTGAACAATTAATCAAATACTTTCAACATTCGAGTTAAAGAATGACAGTCTTCTATTTGCTTACAACACTCTTCCAAATCCATTCAACAGTCAGACATTTGAAATTGACAGTTTGCAAAACGTTTCAACAGCCACGTATCTCTAATTGATTTCAACAGTCTCCAAAACTTTTATACAATGTGAGTGAAACAATCATCATTCGAAAGACTTTATTTGACAATCATCAAAATTAGTAATACGCATGAATATCTATTGTCTGAGTACATTAATTTACTTAAATATATCGATAAAATAATTATTGTTTTAAACAAACATAAGTTATATAATGTTAATGTCACTATAGTACGTACAGTACATACAGTATAAGATTACGTACTGTACGTAATCTTATACTGTATGTACTGTACGTACTATAGTGACATTAAATTATATAACTGTTATGTTTGTTTAGAACAATAATTATTTTATCGATATATTTAAGGGGAGGTGTTTAGTTTCCTCCCTAAACTTCCATCAAGCTTAAAATTGCACTCCCTAGACCCCCTTTCAAGATAAATTTGTACATTTTTCGGTAGAAAAATGTCCCGGCTAAAAGCCGGTTCCCCTTAAATTACAGGCTCGCTGTCGCTCGCCAGGAAAAAATCGATACCTAAGTGGCACGAATGGTCTTAAAATTGCCAGAAATGGGGCGAGGATTCTTAAAATCGCCAAACTAATGGGGCGAACGTCTTAACATCTCAAAAGCAATGGGGCTAGACATAAGGGAGAAAGGGGTCAAGAAAAAAGTCCCTCAAGTGGAAATCTCCCCTTAACTTAACGATCTTCTGTACCAGCGACGTATTTCTAATTGTATTCAACTACATTTAGACGATGTTATGAATCTCAGGAAAGATCTATGGTGGCTAAAAGGATTAATTGAGATAACCTGTAGCCTTATAATGGGTAAACGTCCTTCCTAAGCTGAGTAAAATCGCCTAATAGTCGCCCGGATATAATGCAAAAGACGTCACCGGTACTAAGCAGGTTAAACTTGTAAGTTACACACACACAGACAAACACATGGACATGCCTACACTCCTGACACACTGACACACACACTCATGATAGATGAAGTGAATATACAGTAAGTTCGAGAATACACAAGTCACAGAAAAGAACACAAGAAAACTAGTCAAGATTATACGTAAAAGAAATAACTCCCCTGAACAATGTTGTGCGTGTTATGATCCTGGACTGATAGACTGGGGTAGGTGAGGGAATCAACTTCTGGGCCCCATATGTCACTAAGTTTCACAAAGTCGGGGCCGGGCTGTACGTCAGTGTTGGAGAGGTTGAGCTGAGTCGTAACATCAAAACTGCTGCACGTCTAAAGGGCCTATCACACTATGATGACTTAACCCTTTCAGGTTTCGGGGTTGCCGTTTAGTATTCAGAAATAAAATTATATTAATATCAAAATTACCTCTCCAAACTTCGTTTTTTTGCCCACAACTCGCTCAAAGACAACTGCAGAGGATAACTCTGATCGCCACAAATGTTTTAAAGTATCGTTGTAAGGAACCAATCGCGTCCTGGTGCGCATAATTACATGGACCATTTTATGCATGCACAAAAAGGACGCCGCCTAGGCACGGCGAATTAAGGGGTCGGGGACGGATGGGACGTTAATTCGTGCATGTGTGAACCGAGCATAAGGGTTAAGTGCCGACGCATCACGATTTAACGAGTGGAGATTATCTGGATGCATAGCACACGCGGCGGGCAGACAGCAATGTGTATGTACTGCACCAGCGTCAGACTCATAGTAGATGGGATCGAACGGCCTCATGCGGCGACATTCGTGCAATATCATACAAAATAGGCCAATGACTGATGTCAGCATGCAGGCATCACGCTGGTGGCTAGCACCGGACCCCTCCCATCACTCGCATACCAGAGTGCAGACGCATGTCGCAGGTCGCAGTACGCTGCCAACACACGCTCACAGTGTCACACTATCGCCGATTTTGTGTCGGCTACTGTACCCGACGAGATAAAAAAAAGGGCCGCGCCTCCCTCCACAAAACATATTATCTATCTATCTATCTATCTCTCTCTCTCTCTCTCTCTCTCTCTCTCTCTCTCTCTCATGGAAGGCAGAAAAACATGGAGGGCTGGAAATTGATCTGTGGTGCAAATCGACGTCATAACTGATCGAGTCCAACGCAACGATCACAGTTCAGTTACTAAATCGAGATTGTCATGCACTGTAATTATTGAACACTTAATGTTAACACAAATAATGCAATTACAAAGTGTTTCAATCGTTTACGTTTTCATATTATCCACGTGTGGAGGCCTGTGCCTCTCCGTGCATCCCCTATCGAGAAACTTGTGACGCCGTGTGACACCCTGGGGCCGCAGCATTAGTTTTTACGTCGAAACAAGGCCGCAGCCTCACCACTCACAAACATTTATGGGCGCCTTATGTATTTCTTTATGCAATTTTAACTCTTTGGATTAATTTTTGGATAGAACTTGTTTTCAATATATATTATATATAGTTTTGTAAATTCGTTTCCAGAGATATATTTCCATAATTAGAAATACCGGTAAGTGAAATCCACGAATACTTATCAGTGGACCAGGGACTATGGTATCTGAGTGTACAGTCATGGGCAAATGTTCTTAACCACCCTGTGATATTCATTATGCATGTATTTCATATTGAATCAACCGCTTTATACATAATAGTTAAAAGTTAATGCAACCATCAGTTTGTACATTTATGCAAAAGTCTCTCTCTCTCTCTCTCTCTCTCTCTCTCTCTCTCTCTCTCTCTCTCTCTCTCTCTCTCTCTCTCTCTCTCTCTCTCTCTCTCATATGGAAGGCAGAAAAGCATGGAGGGCTGGAAATTGATCTGTGGTGCAAATGGACGTCATAACTGATCGAGTCCAACGCAACGATCACAGTTCAGTTACTAAATCGAGATTGTGCACTGTAATTATTGATCACTTAATGTTAACACAAATAATGCAATTACAAAGTGTATCAATCGTTTACGTTTTCGTATTATCCACGTGTGGAGGCCTGTGCCTCTCCGTGCATCCCCTATCGAGAAACTTGGGACGCCGTGTGACACCCTGGGGCCGCAGCATTAGTTTTTACGTCGAAACAAGGCCGCAGCCTCACCACTCACAAACATTTATGGGCGCCTTATGTATTTCTTTATGCAATTTTAACTCTCTGGATTAATTTTTGGATAGAACTTGTTTTCAATATATATTATATATAGTTTTGTAAATTCGTTTCCAGAGATATATTTCCATAATTAGAAATACCGGTAAGTGAAATCCACGAATACTTATCAGTGGACCAGGGACTATGGTATCTGAGTGTACAGTCATGGGCAAATGTTCTTAACCACCCTGTGATATTCATTATGCATGTATTTCATATTGAATCAACCGCTTTATACATAATAGTTAAAAGTTAATGCAACCATCAGTTTGTACATTTATGCAAAAGTCTCTCTCTCTCTCTCTCTCTCTCTCTCTCTCGCTCTCTCTCTCTCTCTCTCTCTGCTCTCTCTCTTCTCTCTCTCTCTCTCTCTCTCTCTCTCTCTCTCTCTCTCTCTCTCTCTCTCTCTTATATATATATATATATATATATAAATATATATACTGTATATATTATATTATATACTGTATATAGGGGACAGGGTTGCTAGGCCAACCGCCCATTGTTCTGTTTAGTGTGTAACATTATCGTACTGTTGGAATGGCTACGGATGTGATTGTAATCTGTAACCAGTGTAATAAACTCAAGCATGCTTATCAGGTGCTACAGTATACTATATTAATTATCAGGTGCTACAGTATTAATTATCAGGTGCTACAGTATACTATATTAATTATCAGGTGCTACAGTATACTATATTAATTATCAGGTGCTACAGTATACTATATTAATTATCAGGTGCTACAGTATACTATATTAATTATCAGGTGCTACAGAGTACTATATTAATTATCAGGTGCTACTGTATACTATATTAATTATCAGGTGCTACAGTATACTATATTAATTATCAGGTGCTACAGTATACTATATAATTATCAGGTGCTACAGTATACTATATTAATTATCAGGTGCTACAGTATACTATATTAATTATCAGGTGCTACAGTATACTATATTAATTATCAGGTGCTACAGTATACTATATTAATTATCAGGTGCTAGTAATACTATACTAATTATCAGGTGCTACAGTATACTATATTAATTATCAGGTGCTACAGTATACTATATTAATTATCAGGTGCTACAGTATACTATATTAATTATCAGGTGCTACAGTATACTATATTAATTATCAGGTGCTACAGTATACTATATTAATTATCAGGTGCTACAGTATTAATTATCAGGTGCTACAGTATACTATATTAATTATCAGGTGCTACAGGATTAATATCAGGTGCTACAGTTATATATAATATCAGGTGCTACAGTATTAATTATCAGGTGCTACAGTATTAATTATCAGGTGCTACAGTATACTATATTAATTATCAGGTGCTACAGTATTAATTATCAGGTGCTACAGTATACTATATTAATTATCAGGTGCTACAGTATACTATATTAATTATCAGGTGCTACAGTATACTATATTAATTATCAGGTGCTACAGTATACTATATTAATTATCAGGTGCTACAGTATACTATATTAATTATCAGGTGCTACAGTATACTATATTAATTATCAGGTGCTACAGTATACTATATTAATTATCAGGTGCTACTGTATACTATATTAGTTATCAGGTGCTACAGTATTAATTATCAGGTGCTACAGTATACTATATTAGTTATCAGGTGCTACAGTATTAATTATCAGGTGCTACTGTATACTATATTAGTTATCAGGTGCTACAGTATTAATTATCAGGTGCTACAGTATACTATATTAATTATCAGGTGCTACTGTATACTATATTAGTTATCAGGTGCTACAGTATTAATTATCAGGTGCTACTGTATACTATATTAATTATCAGGTGCTACAGTATTAATTATCAGGTGCTACTGTATACTATATTAGTTATCAGGTGCTACAGTATTAATTATCAGGTGCTACAGTATACTATATTAATTATCAGGTGCTACTGTATACTATATTAGTTATCAGGTGCTACAGTATTAATTATCAGGTGCTACTGTATACTATATTAATTATCAGGTGCTACAGTATACTATATTAATTATCAGGTGCTACAGTATACTATATTAATTATCAGGTGCTACAGTATACTATATTAATTATCAGGTGTTACTGTATACTATATTAATTATCAGGTGCTACAGTATACTATATTAATTATCAGGTGCTACAGTATACTATATTAATTATCAGGTGCTACAGTATACTATATTAATTATAAGAAGGCGAAATATCTTGACCACGAGTATTTATAAATAAAAAGGACTAGACTAAATGAACAAATGTTTCTACCATTCGGGAAGAGTCAACCAGGTAATGTGTGTGGGAATTTGCAACCCATTTGCTCTAGCCGCTTTTGAGTTACAGAGGATAGGGTGCCAAGATTTCTGGCCTACTTCTAATGAACAGGGTATAGCATTCACAGTGTTAACATAACACTAGTCTACTGCACCACTGGCTTAGGTAAATGTATAAATTGATCGATAGGTTCAGGTTGTTGTATGGGATTAAAAGTTTACAAAGGATTTGAAAGAAAAACTAATAGAAGGCTAGTGGGGTTATTTGTCATATATTATGACATAACTGGGGACAGAGGTGCATGGGGGCGGTTCGTTCGTGGCCACCCCTTCGGGGATCACGGCGTCAGGCAATAGATAAATAGATAGATTATTATTATTATTATTATTATTATTATTATTATTATTAATAATAATATTATTTTGATTTAGTTTGCTCCCTATCATCTATCAAGCTAATAAGAACACCCCCAAGACCCCCATTGTAGATAAATTTGCAAAGTTTTGGTAGAAAAATGTCACGGCCTAAGTCTGGCTCCTTGTAAATTACAGGTTTGGTATCTCTCCCCAGTAAGTAATCGACACCTAAATGTCACGAAAGGTCGTATATTGACAAACAAAATGTGGTGAAAGGTCTTACAATTGCCAAACTAATAGGGCGATGGTCTTTCAATTTCAAAACTAAATGGGCTAAACATGAGGGAGAAGGGGGTCCAGAATAACCCCAAACTTCCCCTCCATACACAGCTTTAGGTTACGGGGTTATGATCTGCCTTGAAATACAACGACTTACTCCGTGTTTTGATTGGCAGAATAATAATCGGCTTGGGATAGACAACTTGGAACCAACATTCCTCCCCTAATGTGGGTGAAACATGAAACTTGGCTCGAAGAATATTAAGGGGAGATCTCCAGTTGAGGGATTTTTTTCTTGACCCCTTTCTCCCTCATGTTTAGCCCCATTGCTTTTGCTATTATAAAACGTTCGCCCCATTAGTTTAGAGACTTTAAGAACTTTCACCCCATATTAAGACCTTTCGTGCCATTCAGGTGTCGATTTTATCCTGGCGAGCGATAGCGAGCCTGTAATTTAAGAGGAACGGGCCTTCGGCCGGGACATTTTTCTACCGAAAAATTTACAAATTTATCTTGAAAGGGACTCAAGGGGGTGTAATTTCAAGCTTGATGGAAGTTTAGGAAACAAACTAAAAACCTCCCCTTAACGGAGAAATACTCTCTTAAGAGGGAAGGTAGTTGTGTTTTATGGACCCCTTTCTCCTTCATGTTTAGCATATTAGTTTTTAGGTTTTAAGACGTTCATTCCGTTTATTTGGCGATTTTGAGACCTTTCGCCTCATTTGTTGTCAATATTAAGACCTTTCGTGTCCTTTAGGTGTCGATTTTTTCCTAGCGAGCGATAGCGAGCCTCTAATTTTAGAAGGAAACGGCCTTTGACCGGGACATTTTTTTACCGAAAAATGTACAAATGTATCTAGAAAGGGGGTCTAGGGGGTGTTTTTCTAAGCTTGATGGAGGTCTAGCGAGGAAACTCAAAAATATGTAAATAAATAAATATATAGACCGAAAACCAAGCACTATCTCCTTAACTCCTTCTGTACCGGCGACGTCTTTTTAATGTTATTCGAGCTCTATGTAGACTATTGTGTGCATTGTAAAAAGGATCTGTGGTAGTACAATGGGTTAACGTAGATTGTTCGTAACCTGTGTATTGCTGGAGGCCCTTCTAAACTGAATAAAATCGTCTAGTAATAGCCAGAATAAAGTTAAAAGGATGGCATAGGTAATGTAAGGGTTAAGGGAGGATGGTTGTTTTTAGTGGCTCTCCTTGTCCCTCATGTTTAGCCCCATTAGTTTTCAGATTTCGGACCATTAGTTTCGTGATTTTAAAACTTTTCGCCCCATTTCTTTGTCAATAATCAGACCAGTCATACCATTTAGGGATCGATTTTTCCCAGGCGAGCGAGAGCGAGCCTGTAATTCTTTTACCGAATAAATATATATATATATATATATATATATATATATATATATATATATATCTATCTATCTATCTATTGGCTGACGCCGCAATCCCCGAAGGGGTGGCCACAAACGAACCGCCCCCATGCACCTCTGTCCCCAGTCGGTCGACGCCCCTCCTCCCAACCAGCACCGCCTTCATTCATATACTTCCTCACTCCATCCTTCCACCTCTCCTTCGGTGCACCTCTCCCTCGATCTCTGTCCTTCCACCTCGCTCTCGTACACTGTATATACTGCATATACTGTATATATATTTATATAGGGGGGATCTTGGGGATGTATTCTTAAGATTGATGGAGGTCTAGGTAGGAAACTAATAATATATAAATAGCAAAATATACTAACAAGTATATGCCTACCCTACCCCCTTACGGGAAAATTACTTAATATACAATATAAATAATTTCTTTGTCACAAATCGCCAGTTCCTTTAAAAACAAAATATTCACTAGCGCTTGCAAGAAAAACAATATTATCAGAACTAAATTATGCGTTAGAGAACACACACTCAAACACATTAAAGTAATATTACAGCATTAAACTGAGAGCAAATTAAGAGCATCAACAACACACTTACCGTATGCAATATAAAAGGACTTATCCCCCTGATTAGGTCCACTCCAAAACTCATCTACCGCAGTATTAGCACTCAAACAATAATATACACAAGGCTAAGTTCTATAGTCTACCTTGGTGCTTCCTTTACTAGTATTATATGTTTGTGATATTAAAAATACACTATATGGTATATATGATTTACTATTTAACAAATGACTACAACAAAATGATCATGGCGGCTCCAACAATAAAAAAGCTCCCATGCTTTGTTTCCGATTACTAATGTACTTTAAGGCTTAATTTGCCATGATTCTTCGTGAAAGTGACCTAGTAATTACCTTCGCCAAAGAAGTTGAAGGAGGCTATGTTTTTGTCTCCTTTTGTTTGTCTGTTAGGCTCAGAAAGTTATGAACTGATTTCCAAGAAATTTGATGGGCAGATAGGATATTTACCGAGTAAGAAGTAAATCAATTTAGGAGGTGATCGGTAGATCGCACAACTCCGCCAGTGTATACTGTATACACATTTATTAATCGATATTCAGGGTATTTGGTAGCCAGATAGGATATGCACCAAGGAAGAAGTCAATCCATTTTGGAGGCGATCGGTAGAGCACATCCCTCCGCCAACATACGCTGAGGTATGCGCTCTTCTGATTGCCCCTCTAGTTCTCACTTGTAACAGCAAAGCTGTTATTTATTTTCCTCCGCCAGGAAGTTATTTTTTTGCCTCCGTTTCCTTGTCCGTTTGTCTCAAAAGTTATAAACCTCTTTCAGCGAAAATTGATGGGAAGATACGATGTGAGCCAAGTTGAATGTGATTCAATTTATGAGGTGATCGGTAAAGCGCATACCTCTGCCAGCGTAGGCGGTTTCCAAAGTTTTGAACAGTTTTCCACGAAATGTATTGGCCAGATCGGATGTGCGCCAAGGAATAAGTGATTCCATTTTCGAAGCGACCGGTAGAGTGTATGCCTCCGCCAGCGTAGGCTGAGGTACGCGATGTCCCGAGTGCCCATGTAGAGTTATTATAAGCAACACAACTTCTCATTGTCTGGTATTTTATTACCAAAGATTATTATTATGTAGCTTTTAACCAGTTTATTCGTAATGCGTAAAAGTTGGGAGTTTAGACTGGTATTAAAGGATTAAGATCAAAGACGTTTACATTAATAGACTAATTCCTAGGATTGTTTGGGTATATGACTTATTGTGTGCACTGTTTATACAGGGTGTCCCGAAATAGATGTGCCACACTTCAGGATTAGGTTAAGAAAAATATTCTAAACATTAAATATGCTATAAGCAAAATTCAAAATTTTACTTGTTACAGAGATATCGCCTGTTGAAAATGGCATTTTCTTCAGTAATTTCCCATAAGACCAGTCTAGCTGCCCTAGAGCTTACCAGACCCCCATCTAACTGCAATTATTTTACCATGTTATTATCAAGATATTTAAATTCTGTAAATTGCGAAATGTTCATAGACATATTAGCTCACTTTGGACCTGCTGGAAACTGTTAACGTGGAAGAGTACATTAATTTCAGTGATGCGGGGGAGGACACTATATAAAACCTTCAATAGCTTTTAAACGGTTGAGATTTAGAATTTTTGTTATGGAATATTTTATGCTTAAAATCATCTGTATAATCATATCCTGGAATTTGGCACGTCTACTCCGGGACACCCTGTAGAACCGGGCCTCACAAACACCCTGTAGAACCGGGCCTCACAAACACCCTGTAGAACCGGGCCTCACAAACACCCTGTAGAACCGGGCCTCACAAACACCCTGTAGAACCGGGCCTCACAAACACCCTGTAGAACCGGGCCTCACAAACACCCTGTAGAACCGGGCCTCACAAACACCCTGTAGAACCGGGCCTCACAAACACCCTGTAGAACGGGCCTCACAAACACCCTGTAGAACCGGGCCTCACAAACACCCTGTAGAACCGGGCCTCACAAACACCCTGTAGAACCGGGCCTCACAAACACCCTGTAGAACCGGGCCTCACAAACACCCTGTAGAACCGGGCCTCACAAACACCCTGTAGAACCGGGCCTCACAAACACCCTGTAGAACCGGGCCTCACAAACACCCTGTAGAACCGGGCCTCACAAACACCCTGTAGAACCGGGCCTCACAAACACCCTGTAGAACCGGGCCTCACAAACACCCTGTAGAACCGGGCCTCACAAACAGCATACATAATTCACCTTCATTAACACCTTGAGAATTATGACGTATTTGACAGTATATTCTGGCTGTTACTAGACGATTTTAATAAGTAATGGAGGAATCTACTTTAGTCAAAGGGTTAAGGGGGGTTGGGTATATTTGTTATTATATTTATGTACATACTGTATATATATATATTTGTTGGTTTCCTCGCTAAACTTCCATCAATCTTAGAAAAACATCCCCTAGATAAATCGAGATAAATTTATACATTTTTTGGTAGAAAAATGTCCCAGCCGAGGGCCGATTCCTCCTTTCCTTGCTTTCGAAGGAAAAATATCGTCTAATGATAGAAGAAACTACAAAAAAACGTCCTGATCCTGAAGGGGTTAATATGGCCCCTTTCCACAGGACCCGAATATTGTCACTGGTCCTATAAAAAAAGCACTGTCTATAGAACGGAGCCTCACATACACCATACATAATTCACCTTCATTAATACGGCCCCTTTTGATGGTGGCTAATGAAATCCTTCTTGTCGGAGGCTAGGAAAAATGTGAAGTATACGTTAAGGGGGGTCACCGGCTTTTTTTATCTTTCTCTCCTTTTCTCTCTTTCGCTGGCTTTTATCCATTCGGCCCCATTCAGCCAACTGTTTTAAGACGTTTATCCCCATTCAGGTGTCGATTTCTTCCTGGCGAGCGATAGTGAGCCAGCATTGTATGGAAAAATCCGGCTTCGCCGGAGACAACTTTCTATCGAAAAATGTACAAATTTAGCTTGCTACGCTATTGGCCGAACCAGAATCCTGGAATCCAGGAACATGGGTAAAGAGGTTCACTCAGCATCGAAAAATCTGCAGGATCAGGGTCCAGTTGAGGCAAACCTGGAAGCTCTGTGATTGGCTGGCAGAGAACACCTCGAACCTCCAACCAGCCATATAAAGACCCCACACCTACCCCTCAGTACCTGGCTTCGCTCTCCCTGCAGTCCGAGCCTTCTCCTTCGTCAGTACTAAAGTCAATTGGTGTACCAGGGGACCGCCGCTCAAAACGATGTACTTCTGAAAGAGATATTTTATTGGACAAAGATGAATCTAGACTACCCTCAAGCCTCCCAAAACCACTGCTGCACCTACCTTCTATTGTCAGCTGCCCCAAACTGCAGCAGCTGCGAGCCATTATTGAGAGTCACATCCTTGGTGATCCACGCTCATACTTCAAGAAGTTCACCACTCATTGAGAAATAGGATTGCCCAAGCTATTAAGAGAGGAAGCCAGGCCAGCGACTGAGGCGCTCACTCCCTACTATTGAGGCTGGCTCTAACGGCGACCTTGAAGGAGGACTACTGACAACGCCCCTTAGTGTGACCTGCTGCGAACTGTTACAAGACGCAGCCGACGACAAAGTCATGAGCTGCCAAGAAACCCTGGCCCAGGAAGACCAGCCCATCACTATTTGATCATATGTACTAGACGACTGTAAGCCCATCAGATGGCCGATAGAGTAATCTTAGAAGTGCTGGTAGGAAGCCTTGATCAGACTCTTGCTTTTCCTGAGGATATTAGCAAGCCCCAGCCGCGGGGCCCGACATATGTCGAGCGAGAGAACCATGGCCACCCCTGCAAGGCCCGACATATGTCGCAAGGGATGTTGAGCACATTATCGGCTCTGAGAGAGAGTCCACGCGTTGGGAGGACGATAGGCGGGCTCTGACCGCTCAGCACGGCCCTCGCGCCGCAAGTGACGTAACCTCTGCACCATTCCACACCCCCGGCCTCGCGAGACCAAGAAAAAACTTGGGATATTACCGTATTTTAGGGTTTTTGCCCTCGTGTTGCACAATCGTTGCAAGAGAACCCGTGGTCGTACACGGATGATTTAGGTGTCATTGGAAAGCTCTATTATCGCCTTTTCACGGATACATAATTGTATTACGCTTTGGCTCTTGTTTATGCATGAAAAAGAGCATGGAATGAAGCTCGCTTAGGATAAATATGCCTGCCAGGCAGGTAGTAGAAGTTACAAACATCCCCGTTTGACAGGGGTTAAGATACCTGTAAGTTGCTTAACCCGGCAAGTATGGGAAGACTCTTAAGAGTTTCCCCGGGTGACTGCGGCAAGACTCTGAAGATCCTGGGCCTAAAAAAATCCATTTAAAACACACCAAAAATTTTTATTTTTTTTTTTTTTTTTTGCCCCTGGGCCATGCCAAATATCACTCCTCCACATCCCCTCCTTCCCCACTTTCCTCCCCTCCTTCAGTTATCACCTATTTTCCCTGTTATTCCCTTATTCTGTGGTCTATTTTCGTGCTAACATTAGCGAGTTGGTAGCAGGGCGTTGTCATCACTGTTACCAAGCGTGGGAAAGAGCGAGAGAGAGACTATTGCGTAACAGTGTCTCTCCAGACAAGGGAAGGGGAGGAGGGGAGGGAGGTTTCCTCAGCCATACATTATGTAACTCCCGGCCTGTATCGCCGATTTTGACCATCCAACCAAACGCTGTTTCCACTTGTTTTATTGCTGTAACAGGTTAATACCTTTATAATCAACCTAAAATAGGTGCATATGGATAAGTATCAATGCTATTTATGGTAAAATAACGATGTTAGTGATGGGAACAGCTCAAATACGTGCGCACAGGCGTGTGGTGTCTCATACCCCCCATGCGCACGTCTTAGGTTAATAGCTTAAATCAAGTTATCTATTAGAAAATCACTAATTAGACATTTATATGACTCTAGAAGTCTTACCAAGAATTAACCTAGAAAAGTTGAGAGCTAGAGAACTTCCTTTCCCCGAGGAGACAAAAAGGCCAAAAGGTAGTCAATATCAACTATAATTAGCTTAAACCTCTTATTTAGTTTTGCTAATAAATTACGAATTCAATTTAGGATCCTTTGATGGGGGGGGGGGATAGGAGGCGCCACTTGTCCTTCTCTCAGCCCGTCTGTGTGTTCACTTTTAGTCCAACACCGGTATTAGGGAACTACTTAGCAATAATGGCTGCCTTGACTAGGGTTTATCACTATTTAATATGCTCTTTTACTATTTAACATGCTCTCCTTTCTACTGAAGATGGTGGTCGTATACCCTTGCCTTATGACCCTTTTCAGAGAATTTGAGATTGGCTACTGTACGAATAATTTCCTAGTGGATGTGCTTTAAGAGGAGGCCATAACAACCCTTTGCTGGTATTATTTTAACTTTATATTTATATGCGAGTGAAAGAGACAAAATGTAAAACTGCCTGTACCAAATGTCATCTTAGAATTGAAAGAGTGATAGAGAATCAAGGTACGGTCACGTTAACCCTTTCACGCATTTATGACGCAGAGGTTGCCAGATTAGCAATAAGAAATAGAGTTCTCTCACTCTTATAATTACCTCTCCAAAATTAGTTTTCTGCCCACAGCTAACTCAAAGACAACTACAGAGGTTGAAGTACGGTAACTAAACTAAAGGTTTCTAAATACCCCTGATGGTAACAAAAGCTTTAAAGTATCCCCAATAGGCTCAAAATCGCGTCATATGTCTGAGAGGGTTAATAAATCAATACCCAGCCGTCATTACGTTTGGCTTTCTCTGTGCTATATTGATTTCTGTCAGATGTTGAATAGGGTGGGTAAGTGTAGGAACATGCTTTTATTTAACTTGATATGAAAAAATCAAGCTTAATAGCCTGATACCAATTATTGATCAAAACATACTAGGTGCCACGACATCACTTATTTGGCCGACTGTACAGTAGAGTCCAAATGTCTGGGCACACGGAGCTTAAAGCAGTATAAATCATAAGATAGAGGGATAGATAGATAGATAGATAGATAGATAGATAGATAGGGGGAGCTAGAGTTCCGGTATGGGATGCATAGTGTAGTGCTTTAAGGGGGGTCACCGGCCTTTTTTTTAACTGTCTCTCCTTTTTCTTCTTTCCCTGGCTTGCATCCATTCGGCCCCATTCAGCCAACTGTTTTAAGACGTTTATCCCCATCCAGGTGTCGATTTCTTCCTGGCGAGCGTAAGCGAGCCAGCATTGTATGGAGAAATCCAGCTTCGCCGGAGACATTTTTCTATCGAAAAATTTACAAATTTAGCTTGCTGTCAAAACAAAAAATATATATATGCTGGCTCGCTACCGCTCGCCTGGAAAATATTGACACCTGGATGGGGGTAAACGTCTTAAAACAGTAGGCTGAATTGAAGGGACCTCGAAACGGCACCATACAATTTTTGCCGACTTTACATTGACACCCAATTACAATTTACAATTTTAACAATCACATCCGAACTGCGTCTGATGCGGAAATTCGCCCCAAATGTTTTTGGGCGCGGCCCGGCCGAGATTCGAACTCGGGCCCGCCACGTGGGAGGCGAGCGCCTTAGCCACTACACCAAGAGAAGTACTCCACTTGGCGTGATAGCTCAAGCAGATTTCAGCATCGAATGCAGTTACAGATACTTTACCATAATCCAGGCATTACATCACATTATCGTTCAGGTAGCGAAGACTCCAAGCGAGCGAAAGCAAGCGAGGCACAAGTCTGAGCGTGCCAACTACAGCGAGGCTCCGAGACAACGATCACCAGCGACATTCCTTATATCCGTCACTTGCCGGGCGGGTCACACACCACGGCGAGGAGGCAGTGCAGGAAATCTGCCACCATACCTCCCCAACGAACCGGAGTCACTGGGACATCATCTCTGAGAATTTCTGAGAGCTCTAGCCTTAGCAACTGTTGTAGCCGACCAGTTAAGGCAAGCCAGTACACCATGGGGATTCCCCCAACTAAACCTTTCAGATATCCCTTTACAGCTGCCACCAGTGAAGTGACCTCGAAACGGCACCATACAATTTTTGCCGACTTTACATTGACACCCAATTACAATTTACAATTTTAACAATCACATCCGAACTGCGTCTGATGCGGAAATTCGCCCCAAATGTTTTTGGGCGCGGCCCGGCCGAGATTCGAACTCGGGCCCGCCACGTGGGAGGCGAGCGCCTTAGCCGCTACACCGAGAGAAGTGCTCCCCTTGGCGTGATAGCTCAAGCAGATTTCAGCATCGAATGCAGTTACAGATACTTTGCCACAATCCAGGCATTACAGAATGGGGCTAAATGGATACAAGCCAAAGAGAGAGGGAGAAAAAGAGAAAAAAAAGCGAGGTGGGCTCCCTCAATCATCCCTCTGACTCCCACAATTCCTTCCTAAACTTAGAATAAACTGATAAAACGCGTCATAATTTTCAAGGCGTTAATTTGGTGTCGTGATGGATTAAGGGGAGGCGGTTGTTTTTTTTAGTTTTCCTCCTCCTCCCTCGTGTTAAGTCCCAATTGTTTTGAGATTATTAGACGTTCGGCCTATTAGTTTGGCGCCCCATTTCGTTGTCAATATTAAGACCTTTCGTGCCATTTGGGTGTTGATTTTTTTCCTAGCGAGCGATAATGAGCCTGTATTTGAAGAGGAATCGGCCTTCAGCCGGGAAATTTTCTATCGAAAAATTTACAAATTTATATTGAAGGGGTTTCTTGTGAGTGTTTGATAGAGGTTTAGAGAGCAAACTAAACCCCCTCCTTAAACCATTGAGCTAAACCTGTAAATTATGCTGCACAATACCGTCTGAGGTCACGGTGCCCTAAATAGTGCAACATAGCATACGTTATTGCAGGATATGTTGCATGCCTCTAGATGCAACAGTGGTATGCTGAATAGACAATTACCTTTTTACTAGTGTCGGTAAGTCTTACTTTAGTAACCTCCTGCCTCTCAATAGGTCATGTATTAGACAATTAAATGTGACAAATATGTTATATGTGCATTTAAATATGTTTAAATCAGTAAATGTTTAGATATTCCTATCAGGATATTATATTTCGTCCTATTATCCTCAAGATGTACTTACTTTAATTAATATATTTTATTTTATTTTAGAAGAAACTAGCTTCAAAATTACACCAAAACGAGCTTCGTAGCTCACAGGGTTCACCTGCAGCGCTACCATAGACATTCGCTAAAATGAGCAGTTATCGCTAATGTCGCCCTACATTTGCCTTTGGCAGCACTGTATATCTCGCGAGACTCTGATTCAGAGCCCTCAGTGCCGCGGCCGGCTGGCTGGCGGAAGGACGTGTGGCCTGTCATGCTGCCGCTCCCTCACACTCCATTCTACAGGCTTTAAGAGGCTTTAAAAGCTTGTAAATTGCCATGGCGTTCGGGAATGTCTCCTGCAGGTAATGGGTTAAGCAGTTGAATTGGGCTTGCTGTTCAAATTGCGTTGAGGAGTGGAACTGGCTTCAGCAGTCAAAGTAAATTAGGGAGATACATTGAGCCAAATGGTATATTTGTGTCAAACAGTCGAATTGGGCTGAGTGATCGAACTGGACTAAGAGAGTGAGGGGGAGAGAGAGAGAGAGAGAGTGAGAGTGAGAAGATTATTGAGAGAGAGAAAGAGAGAGAGAGAGCAAGTGAGCGGGTGCAGTAAAGAAGAGGTCAGAGCAATGAAGTAGTGTACCCCTGGGAGTGATACACCCAGACGTCACCCTCCAAGATTACTGAGAGAGTTGCATAGATACACAGGCCTCGAGGTCCCTACTAGGCAGTCCGGCCTTACAAACTACTTTTTTTGTTCTCATAATATCACCCCAGCCCCCTCTAGATAGAGGTCAAGCCTTCCCTTGAAAGCATTTATTGTGTCGCTCTCCACCACTCTCGCTGGTAGTTTATTCCAATCTGTCACCACACTGTAGGTGAAGAAACTCTGTGATATCTAGGTTTGCCTTTTTGGTTTTTAATTTCATTCTATTTCTGCGAGTTAGAGTATTGTTGGTAAATGTGAATAGCGCATTTCTATTGACTTTGTCAAAGCCTTTCAGTATCTTAAAGCACTCAATAAGTTGACCCCTCAACCTCCTCTTTTTTAATGAGAACAGGTTCAATTGTTTAACCCTCTCCGACATATGACGCAATTTTGAGCCTATTAGGGATACTTTAAAACCTTTATTATCATCAGGGGTATTTAGAAACTTTAAGTGTAGTTACTTCAACCTCTGCAGTGTTACGCTGGCCAGCTTGCCAGAATGTACTCGTAACTCGATAGCGCTCGCCAGGGCAGTGAAATGGGCTATAATAATCGTAGAACGATGTTCTTTCTTTCTTAGTGTTCATGTTGTCACAGACAGATCAGTGGTGGTCTTTATTCTTGTCTGTGACACTTGGAAGTATTTTATATCATTGATAGAGTATAAGATATGTTGTGTGAAGTTATAAGGAGAAAGAGAGCGAGCAGCGATGTGGTAGTCTGTGCGTGTGTATGTACGTGCGCATTCCTTTCTTAGGCGGGGCCACCCGCTCGTGATTGGCCAGCGGGCCTGACGCGTCATATGACGCCTGCTCTTCATGACGTAGTCGTCTGTGATTGGAGGCCGCTGTCCTGGTACGGAGGTGCGGGCTCCTACTCGCGTGTCTCCTGCAGAGCTTGGCATAGCGTGCTTGGTCCTACATGTCCCTTGCAATCTGTCCCCAATCTAACCCCCTGTACTACTGTTTCTCTCTCTGAACTTCTTTTCCAATACTTCTCATCTTTATTCATTTACTTATCCCTTCTGGTTCTCGCATACGACTTCCATAGTCGGCCAGTCGTATTACCAGCACCAGTTCTCACATACAGGTTTTGCACTAGCTTTAGGGATTATTAGAGTCATAGTCACATGGTAGCATAGTATTGGGGTGCTTCTAATTATTGAGCTGTTCTTTCCTACTATTTAATGCTAGACAGTGGAGGGTATCTTTGGTCGTTGTCTGAGTTATGTATGTGGCAAGTCAGAGCATGTACAACTTCGACGAAGCTAGGTAGCCTGTAACCCTTGTGCATATTTTTCCTTTGCGAGTGTAGCAGTATACAAGTGAAGGGCTTTTGCCTACTCTCACTTATATGCTTGCTACCTCATTTTGTTGACCTTTGTGGAGTGCCAGGGTAAAACCAGATACTTGAGATCTGGACTTACCAAGAGAGCCTCCAAGTCACTTAACGTAACATAAGGGAAATCTGTTCAAGGGGAGACAGTAGGCTACAAGCATGCTTGTGCTCTGCCTAGTTTCCTGGTACCTTTTATGCCACTGCTAGACTTTATTAGTGAGAAAGACAGCATTGTGTTCATTAACTTTAATTGTGTATGCTTTTGGAATTATTCACGCCTTATTTTAGCCTAGGTTGATGCATAGTGCACAACCCAGTTTGGCTGTTACGTTGGCTAAAGAAGTACTGTTTTGAGTGGCTATTATTAGTGCTGTCACAGAGTTGTTGCACTCCCTTGTTTTATATACATGTATCCTACTTATTGGTGTATTTAAGATACACGCTTTGGTGTCCTGCCCCTGCATTATTTATGTTCTATATTGACGAGCATCTTAGAGCATCAGACGTTTTCAGAAGATTCTTATCTGATTGCTGTAGGACTAGACTTCCAGTGTTTTCATAGAACATTGAAGAGTTTAGTGTTGAGTACAGACTCACACTAAAGTTAACGTAAGCATATACTCCTTTATTAAATCTTGTTATAGTTTATTCAAGCATTATTATTACTTAAGAGCATTTTATTAACGTAAAGTACTCCTGTTGTGAGTAGGCTTTGCCGTCACCGGAAAGCCTTTGTAGAAGTGCACTAAAACCCAGTTAATTGATACCCCGTTATCCAGTAGATTAACTCTCGAGGGTTTAAGTGTTTTGTTCACCGGCGTAATAGTTCGAGGGTTTGGAATTAGCGTACCGTTGTTGCAGATATAGCCTATTATTTAGTCCATTATTAAGTGCCCTTGTTTATTTCGTAGTGCCGGTCGTAACAGCAGTTGTCTTTGAGTTAGCTGTGGACAGAAAACTAATTTTGGAGAGGTAATTATAAGGGTGAGAGAACTCTATTTCTTATTGCTAATCTGGCAACCTCTGTGTCATATGAGTCTGAAGGGGTTAAGTCTTTCTTCATATGGTTTAATTATTTCTTAATGAGGGTATCATCTTCGTCGCTCTACGCTGCACTGACTCGAGTCAATGTCCTTGTTCAGATAAGGTGACCAGAACTACACACCATACTTTTGAACAGTGGCACTATTAGGTTCTCATATTTATATGTAAATTTTCGTTTAATGAAGCCCAATGCTCTGTTTGCCTTATTTGCAGCTGCTATTATTATTATTATTATTATATGAGATGCCGAAGTCTCCAACCAGGGTGCAGAAACACCATCAAAACCAGACAGGTGAGCAGTGCTCGAAATGTGGCAAAATAAAAGTATAAAAAGACTTGATAACTGTGGCGTCACAAGCAAATGTTTTATAAACCTTGCGAAGCAGATAAATTTTTTGGGAAATGGAAGAGGAGAAAGAACGAATATGCTTTTCAAAAGTAAGTTTGGGATCAAGAGTAACTCCTAACAAACGCAGAGTATCCACATTCTCAATTTGCTCGCCAGAAACTTGTAGATAAGGATGGGGAGGATCCAAGGTACGAGATCTGCTGATGATAATGGAGTGTGTTTTACTAGCATTAATTTTCATGCCCCAAAGTTCACACCATGATGTAATTTTGGCTAAATCCCTATTCAGAGCAGTAGCAATTACATGTCGATCTATTGGTGATGGAATTGACGAATATAAAGTTGTATCATCAGCATAGGAGATTAGTTTATTTTCAAGCTCGGAACACAGGTCAGCAGTAAAAATAATAAAAAGCAAAGGCTCAAGGACACTGCCTTGTGGAACACCAGAAACAACAGTAACAGAAGGGGAATGACACCCATCAATGACCACAGACTGAGATATTTTCGTCAAAAAATCTTCAAAGATCCTTAAAAAATTGCCACCAATACCGATGAGCTGTAACTTATACAGAAGTGCTTTATGGTTGACTAAATCAAAAGCAGAACTAAAGTCAATAGCCACGACAGGAGACTCATGTCCCTGGTCCAATGAAGATTGCAAGTCATGGGTGAGTGTCAGAAGCGCATCACATGTACCCAGTCCCTTACGAAAACCAAACTGTGAGTTTGGTATCAAATTATGACTTTTACAATAAGAGGAAAGGCGTCTGGACAAAAGCCTCTCATAGAGCTTGGATAGGATAGGTGTAATGGAGATAGGGCGATAGTCATTAGGAGATGACGAGGCAGTATTTCCCTTTGGAATAGGAGTGATAATAGCCTTACGCCAGCAAAGAGGAAAACTACCTGATTTCAAAAGCAACCTAAACACCACGGCCAATTTAGGTGCCAAGACCACTGCAACCTTTTTAAAAAAGAGAGGGAAAAACCCATCCGGGTCTGTGCCACCATAGGTATCAAGATCCAGCAAGTACCTTTTCAGTTCAGCTGATTTGAATGCCATTGAATTGAGGTTGGGTCCAAGGAAACATGTCAATGGCAAAGACAATTCCTGATTACTCTGCTTATTAATAAAAATATTAGATAGAATATTGGCCTTCGATAATGGATCAAAAGAGATGGAGCCATCAGAATCACAAAGAGGAGGCATGGAGGAATCTATTCCAAATAAAGAGGATTTCAAAGCGGACCACCATTTATGAGGCTGTGTAGCTCCTGCCAGAACATCCTGAAGATGGGAGTTATAATCCCTCTCAGCACCATCATAAACTCTCTGCGCAGCTGCCCTTTTAAAAACATAATTTTCCCAATGCAAGGGGGTTTGATTACGCCTCCATGTACATTGGTCGGAAGTGTTTAGGTTTTCA
The DNA here is from genome assembly GCA_032716605.1 of Paralithodes platypus. Taxonomy (NCBI): domain Eukaryota; kingdom Metazoa; phylum Arthropoda; class Malacostraca; order Decapoda; family Lithodidae; genus Paralithodes; species Paralithodes platypus. Next base: position 26,872,396 of record CM064544.1, on the reverse strand, counting down.
GATATTAATACCCCTAGGTCTTTTACTAGCGTTGTGGTTTTTATTTGTTGGCCATTCATTTCGAATGTGTATTTGAGTTGTAGAGGTAGATTTTAAATCAAAGAAAATCGTCTAATGGTAACCAGAATAGGATGGAAATTACGTATTGGTGATGAAGAGGTAAATACTGATGATGAAGAACATTTGTTTTTGTTGTCTATTTAGTTTTTTTTGTATAGTTAGCAAATCCAGCAAGTGTGTCTTTTCCTTCCTTCCTTTAGAAGTGCAGCGAGGACTTAAGACGCAATCGCTTCAAGCCTTGACAAACATTTACCAGACGTTTTACAGAGCTTGTTTTTCTTTAACTGGGGTGTCGTGTGTGAGTGAGTAAGTGTTTGTTGTGTGTGTGTGTGTGTGTGTGTGTGTGGGTTTGAGTGGAAGTGTGTGTGTGCGTTGATGAGTGGTGCCATGTGTGTGAGTGAGTCGGTGTTTTCAGTGTGTGTGTGTGTGAGAGAGAGAGTGCGTGCGTTGATGAGTGTGTATATTGATGTGTGTTGGGAGAGTTGCCGCTACTGAGAATGCACTCTACAGTTTTGCTTCGTGTGTTTTAAGCACTATCAACGAAAAAAAATCGTTCCCTTAAGGGGGTAGTGCTTGATTTTCTTGACCCCTTTCTTCCTCGTGTTAAGCCCCATTAGTTTGATATTTTAAGACAGTCTGCCCATTATTTTGGCGATTTTAACACTTTTCGACCCATGCCGTTGTCAATGTTAAGACCTTTCGTGCAATTTAGGTGTCGATTTTTTTCCTGGCGAGCGATAGCGAGCCTGTAATTAGAAGAGAAACCGGCCTTCGGCCGGGAAATTTTTCTACCGAGAAATGTACAAATTTATCTTGAAAGGGGGTCTAGGGGGTGTTTTTTTAAAGCTTGATGGAGGTCTAATGAGGAAACTCAAAAATATATAAATAAATAAATACATAGACCAAAACCCAAGCACTACCCTCTTAATCAGCCACTGTGGGAATTCGAAACAACTGGGAATTGAACAAAAACAAGCATTTATTGACTGTAATTTGCACTTATTTCAGATGTTTCGTATTCGACCCCCTGGTGTTTCGGATTCACACAGTGGCTGGTTGTGGGAACGAACCTTTGTCATTAATAGTACACTTCAGATTATCTGTAAACAATTTCGAAATCAAGTATGCATTTGTAGATTTCTGACTGTCGTATTTGTATTGTATAGACATATCTGATGCCTCTGTTTACGTAGCCAGGTTCCTTTTTTATTGGGTTTTATTTACCCATCTAAATTAGTGTAAAGTACCCATCTAAATTAGTGTAAAGTACCCATCTAAATTAGTGTAAAGTACCCATCTAAATTATTGTGAAGTACCCATCTAAATTAGTGTAAAGTACCCATCTAAATTAGTGTAAAGTACCAATCTAAATTAGTGTAAAGTACCCATCTAAATTAGTGTAAAGTACCCATCTAAATTAGTGTAAAGTACCCATCTTAATTAGTGTAATGTACCCATCTAAATTAGTGTAAAGTACCCATCTAAATTATTGTGAAGTTCCATTCTAAATTAGTGTAAAGTACCCATCTAAATATGTGTAAAGTACCCATCTAAATATGTGTAAAGTACCCATATAAATTAGTGTAAAGTACCCATCTAAATTAGTGTAAAGTACCCATCTAAATTAGTGTAAAGTACCCATCTAAATTAGTGTAAAGTACCCATCTAAATTAGTGTAAAGTACCCATCTAAATTAGTGTAAAATACCCATCTAAATTAGTGTAAAGTACCCATCTAAATTAGTGTAAAGTACCCATCTAAATTAGTGTAAAGTACCCATCTAAATTAGTGTAAAGTACCAATCTAAATTAGTGTAAAGTACCCATCTAAATTAGTGTAATGTACCCATCTAAATTAGTGTAAAGTACCCATCTAAACTAGTGTAAAGTACCCATCTAAATTAGTGTAAAGAACCCATCTAAACTAGTGTAAAGTACCCATCTAAATTAGTGTAAAGTACCCATCTAAATTAGTGTAAAGTACCCATCTAAATTAGTGTAAAGTACCCATCTAAATTAGAGTAAAGCACCCATCTAAATTAGTGTAAAGAACCCATCTAAACTAGTGTAAAGTACCCATCTAAATTAGTGTAAAGTACCCATCTAAATTAGTGTAAAGTACCCATCTAAACTAGTGTAAAGTACCCATCTAAATTAGTGTAAAGAACCCATCTAAACTAGTGTAAAGTACCCATCTAAATTAGTGTTAAGTACCAATCTAAATTAGAGTAAAGCACTCATCTAAATTAGTGTAAAGAACCCATCTAAACTAGTGTAAAGTACCCATCTAAATTAGTGTTAAGTACCCATCTAAATTAGTGTTAAGTACCCATCTAAATTAGAGTAAAGCACCCATCTAAATTAGTGTAAAGAACCCATCTAAACTAGTGTAAAGTACCCATCTAAATTAGTGTTAAGTACCCATCTAAATTAGTGTTAAGTACCCATCTAAATTAGAGTAAAGTACCCATTTATACTAGTGTGAAGTACTGTAAGAGGAACTGGCCTTTGGCCGGGACATTTTTCTATCGAAAAAATGTACAACTTTATCTTGAAGCAGGGTCTTGGGGGGGGGGGGGGATGTTTTTATAGGTGACAGGTCAGTTGAACCAGTGCCACTTCAACCAGTGCCAACCTAACCTAACCTAACCGAACCTAACCTAACCTACTGGTTAAAATGGTCACTGGTTGAAATGGTCACTGGTTGATGTGGCCACTGGTTGAGTTAGCACTGGTTAAAGTGGCACTGGTTGAAGTGGCACTGGTTCAACTGACGTGGAACTATTTTTATAAGCTTGAGAGAGGTCTAGGGAGGAATCTAAAAATTAAATTATAAAGATACGAAAAGGAGCAAATATATACGCCCATCTCCCCTTAATTGTTCTATGATTATTTTACTTTTTCCACCTATGTCGTTTAAGGTCTATAGTTTAGGGTCTATATTTGCAGATTCAAATGTTGTTATATGGACTGTTTTTACGATTACAAATGGGTCTCTCTGTACATGTTTGTGTTAATCTGTTTACAGAAACATATTATGAATGTGTGGTTTTGCTAATAGGTTTATGCTTACTTGTTTGAGTTTGTGGATACACAATTATGCAAATATGTACATAATTATGATTAGCTCTGTTAATATGTGTGCTTTATATACGGTAATACCATTATACTGTGTGCATGGCTTTTTATTAATCCTTGGGACTGTTGGCTGTTCAGTAGCCAGTAAATCTTGCGAGACCCTGAGATTATCTAGTGAAGTTTCGAGATGTTGGGTGCTTCATATGTGTCGCGCTAGATGGTGGCAGTGGAGCTTCAAGGTTGCCTACTTTCTGCTACACTACATGACGACACCTTATCTATGCACGTCACATGATTTGGAGAGAACAGCTATACCATCGTTCATAGCATCTTCGAATATGGTGGGGCATCTATTATGCTATGAATTGGTGACCATATATGGGGTATTTTCCTGACTTGTCGGTGGGGAGATTGTAGACACCAAAAGAGCAGGGCAGTACCCAGGAATATGATAAGGAGTTTGCTGAAACTCCTGTTTCATTTGCCTGGCTTACCCCACTGTTTCTATTTGTGCCTCACCTACACAGAGAGTAATCCAGCTTACTCTCGCAAATACTTCCTCCTGTTATTCATTTCACTTCACTTAACAAGCACACCATACTTCTTTCCAACACACCTATGTTACCTCAAATGTATCTTAATCTTGGTTTTCTATAAACAAAATTTAACCTCGGGGGACACTTGTTAAAGGCAGCTTTGATATTCGTCTCCTTCATGCACATAGGGAAAAATAATATGGTTACTGCCTACGTTAGGCTTCTGAAGCTGCTGGTTCTGTATTTTAGTTTGTGATTATGTATATTTGCCCACCTGTTCCTGTATTTTCACATGTGGATTTTCTGTGTTGTATTATTAGTTGTGCTCTTAGCCCTCTGTTTCTGTATATACTGTACTTATGAACTACCATTTACAAGCATGATTTCCTGTTGTCTTGATCTTTACATACTTTTTTCCACTTCTGTCTGTGCCTGTCTAAATTTATGGGTTTGCATTTACATAATTTGGTCTCCATATAATATTTATGAACTTCATTATTGTATTGTTATTTATTAATTTTGTCTATGAATATTTCACTTTTCCCACTTATGTACTTTACACCTACAGTATACAGTATGCGTCTTCGTGTGTTCTGCATATTGAGTACTTATGTATCTTCTCTATTATCTCCATTGCTCTCCATGTTAAAACCTTTTTCTTTATTTTTGTCTATGATTATTTTACTTTTCCCACCTACGTTGTTTCCAAGTGTGTGTGTCTTCGTGTGTGTGTGTGTGTGTGTGTGTGTGTCTTCCTGTGTGTGTGTTTACCCTGGTGGTTGTTGGACTCGGAGTGGTCCCCGTGGGTTCCCCGAGTTGTTTTCTTTGCAGTGGGCGTGTTCTTGGGCCCTAATTGAAGTGTGTTTAATCTGGGCGGGGCGTCATTATGTCACAAGGACGCCCCAATTAGGACTGGCTAACTACCTTCACTCATGCATGCTCTCAAACGCAGGCGCTATCCTTTAAAAGTAACATTGTATATATATATATATATATATATTGGTGTATATGTCATTGCCCTAATGAAGCATATGTCAATTGTTGTGAATACGATGGTCCTCCTCATATGGTGTTTATATAAATTAGGTTTAGTTAAGTTTATATTAAGTATGGTTAGGTTCGAAGACCGTCATGCATTAATTACAAAATGTGTAACTAATGTAACCAAACACATATAATCCAAATTAAACTACTATAAGCTAACCAACCCTAGCCTAATATGTAACTAATGTAACCAAACACATATAATCCAAATTAAACTACTATAAGCTAACCAACCCTAGCCTAATATGTAACTAATGTAACCAAACACATATAATCCAAATTAAACTACTATAAGCTAACCAACCCTAGCCTAATCTAGCCTAATCTGACTCAATTAAAAATGTAATATAATCTAACCTAAATTTTATTAACCAAGCCTAACCTAATGTGGTCCTAACTGTGGCCGTTTAGGTGTGCGGCCACTTAAGTTATGGCCGTTTAGTACTGTTGCTGGTGTGACGCCTACCAGCGTTGGCAGAATCGCCTCCCGGTAGCCACTAGCGCTCGCCAGGGCAGTGAAATGGGCTACAGTTATCAGAGAATGTTGTTCTTTCTTTCATAGTGTTCGTGTTGTTACAGACAGTCCCGTGGTGGTCTTTATTTCTGTGTGTGACAACGGGAAGCATTTTATATCATGAGTAGAACATAAGATGCATTGTAGTGAAGTTGAGAGAGAAAGAGCGAGCGAGCAGCGTGGGGGCAGTGAGTGTTGATTTCCTCCTCCCTCCTCCCTCCCGGAGGAGTTTCTCGCCCGCGTGGATTTTCTCTCGGTTTTGATTGGCTGGTGGTTCCTGGCGCCTTCTGGAGGCCTGCTGCCTTGTGACGTATCGGCCTGTCATTGGCCGACCACCATGCCTTTGTGTGATCCTGAGGGTCCCGAATAGCTACCTTCACTAGAGCTTGCTTTACCAGCATAACCTTCACATCTCCCTTGCCAACTGTCCCCAACTTCCACCTATAGAACACTTTCTCTCTCTCTCAACTTCTTACCTCTTATTCTTCTAATCTATTTAACTTCATAACTCCCCTTTGGTTCTGCACGATTTCATATATCGGCCATCGTATTATATGCTGAAGCACTCAGATATTCCATGTTTAGTTAGACATTTTGGAGGGATTAACATTTTGTCTGTAGAGGTTCGACACACTCACGGTGTCTCCCTACCTATTCCTTGGTTGTCTGCTGGGCTATTTAATGCTAGACTGGGGTGAGGCTACTGGTGTTGTGATTTCCGATGTGTACCAGGTTTTGTTGAACTTGTACAATCGCAATGGATACGTGGGAAGCCTAGGTTGTCTTTCTGACTGTGTACCTTGTGAGTTTAGCACTGTGTTGCGAGTGAGGGCTTTTGCCTCTGCCACCCAACACTGTGCTAACTCGTTTTGCTTTGACTTGTAGAGGGTCGCCAGGAGAGAACCAGATACTAGCGATCTGGATCTCTCAAGAGAGCACCCCGTCATTTAACGTAATTTGGCCGTACAGTCTTAACACGGGAGCTGCGGGGAGACTCTTAAGAGTTCCCCCGGCGCACTGCGGGTAGACTCTTAAGAGCAGAGACTTTGAACACGTACCAAAACCGCGCGTTTATAGCCAGGCGGCTGAAAATTGGTGTGGGTATTGTACTACATGTCAACTCTCGATACCACCCCGCCAAACGCTCGCCCCGCACTCGTGCAAGCACCACCGCGCCAGTAACCACGCACTAGTCATGGAGCCTACACGTCCCTCACGCTCGCTCCCTGATGACACAACCAGCCCTCCTTCTGGTGGTGTTAGCCGCCGTGGAAGGCAGAGGGTGGCTGCCAAAGACCCTAGCTACCAGTACGACACACCCTACAGCTCAGAGGACGAATCACCAGCACCAAAAGCACGTAAAACACGTGCAAGCAGGGCAATGGCACAGAGGTCATTGGTCTTTCGGGACACTGCCACCACGACCCAGGCCACTGCAACAACCACTACCACCACCACTGCCACCACTGCCACCCCTGCCACCCCTGCCACCGGTACCAGCGACGCAGGAGGCCGCCCTAGGGCTGCATTACCTGCGGGGGCAGGAAAAATGAAAGGCACGGGCGTAGGGAAAAGAACCCGTACGCCAGCCACAGTGCCCCTACCACCACCAACACCACCAGCCGCCCCTGGCCCGGCTGCCCCTGCCGCCCCTGCTGCCCCTGCCGCCCCTGCCGCCCCTGCTGCCCCTGCCGCCCCTGCCGCCCCTGCCCAAGGAACAGGGAAGGGGAAGGGGAAAGGGAGAGGGAAAGCGACTGGGAAAGCGACTGCTGGCCCTGGTGTCCCTGCCGGCCCTGCTGCCCCTGCCGCCCCTGCCGCCCCTGCTGCCCCTGCCGCCCCTGCCGCCCCTGCCCAAGGAACAGAGAGAAGGGCGACAGGCACCACCATCATCTTGCCATCAAGGCCACGCACCACTGCTGCCCCTGCCGCCGCCGCCCCTGCCGCCGCCGCCGCCGCCCCTGCCGCCGCCCCTGCCACCACCTCTGCTGTCCCTGTCCATAAGACTCCCGCACGTGCCAAAGTGACCCGGAAAACTCTTACACCATCTAAGTATGCCGCCCTGCTGTTTGATGGTGATTCGCAGGACATTGGCAGCCCGGGTTTCGACGACGAAGCCCTAGCACGGGACCAAGGGTGGGGGGATTTGGGAGTGGACAGTGGGAGTGAGTCCGACGTCGGTGACGAAAACGAGGAAGGGCATCGTCTGTCGAGTGAAGAGGAGGGTAATGATGATGAAGTGCTGTATCGCGACCATGGAAGCGATATTTCAGACGCAGAAGAAGACGCAGACGACATTCCGATCCCTGGCATGCCTTCGTTCGATTGGTCTGACGGGGTCAATTTTGTACCTGACGTGCCCCAGTTCAATCCTGGGACGTCAGGAACAACTGACGACTGGCCCTGTGATGATCAAGCGAACGAAAGCGACTTCTTCCTCGCTTTTTTCGACATGGAGGTAATGACGTACATCGTTGCCCAAACAAACGCCTACTACAGGTGGGTGTTTGGCAGATTGGACGTCCTTTCTCCAAAAGCGAGAATACGAGGCTGGGTGGATACGACTGTGGCAGAATTTCTGACGTTCTTTGCCTTGTTGTTCCTCATGCCTCTGATCAAGAAGCATGTGTTGCAACACTACTGGAAGCACGACCCTCTCATCGCCACCCCAACTTTCAATAAGTTCATGACTCGTGACAGATTTTTGTTGCTGCTAAGATTTATGCACTTTGCAGACAACGAAAATCCTAACAGGATTGACAGGATATGGAAAGTTCGGGATGTGTTCACCATGTTGTTGGAGAGGTATAGGAAATACTTTTACCCCTTCCTCAATTTGGTGATTGATGAGTCGCTCGTGCTCTTCAAAGGACGTCTTGTTTTCAAGCAGTATATCCCCTTGAAGAGGCATAGGTTCGGAATCAAGCTCTTCGTGTTGTGCGACTGTGAAACTGGAATAGTGCTTGACATGATCGTGTATACAGGAACTGACATTGACGTACCGAAAGCCGCTGCCAATGACCCCATGGGCATGTCAGGTGCCATCGTCAGGAAAATGTTGGCACCTTACCTGGGCAAAGGCCACATCATCTACACTGACAACTGGTATACTTCTCCTGCTCTCTGCCAGTTTCTTTATGACAACAAAACGGGGTCATGTGGGACTGTCAGAAAGACAAGAAAGTTTATGCCAAAGTTCACAGGTGATGTCATTCCTCTCACAGATGCCTCCTCCAGTGACACACCTTCAGAAGACGACCTGGCCCAGGAACACCGCGAGAGGCATGTGCGAAGAAGGCGACGAAAGGGGCAGAAATACAAGCAGCTCGAGAAGTGTGGGAAACTGATAGCCCTGAAGTGGAAGGATAAGCGAGACGTCCACCTGCTTTCCACCGTCCACACAGGTGCCCAGGTGGATTCTGGCAAAATCCACTACCGAACCAGGAAGACAATCTACAAGCCCGACATGGTAGTGGACTACACCAAAACATGCGCCTGGTGGACAAGTCTGACTGTCAGCTGTCAGGTGTTGAGTGTCTGAGGAAGACTGTGAAGTGGTATCACAAGCTCTTCCTCCACCTAGTTGACATAACGATGCTGAACGCCTACAACTTGTGGTTGGTGAAGAAGGATATGGCCCCAAACCAGAAGCTGAAATTCCGGGAGTTCGTGTACAACGTCTCCTACCAACTCCTGGAGAAGTATGCCACCACCACTCACAGACGTACGGCATGGCGTGGGGATCACGTTCCTGACCGCATCCAGCTGGGTGTCGAAAGACACTACACAACCAACACCGAGCTGATTGGCACTCGTCACAGGCAGGTGCAGTGCACCGTCTGCAGCTCCAGTGTGAGGAAACCCCATGTGACCAAAAGAGTCACCTCAATGTGCGCCGAGTGCAAAGTTGCACTCTGCCTGGGTGAGTGCTTCAGGGACTACCACACCTTCAAGAACTACTGAGTGTCGGCCCCTGCCCTGCCCTGCCCTGCCCTGGACTCGCCCCGTGCCCTGCCCTGGACTCGCCTCCTGCCCTGCCCTGCCCTGGACTCGCGCCCTACCTTACCTGACCTGACCTAATTGATCACGCTACCTCATAATGTAACATATATATTATATAATGTATAAGTTCCAAAGATGTCCCTGTGATATAGCTTTTACATTATATAATTGTATGTTTCATTATTTAGTTTATAAGTTTCAAAGATTTACATGTAATATGCCTTATTTTTTTAGTATATCAATATATATGTTTGTTATTAGCCTAAGTAATGTGTATATAATTATTTTCTTACCTCAAATGAATTGTACAAAAATAAATATGTTTCAATAAATCATGTCAAACCTACTATGATAATAAAATAAAACAATAAAAAAAAAAAAAAAAAAACAAGGTCATGTCATTGTATTCTTACAATATGATATATTCTATGAATATTTCATATTGTTTGAATACAATGGCATGATCTTGTAAAAAAAAAATTTATAAAATTGTTTCTAGACAATATAAAACCTTCCCCATAACCCCCTCCTGGATTCGATCCCACTACCCTACGACACTTTGAGTTTTCCAGTCCGCGACCTTACCAACCATGCCACAGGAGCTCATACCAAATATCACTCAAAACTTCGTGTCTACAATCGAAATGACAATATACAAAAAAAATGAATTATCCCACCAATTTACGTTTGTAAATTGATGGGATTATCAATTATATCATGCCAAGGTTTATAATAGTTTGTCTCTGTCAAGAATTAGTAATTATATAACTTTATTCTGTCAAAAATTGCCCAAACACTCAGCAAAATTGCCCCTCTCAGTGTGACTCCACTCATTTTCACACGGTCAGGCGGTCACGAGGTGACCCTTGCCGCTCCTTGATTCTCCAGCTACAGCAGCTCTGTCTGGGAACAAAATTGGTATAAATACAATAATGGATAAAATACTCTTCACAATACATTTGTATTGTATAATATTGTAAATAAAAATGAATAATAACTGTGTGGGTGTCGAAAATTGCTCAACCAGCTTTCTTATGTCTCGCCTACGCGCGTATATTGGATTATACATAGTCATGACTGTCATACAAATAATTGCAGTAGGTCTCGAATATACATTTAGATTGCATATTACTTCGAAATAAATAAGTAAACGTTTCTCTGGTGGCAATCTACCCTTTCGCAGGTGTAAGGAGACACCAGTCTATATTTAGCCCTCTATCACAACAGGCAATCTGCCTGTGTTGACTCAGCACCGTCGCTGGTGGTCTATAAATATAGTACTTTATTTACAGTCAATGGCCTACATGTTTCTGTGGTACTTCACATGTGTCTAAAATGCAATGTCTGCTTGCATAAAAATGCAATTCTGAAGTCCATTTATATGTACGACATACGCATGTCTCAGTTTCTCTCTCTCTCTCTCTCTCTCTCTCTCTCCATTCCTGACTCATGTTATTGTAGACCTGTTGATGGCAACGAACACCAGCCATCTGGTAGACATAAGGGTCAAAATACCAAACATCAATACGCCTGGGGCGCCTCCACAATTATCACTAAGCTGGTTATCTATCTAGAGATCTGCCTGACTTCCATCTCTCCACGACTCACTCACTCACTGCACCCCTGCATGCCTCCCTCCCACCCACCCACCCACCCCCAACCCCCCCTTTCAGGCTTCCGTCTGCTAGAAACACATTCACAATTTGCGTAAATATCGCATCAATTGGGCTATATGCGGTATATTCCTTGTTATATGGGACGCCTACATATGTACACATCTTTATTATAGCATGAGAGTGCTCTAAATACAAGATTGACGTGATATTTATGGCGTAACACACCCTCTCCCCCTTTCATTCCCACCACAACTCACTCACACCTTGGTTCACGCATAGAAACTCATTGATAATGTGCGTAAATATCGCATGAATTGGTTTATATGCGGTATATATTTTGATATATGGCACGTATACATACGTACAAGTCTGTATTATAGCGTGACAGTGCTCTACGTACAAGATATTCGTGATATGTATGGCGTAAACCACACTCTCAGCTCATATATTGCCGCCAAACCTCCAACACATCTTCATTCCCGCCTAAATATTCTCTTATAATTCCCTTATATATTGCAATTTTTGGTCACTATGAGGCATATTCATTGTTATATGGGTGCCCTACACATGTATACATACTCTAAATAGCCTAAAAGGGCTCGAAAAAGGAGATATACGTGATAATACGCGGTAACCCACCCCCTCCTCCCTCTCCTTCTATCCCCTGCGCGCGTAAATATTCGGCAGGGAAATCTCGCCGCTCGATGACAATCTAGCCGCGCGGTGCCATTCGCTCCACATTTTTCAACTACGGACCGTTCCCCTACCCCCCCCAGACATTTTTTGGGGGGTCAAATATATATGGGCCGATGCACGCAAACATTCCCTACACGATGATGTACTTTTTATCGAAATTGGCAATAGGTCCCAAAATCATCATAGGTGCGCACAGTCTTACCCTGTAGAAAACCCCCTGTGCGCCGCGGAGAGGTTAAGGACCTCGCTAGGCTACGAGCCGCTTGCTCAGCCATAGTTTCCTTAGCCTACGACATCCCAGCTAGACTTTATTAGCCTAGCAGACACACGATTAGGATTATAAACTCATATGTTATGTATGCAGCATTTTTATTCACGTTGATAGCAAGCCTTGGTTGTTGTTGAGTTGCACAACCTGAGCAGACTTTTGCATTGCCCGAGGAAGTACTTCTTTTGTTGTTGGAGATAATACTATTGCGCATTTATTATTATTCCCGTGCCAGTTAACACTGTATGTCCCTACACTTGTCATATTTGGGAGCCAAAGTCTCAAATTTTTCCCTTACCCCTCAACTTTCCCTTCATAATTGCTGAGGGGCACAGGGCCTTGGGTGGGGCTTTGGTTTCCCGGGCGTTTCCGCACCCTCCTCAGCTCCCTGCCTTAGAGTGGCTTCGGTCACCTGGGCTTTGTTAGTGGTAAGCAGGGAGGATTTTGTGGGGGCGCTCGTTTATGGCCTTGGCCTTGCTCGAGACCTTGGGGCTGTTCGGCCAGACAGCCTGGGGAACAACAACAACAACAACAACACTTGTCATATCTTGTTCCTGCTTTATATAACAGTTCAAAATCCGATTCGATCATCTTAGCAGCATCAGACTTTCTTCAGAAGATTCCTGTTCGATGCTTTAGGACTTTCATTCACTTTCTTTAATATAGGAGTGACAGTTTATTATTGTTTAGAGTAACTTTAATTATACCTTCTTCTTGTTTGCATTAAATCATTCCAGTGATTTAATTAAGCTCTCTATCTTTTTCCTTGTATACATTATTAACGTAATTGTATGTTGTTGTGATCATGCTGTATCAGAGATCATCAGCCTGTAGTAGTAGTGCATTTATACCGAGTTAGAGGATACCCCGTTATCGCAGATCTAACTCTGGAGGGTATAGGTGTTTTTGTTCACCGGTATTATAAGTTCGAGGGTTGGATCTAGTGTTACCGTTGTGGCTGTGTGCCTTCCTAGTCCCATGATTAAGAGCCCTTGTTTTATACGAGTCCCGGTCGTAACACCGGTCTGACCTACTTCCATAACCATCACAGACTCCTTCACATCAAACAGTAACTGTACTTTATATCTTAGTTTCCGGCTCGTTAAAGATAATGGGGAATTGTGTTGCAGGGCAGTATGTTGCTGATAGAGTTATGGGTATGTCCGCTAGTCAGATCTCTGTATGGCCTTAACTGAGAGAGAGAGAGAGAGAGAGAAGATCGAAGTTTGATGTCCTAGATAACAGCATAAGTCTTCAATATAGTTGCCTGCTTCAGAATACTATTGCAATGGAGAGAGAGAGAGAGAGGAGTTGGAGGAGAAGGTTTATGTGGTGGATAATGAAAGCACAACTCTCCAATATATCCATACTACCTGCTCTAGAATATTATAGCAATAGTAAATGAGTGGTTGGTGAGTCAGTAGTCAGTTCTGAAAGGCAAGGGGGATTACAAATGATCACACAAAGTAAAGTGAGATTAAAGAGGAGTTTAAGGGGGGATGGTTCATTTTTTGGTCATATTTTCATACATTTATTATATTTCTAGTTTCCTCCCTGTACTTCCATCACACTTTAGAAATACAATCCCAGGATCCCCTTAAAAGATATATTTGTACATTTTACGGTAGAAAAATTTCCCGGCCAAAGGCCAATTTCTCCTAAATAACAGGCTCGCTTTCGCTCGCCAGGAAAAAACGACACCTAAATGACAAGAATGAATAAAAAAAGGGGCGAAAGGTCTTAAGTCCGAAAACTAATAGGCCAAACGTCTTAAAATCTGAAAAGTAATGGGGCTAAGCAGGAGGGAGAAAGGTCTCCAGAAAAACGACCCATCTTCCCTTAACTGATTACACACAAAATATTGGGATTACAAGGGGATTACAAATGATTACATAAAATTAAATGGGATTAATCTTATTTATTTATTTCGCTCCCAACACCAAGCACCTCCCAATCAAATTAATGAAAGCATGTGATCCTCCCAGGATAACAAGAGGATTACTAATGATTACATTACATAAAGTGGGATTACAAGTGGATTACAAATGATTACGCAAAACAAAGTTATTATAAGGGGATTACAAAGGATTACACAAAATTCAGTGGGATTACAAGGGTTACACAATAAAGTGGGATTACAAAGGATTACACAAAATACAGTGGGATTACAAAGGATTACACAAAATACAGTGGGATTACAAGGGTTACACAATACAGTAAAGTGGGATTACGAGGGGATAACAAATTATTTAACAAAATAACAAGCAGCAACAAGTCTACCTAACCTCACTCGGCTGCGGGGATATATTTAAATCGTATGTATATATATATATATATATATATATATATATATATATATATATATATATATATATATATATATAATATATATATATATATATATATATATATATATATATATATATATATATATATATATATATATATTATTTTATTCCTTATTTATTTTTATTTTTTTCATCCGTAGACCTCCACCAAGCTTTACATAATACCCCCTAACGCGCCTCTTCGATAAAAATGTAGGCCTGGCCAAACACCAGTTTCTCATATACTGCAGCTAGGCTCGCTATCGCTTGCTAGTAATTAATCGACACCTATATTATCCGATGCCAAACTAATGGAGTGAATATCATAAAATATCAAAACTAAGGCGACTAAACACGAGGGAGAAGGGGGTTCAAAAAGCGAAAACTTCCATTTAAAAGTTAGGGATTAGGAAAGGTACTAGGAGAGATCCTGACATCCTCTATTTGTATTACTCAGACACAAACACAGTCAGTTGGAGATTCAGGGCGAATATATTTATCCAACATGTATTGAAATGTTTAAACTGTGCAGCAATTTGTATTTATCACACACACACACACACACACACACATGGGACTTCGGTGAAATTTTTCTATTGCGTTAATAGTTAATATCGAAAGCTTTCGATAAAGTCTGGCATAAATCTTTAATTTCTAAACTACCCTCCTTCGGTTTCTATCCCTCCATCTGTGCCTTTGTCTCTTATTTCCTTTCCAGCCATTCCATAGCTGCATTTGTGGACGGCCATTGTTCACTTCCTCATCCTATCAACTCCGGTGTTCCTCAGGGTTCTCTCCTATCTCCCATTCTCTTTCTAATTATTATAAATTATCTTCTCAACTGTAGCTCCAGTCCTATCCATTCATATTAAGATGACTGTACCTTACACTATTCAATTAATTTTCCAGAGCAACCCAGCAAACAATCCCTCGAAAGCAAACGTAATGAAGCTATGCAACACTTATCTTCTGATCTGACTGCAATTTTCAATTGAGGCAGAGAAAACCTTGTTGCATTTAATGCTTCCAAACCCAATATCTCCAGCTATCTACCCGTTGTGAACTCCCAGATGACTCTTCCTTATACTTCAACAATTCAAAAATCAATCCTTCATCTTCTCTCAGTATTCTAGGTGTCTCTTTCTCTTCTGCTCTCTCTTGGAAGGTCCATATTACCAGTCTTGTTGAGGCGGCCTCGCAGAAGCTGGGAGTGCTTAACTGCCTCAAGGGGTTCTTTACCCTTGCACAGCTTCTTGCTCTGTACAGGGGCACACTGCATCCTAGTATTGAGTATTGTTCACATGTGTGGGGAGGACCCTCTCACCCATCACTTCTAGACAAAGTGGAAAGGAAAGCCTTTTGTATCATTAACTCCTGTCCACCCGCCGTCTCTCTGCAATCTATCTCTCTTCGCCGCAATGTTGCATCTCTCTCGCAATTCTATCGCAACTACAATAATCAGTGTTCCTCAGAGCTCTCTCAGTGTATACCACCTCCTCAATGTAGGGTACGTAGAACCCGTCTTGCAACACAATCCCACCCCTACTCTGTGCAACTCTCCAACTCACCAGTGAAACGATACTCCCAATCTTTCTTCTATTCAACAGCTGAGCTCTGAAACTCTCTCCCTGAATCCATCTTTCCCTCGTCCTATGATTTAAATTGCTTCAAAATCTGTGTGTCCAGGCATTTTGGCTCGACTGTTCCCTGAGTTTGGCCCTGTCACTCTTGCAACCCTGGCAGTTTTGCCTTTTATCTCCCTCATCCACATAGAAAAACAAAACAAAAAACAAAACAAAATATATATGGTATATATATACCGTATGTATATATATATATATATATATATATATATATATATATATATATATATATATATATATATATATATATATATATGTGTACTATATATATATATATATATATATATATATATATATATATATATATATATATATATATATATATAAAACCTATTTATCTAGCCAGTATCAAACCATAACAATCTATATAATATGTATCTAGCTACATTACATTGCTTGTCTATATACCTAGCTATCAATCCATCAATATATCCACAAATCAATCTATCAATCTATGTATCTGTCTATCCATCTATCTATCTATCCACAAATCAATCTATCAATCTATGTTTCTGTCTATCCTTCTATCTATCTATCCACAAATCAATCTATCAATCTCAGTGTATTCATTGTTAATCTTCAATGCGGAATAATATCACTGGCAGCCGAAGCCCCCTCCGAGCGTTGTACACAGAATATATATATATATACACACATTTAGTCATCCTTGTTGCATTTGCTAACAAGCGTAGCGTTCAATAGGTTTCCAAGAACGCCGCTCAAAACTGGCGGGTATTGTCCTGGAGTGCTTGGGTTTGTGTGGTAATATCATGGGTTGTATTCCAAGCTGTGGGTCTGGTGTGTTGGGTGTTGTATGTGTGTTGTATTAAGGGGGAAGGGTGTATTTTTAAGTTTATTATTTCATACATTTATTTATTTATTTTCGTTTCCTCCCTAGACCTCCACCAAACTTAAATATAACATCCATTAGATCCCCCTTGTAGATACATTTTTACATTTTTCGGTAGAAAAATATCCTGGCCGAAAGCCGGTTCTTCCAAAATTACAGACTGACTATCGTTCGCCAGGAGAAAAATCGATACCTAAATAGTACGAAAGGTCTTAATATTGAAAACAAATGGTGGGAAATGTCTTAAAATCGACAAACTAATGGCGAAAACATCACAAAATCTGAAAACTAATGTGGCTAAACATGAGGAAGAAGAGGGCCCCAAAAAACGTCCATCTCCCTTTAAGTCCGTTGTGTTGTGATATGATGTGTTGTATTCCAAGCTGTGGGGTCTGGAGTGTTGGGTGTTGTATTTGTGTTGCATTAAGGGAGGGGGGGGAGGGTTTTCTATTTTGTCTCTCCTTTTCTCTCATTCTCTTGCTTGTATCAATTTGGCCCTATTCAGCCTACTGCTTTAAGATGTGTATCCCCATCCAGGTGTCGATTTGTTTCCTGGCGAGTGATAGCAAGACAGCATTGTACGAAGAAATCCGGCTTCGCCGGAGAAATTTTTCTATCGAAAAATGTACAAACTTAGCCTGCTGTAAAAAAACATACACAAATTCGACACCTGGGTGGGGATAAACGTCTTAAAACAGTGGGTTGAATGGGGCCGAATGGATATAACCCAAAGAGAGCGAGAAAGAACAAACAGAGGTGGGCCTACTTAAAACCCTTTGTGTTGTGATATACTGTGTTGTATTCCAAGTTGTGGGTCTGGTGTTGTATTAAGTCCTTTGTGTTGTGATATAATGTGTTGTATTCCAAGTTGTGGGTCTGGTGTTGTATTAAGTCCTTTGTGTTGTGATATACTGTGTTGTATTCCAAGCTGTGGGTCTGGTGTTGTATTAAGTCCTTTGTATTGTGATATAATGTGTTGTATTCCAAGCTGTGGGTCTGGTGTTGTATTTGTGTTGTATTAAGTCCTTTGTGTTGTGATATAATGTGTTGTATTCCAAGTTGTGGGTCTGGTGTTGTATTAAGTCCTTTGTATTGTGATATGATGCGTTGTATTCCAAGCTGTGGGTCTGGTGTTGTATTTGTGTTGTATTAAGTCCTTTGTGTTGTGATATAATGTGTTGTATTCCAAGTTGTGGGTCTGGTGTTGTATTTGTGTTGTATTAAGTCCTCTGTGTTGTGATATGATGCGTTGTATTCCAAGTTGTGGGTCTGGTGTTGTATTTGTGTTGTATTAAGTCCTTTGTGTTGTGATATAATGTGTTGTATTCCAAGTTGTGGGTCTGGTGTTGTATTTGTGTTGTATTAAGTCCTTTGTGTTGTGATATACTGTGTTGTATTCCAAGTTGTGGGTCTGGTGTTGTATTAAGTCCTTTGTATTGTGATATGATGTGTTGTATTCCAAGCTGTGGGTCTGGTATTGTATTTGTGTTGTATTAAGTCCTTTGTGTTGTGATATGATGTGTTGTATTCGAAGCTGTGGGTCTGGTGTTGTATTTGTGTTGTATTAAGTCCTTTGTGTTGTGATATACTGTGTTGTATTCCAAGCCGTGGGTCTGGTGTTGTGTATGTGTTGTATTAAGTCCTTTGTGTTGTGATATAATGTGTTGTATTCCAAGTTGTGGTGTCTGGTGTGTCGGGTGTTGTATATTTTGTGTTGTATTAAGCCCTTTGTGGTATATTGAGAGTTGTATGTGTGTGTGTGTGTGTGTGTGTGTGTGTGTGTGTGTGTGTGTGTGTGTGTGTGTGTGTGTGTGTGTGCAGTAAACTAGGGCAACGTTTAATAAGTAAGAGTAACCTTTGAAAGAGCCCCTCACTATAAACCTGAAAACAACCTATGAGAGAGAGAGGCCCCTTTACCCCCTTCCTAATGTACTGAGACAATAGATAGGTAGAGTGATTGATAGATACATACATAGATAGATAGAGATGGATAGATATATGAATACCTAAAAGAGAGAAAATAGGAATAATACAGATAAATAGATAGACAGAGAGAGAGAGACTGTGTGGGTGAGTGTATGCGTATGTGGGTGTGTGTCTGTGCGTGTGTGTGTATGTAATAATAATAATAATAATAATAAACGGTTTATTAAAGAATGGCGGCCTCATTAGCTGAAAATACACATTTTACAATTAGTGGATGAACATGAGATGTACAGATATGCAAATGGTAAGCTCAGTTTACAATGGGTGAGTATAATATACTTTACATTCAAAACAATAAATTAATACAATAATTATGCAAGTGCAAAATACAAATTATCATAAATTAACCATGAGAGTAAGTGATTTACAGTGCATATACAGTACACATTTATTTTACTCATATATATATACAGAACATACATATATACGCATACGTAACACATAAATACGCATATATATACATACATATATAGAACATAAGAACATGCAGTAAGTGTGCACATGCCCGTATACATAAACGCTCACGTATGCAAACAAACATACATACATACAAAAACTGTTCTGGTAGGGTCAGGTGAGGCTAATAATGGGAGTTAAATCCTTGGGAGAGATTAAATGAGGGAATTGGAAAAGGGTTAATGGGGCAACCGACTGTAGGTCAGGTAAAGCCAATTAGAATGGAATGTCAAAACGTCGGAAGAGATCAAATGAGGAGTTTGAAAAGGGTTAAGGCGAAATGGCCTACGGGTCCGTACAGGTAGGGTCAGGTAAAGCCTACTACAATGGGAGGTAATCCTCGGTAGAGAACAAAAGAAGAATATAAAATAAGGAGAGACAGCTGGGGGGAATTATAGTATATGGGACATTCTTCAGTGTAGGTGTGTGTGTGTGTGTGTGTGTGTGTGTGTGTGTGTGTGTGTGTGTGTGTGTGTGTGTGTGTGTGTGTGTGTGTGTGTGTGTGTGTGTGTGTGTGTGTGTGTGTGTGTGTGTGCAGTAAACTAGGGCAACGTTTAATAAGTAAGAGTAACCTTTGAAAGAGCCCCTCACTATAAACCTGAAAACAACCTATGAGAGAGAGAGGCCCCTTTACCCCCTTCCTAATGTACTGAGACAATAGATAGGTAGAGTGATTGATAGATACATACATAGATAGATAGAGATGGATAGATATATGAATACCTAAAAGAGAGAAAATAGGAATAATACAGATAAATAGATAGACAGAGAGAGAGAGACTGTGTGGGTGAGTGTATGCGTATGTAATAATAATAATTAACGGTTTATTCACAAAAGCAGCCCAAAGGCTGAAAATATACAAGGAAGTTGATACATAGTTAAAATTAAAATTAAAATTAAAATTAAAATTAAAATTGACGCAAGAGCTAACAGGCTAATTTACAATGACAAATATGTATATAATTTATTGATTGTTTAAGACCTTAATTATTGAAGGAATGGCGCTGTTCTTGTAGCGGTCAGTCCGTGGTGCTCTTACGGGGACAATACGGTTGAAGTGGCGAACAGCGCGTAGAGGAGGAGGGGCGTCGGGCGGTAGTAGGTGCCGGTGTCTGTGGTTGTTTAGTAGTTTGCTGGAGAACTGCTGAAGGTGTTGTTCGTAGAGGTTAGATATGGCGAGTACGTTAATTAGGTTACATGCATCTTGGTAAGTGGTGTAGTTGGCCCCTAACATTATTCTGAGTGCTCTCTTCTGAATTTTTTCTAATTTATTTCTTTGGGTTAAGTTGAGAGAGGATGACCAAACGGGTGAAGCATAGCAGAGTTTGGGTAATATAACAGATTTGTATAAAAGTAGCATGTCATCTCTGGGAACCCCTAGTTGTTTCAGGGTGCGTAACATGTGTAGCCGATAAGAGGAAGCACTAGCTATGGTGTTAACATGTTTATCCCAGAGTAGTTTTTGCTGAAGGAAAACACCAAGTAATTTAGTGGGCTGAACTATCTCGAGGGTGTGATTGCCAAGCTTGAGGGTGGGTGGAGGGATGGGTTTAGAAGCAACATTGAAGTTCATGACAAGTGTTTTGTTTAGGTTAATAGTGACATCATTATCTTGTGTCCAGGTCAGTAGGGCATCTAGGTTGGCTTGGAGAATGCTGTAGTCTGGAGAAGCGTTGCTGATGGAAGAGGCTAGTGTGGAATCGTCAACATATTTCCATTTGAGTTTTGCGTCTTGAAGGGCGTTATTGCTGAGTATTAAATAACCGAGGGGCCCCATTCGTGTCCCTTGAGGCAAACCGCAAGTAAGTGTTTGTGAACTGGAGATACTGCCTAGAAAGCGGACGGATTGTTGACGGTCGTTGAGGAAATCCGCCAACCAGGAGGCAAGACATTCCCTGAGGCCAAGGTGTAGTGCTTTTTTAATTATAATGGTGTGGTTCACTAGATCGAAGGCTTTTTTTAAATCTATGAATACTGCTGTTACTGACGTGTTTCGGCGGTCTAAATTTTTATGAATGAAGTCAAGAAAACTGATGAGGTAGTGTGAGGTGGATGAGGATTTAATATTTCCATACTGGCACGAGTCTAATTTATTGTATATATCTTTGTAAGCCAATTCAGCTACAAAACTTTCACAAATAAGGCTAGGAATAGGTGTAATAGCTATGGGCCGTAGTTCATTAAGAGATTGAGGGTTTGAAGATTTAGGGATTGGAGTGACATAGGAATGCTTCCAATCTTTAGGACATTTGGATTGTTGTAAGGAAGCATTAATTATGGATGTGAGAGGTAAGGAAAGTTCAGGAGCAAATTCTTTGTATAAGCGGATAGGAAGATCGAGTGGAGTGGAGGAGCGTTTAGGTTTGAGAATCTGTAAACGACGGCAAACTTCGTACTCTAATACGATAGGTGGGGGGGAGGGGGCAGGGAGGTATGCTGGGAGCTGGTCATGAGAGAGCTTGGGAAGTTGTTGACATAAAGAGGCAAAATGATTATTTATTGTCTCGGCTGCTTCATTACTGGTGAGATGGTTGACACACGGGAAGGTAGAGGGTCGGTTCTTAAGGCCACAACATTCCTGAATTCGGCTAAACCATTCACTAATGTTTGTGTGTTTCAAGTGTTGTATTTTGTTGGGATAGAAAGTCTTTTTTGCCATTTTAATTTCTCTAATAACTTTGTTTCGAAGTGATTTGAAAAGGGTGGTGTTGTTGGCTTTAAAGGCATTGTCACGTTGTTGCATAAGGCGTTTAATACGGCAATTAATCCAAGGGAGGTCAGACTGGTGAGTAACTACAGTTTTTTCAGGGAAGAAATGTAGGTAGGCTATATTTATAGTATTGAGATAATTTTCCCATTTGCGATAAACATCTTCAACAGTTAACACCTCAACCCATGGGTATCGAACAATCCAATCACCGAAGAGTCGAATTGCCGAGTCGGTTATAGGTCTGTACGTGTGTGTTTTGTTCTTATTTGTGTGAGCGAAAGTAGGTTTGGGAGTCCAGAAAACAGAGGTGTGATTGCTTCGTCCAAATGGCGACATTGGAATCGGGGTTTCATAAAGGTTTGACATATCTGTTAGGATTATATCTAAAATATTATTATGGTGTGTAGGGAAATTTACTACTTGGGTTAGCTGAAGTGTTTGAAGGTCAGACGTGTCTATTTCATTAAAATCACCACATATAATAAATTTAGATGATGAGTACTGTAATTTTAAAAGGTCAGACGTATCAGAAATATGTTGTAGGAGTAAATCACGTGTATGGTGTCTTGGGGGTTGATAAACAACACAACAAATAATATATGCAACATGTCTGGGGTGTAAGGAGGGAGTGATTCGGATCCATAATGCTTCCACTTCGTTCGGTACATTAATAGGTAGGGGAAATGGGCAAAGTTCACTGCGGCAGAATAGGGCCACACCACCACCACGTTTTTCAGTTCGCAGGTGACAGAAAAGGCGGTAGTTTTCAATATGGATAGTTTCTGGTATTATTTGCCAGGCTTCAGTTATGGCCACGATGCCGGGTGAGCAATTATGTATCACTGTTGTAAGTTCATCAATTTTATTTGTTAGTGAAGTAACATTGGATAGCAGGAGGGAAGGAAGACTGTACCAAATCCTGGGTATTTCAAAATGTCTGTACGGTTTTATAGTCACTGGGTGTGCACATGTGGGTGTGTGTCTGTGCGTGTGTGTGTATGTAATAATAATAATAATAATAATAATAATAATAATAAACGGTTTATTAACCCTTAATTAGAGGCTCACCACATAAGTCGAGTTAAATAAAGCTGGACTTTGTGGCGGCGCTCGACATAACTCGAGTGGCAATTTCAGCACGTAATGTTGCTGAGAGAGAGAGACAAGTGGTAGCAGGAGAGTAGCGAGCGTATGACTGCTCCAGACTACCGCGGCGAACCTACTGACACGAATCTCACCTCCCTCCTACCTCTCTCACTCGCTATATAAGGAATTGTATGGGGAAAGTGCCTAATTACATGCTTTTTGCACTCGCGTTGCACGGTTATTGCAAGAAAACTAGCCATCATAAAAGGATCGTTATGGTGTCATTCGAAAGCTCTGTTTATGCCCTTTCAGGGATAGATACTTGTTTTACGTTCTGGGTCTTATTTAGGCATGAAAATGATCACGTAAACAGCCCTATTTTGGCTAAAAACACCCCGCTGGGCGGTACATATAAATAAACCGCATAGGCCGCTCCTAAGGTGTTAAAGAATGGCGGCCTCATTAGCTGAAAATACACATTTTACAATTAGTGGATGAAC
This sequence comes from Paralithodes platypus, assembly GCA_032716605.1. NCBI lineage: Eukaryota > Metazoa > Arthropoda > Malacostraca > Decapoda > Lithodidae > Paralithodes > Paralithodes platypus. Next base: position 26,849,028 of record CM064544.1, on the reverse strand, counting down.
ATGAGATGTACAGATATGCAAATGGTAAGCTCAGTTTACAATGGGTGAGTATAATATACTTTACATTCAAAACAATAAATTAATACAATAATTATGCTAGTGCAAAATACAAATTATCATAAATTAACTATGAGAGTAAGTGATTTACAGTGCATATACAGTACACATTTATTTTACTCATATATATATATACAGAACATACATATATACGCATACGTAACACATAAATACGCATATATATACATACATATATAGAACATAAGAACATGCAGTAAGTGTGCACATGCCCGTATACATAAACGCTCACGTATGCAAACAAACATACATACATACAAAAACTGTTCTGGTAGGGGTCAGGTGAGGCTAATAATGGGAGTTAAATCCTTGGGAGAGATTAAATGAGGGAATTGGAAAAGGGTTAATGGGGCAACCGACTGTAGGTCAGGTAAAGCCAATTAGAATGGAATGTCAAAACGTCGGAAGAGATCAAATGAGGAGTTTGAAAAGGGTTAAGGCGAAATGGCCTACGGGTCCGTACAGGTAGGGTCAGGTAAAGCCTACTACAATGGGAGGTAATCCTCGGTAGAGAACAAAAGAAGAATATAAAATAAGGAGAGACAGCTGGGGGGAATTATAGTATATGGGACATTCTTCAGTGTAGCTGTGTGTGTGTGTGTGTGTGTTTGTTTGTTTGTTTGTTTGTTTGTTTGTTTGTTTGTTTGTTTGTTTGTTTGTTTGTGTTTGTTTGTTTGTTTGTTTGTTTGTGTTTGTTTGTTTGTGTGTGTGTGTGTGTGTGTGATAGAATACTCTCAGCCGGGCTCGAGCCTCGAACCACAAACAGTATACACTATAGACACACACATATATGGATAATTAACGCATACATACATACACATATACGCACACATACATACACATATACTGTAGATACATAAATGCACATATACATAATTATACACACACATACATAAACAAACTCAAGCAAATACATACATATATTCTAATACACACATGCACACACACTTATGCATACATTATTAAAGGAGGGCGCGTATATATGGTGTGACAGGCCGGCATTACACATTATTAATAATATTTACAATGGTTGGGATAGGACTATTTTGGTATCTGTCAGTTCTTGCCCTTATTGGTTGGAGTGTGTTGAAGTGTCGAGCTGCACGTGTTGGTCTAGGGGCGTCTGGTGGAAGTAAGTTTCTGTGTCGTGGGTGAACAAGTAGCTTAGATGCAAACTGCTTGAGTGTGTTGTAGTGGTGTGTGTCTGTGTATGTGTGTGTGTGTGTATAATATAAACTAAGGCATCTCTTAATAGGCCAAGTAAAAATACACCTTTGAGAACAACCTATGAGAGAACCCCCTTGTCCCCCCCCCCCCCTCCCTTCCCTAATGTACTGATCCTTAATTCACGTTTTAATTTGTTCCACCAATATTTACATTACGCTGTACAGTTGCCGTCAGAAGTTGTTGCCTGCCTCTATAATGTCAACTATGGTTATCTCTATAGTGTGAGTGTGTGTGTGTGTGTGTGTGTGTGTGTGTGTGTGTGTGTGTGTGTGTGTGTGTGTGTCTGTAATAATAATAATAATCTGTTTATTTCGAGCCGGCAGCCTATGAGGCTGAAAATACACATACTTTACCTAGATCTTATCCTAAGTGATTAACAGACTGATCCTGGCTTCTAACGAGAGCGCCTACATACCCCTGAGGGTGTTTGACGTAGGTAGGAGACTTTGTGGGTCCCCAGAGACGGTTCATCCAAACCTAGCCTTCACGGCCAGGGATAGTTTATAGAAACTTCCCCTGCCGGCGCGTGGGATCGAACCCCCGACACCAGAGCGAGCACACCCAGTGTGCTCGGCCATCGTGACCGTGTGTGTGTGTGTGTGTGTGTGTGTGTGTGTGTTTATCTGATGGTAAATTGCTATCTTACCATCCTGGATATTACTCGGATGTTGCAGCGAAATATGTTGCTACTTATGCAAACTTGGCAATAATATGACGCAGACACACAGCAGTAATATTACTTTCCATTAAGAGGGTAGGAGTAATTTATTAGTAATTATTATTTATGTGTTTATTATTGTGTAAGTTTCCTCCCTAGACCTCCATCAAGTTTAAGAAATTATCCTTAAGATCCCCCTTCGAGATATATGTGTACATTATTCGGTAGAAAAATTTCCCGGCCAAAGGCCGGTTCCTTCAACATTACGGGATCGCTATCGCAAGCACGAAACAAAATCGACACATAAATGGCATGTAAGGTCTAGACATTGATAAAGAAATGGGACCAAAGGTCTTAGAATCTCAAAACTAATTGGGCTAAACGTGAGGGAGAAGGGGATCCAGAAAAAGCAACTACCTCCCCCTTAAGAATCGAGACATCAGATGCTAAGGGCTTGAATTTGCCATGACCTAGAATACAAATTGACCTTATTTATACATTAGGTGACTCTATCTACAGTCATGGTAAAACAAAGGCGTGTCATGCTTCCAAAATGTTCAATCTGGTTATCGCACTATATATTATATAAGTGACAATATATATTATACAATCACTGATAACATTTGTGTCCTGCTTATAGTACATACTTTTGTTCTGATCTTTCTCGTTATAAGTGACAAAATATCTGTAGTCTAGCGAATTGAATAACATATCATAACATAGCATAATAATAACATAACAATAACATAACATAACAATAACATATCATTGTATTGTCTCGCACATACGTTCGGTCTATCGTAGTTTTTGTTTTGTTTTAATAGGGATGTAACAATAGTTATGATGAGAGATAATTGTTTGCTTAATGCAGTTAATTGATAATATGAAATATATTTTATATAAAAAACTATACTTTTTTCGTCTTCTAAAATTGACTTCCATAGCTAAATATTGCAGAGGAGCTTATAAACGTGGGCGACTGTACAACAAATGTCACTCATCAATCAACCTCGATGGCTGTATTTTTCATGACAAACCTAACTCTTTAAGGGAGCCCACCTCACGTTTTTATCTTTCTCTCCCTCTCTCTTTGGCTTGTATCTATTCGGTCCCATTCAGCCTACTGTTTTAAGACGTTTACCCCCATTCAAGTGTCAATATTTTCCTGGTGAGCGGTAGCGAGCCAGCATATATATATATATATATATATATATATATATATATATATATATATATATATATATATTTGTTTTGAGAGCAAGCTAAATTTGTAAATTTTTCGATAGACAAATTTCTCCGGCGAAGCCGGGTTTCTCCATACAATGCTGGCTCGCTGTCGCTCGCCAGGAAGATAACGACACCTGGATGGGATAAACGTCTTAAAACAGTTGGCTGAATGGGGCCGAATGGATACAAGCCAGAGAAAGAGAGAAAAGGAGAGAAAGATAAAACAAGCAGGTGACCCCCCTTAACCCTTTGAGTGCAGGTGCCGTCCTTTTAACTTTATTCTGGCTACTAGTAGACGAATATATTCAATTTATGAAGGCCCTCCAGCAATTAACAGGCTTTGAACTATCTCACTCAACCCTCTCTACTACCACAGATCCTTCTTAAACTGTACACAATCGTCTAAATATAGCTAGAATAACAATACAAAGACGTCGCCGGTACAGTAGGGGTTAAGTTCGATTGTCGTATTTTTAATTCTACTATGGCTACTTGTAAACGATTTTGCTCAACGTAAAAAGGACTATAAAAAATTAAAGCCCTTCTAAAAGCCTCAATTAAGAGAGGGTTTCTAGACTCATAATTCTTCCATGTTTATCCCATTAGATTTAAAATTTTAAGACATTCGCCCATTTCGTTTGTTGATTTTTATACCTTTGGTGCCATATAGCTCATTTTGTCCTGGTAAGCGATAGCGAGCTTGCAATATAGTAGGGCACTTATTTGTGTTTACAGAAAATGCACAAATTGATTTCGAAAGAGTGTTTGCAGTGCTATTTTGTATAATCTTAATGAAGGTCTAGGGAGGAAACTAAACAGTAATATTTATTCATAAGTGCATAAATATATACTGTACTGTATATCTCCTTAACCAGTTAAGTGCCACAAATCTTTCCTAATCTGACTAAAAATCATCTAATGATAGCAATGATAGCAACAACAGCCAAAGGCGGCTTTATAGGGCCTTTCCTAGCTGATGCTGAGAGGATTGGGTTCTAGTCATGTGGTGATGGGCTGGTCTATCAGAGTGAGAGCTGAGTAATCTCTGCCATACCCATAGCTTACTCTGACTTTTCCTTTAACTTATATATTTTCTAGATCTCAAGTGACGGCGTCTCTTCCGTGGATTGACCTCCCAATCTACCAAGATTGGAAGCCAAAGCGTCACATTTTTCCCTTGCCCCTCAACTTTCTCTTCATAATTACTGAGGGGCACAGGGCCCTGGGTGGGGCTTCCCTCCTCAGCCCCCCCGCCATGGAGTGGCTTCGGTCACCCAGGCTTTATTGTGGTCGGCGGGGAGGGTTCTGTGGGGGCACTCGGTTATGGCCTTGGAATTGCTCGGGGCCTTGGGGCTGTTCGGCCAGGCAGCTTGGGGAACAACAACAACAACAACAACAACAGAATTAAATATATATATAAATAAACAAATACACATATAAAAAGTCCTGTAGTGAAAGGGTACTACAACTGTCCCCAAACTCTCGCTAGTGACTGTACGGTACCTTCTATTTCAGTTTTCCCCTCTGGCCTTTTTCACAACCTGATCCACTTTTGACTTTCTGGTCGCTTCACTTTCCTTCACTCCTCTCTTATTTTATGGGTTATTTTCTTTACTTGTTCTCTTTCTTTTCTATTTTTGCCTTCTTTTATTTTGTTTGTTATTTTCTTCATTCGTTCTCTTTCTTTCACTCTTCTCTTATTTCATGTGCTATTTTCTTTACTCCTTTCTCTTTCTGTTCAATGTTTGTCTCTCTCTTGTTGTCTTTATTATTTTATTCGGTTGTTCTCTCTGTTTATATTTTTGCTTCACAATCCTTCACTCTTCTCTTATTGTGTGTGATGTTTTCTTCAGTCGTTCTCTTTGTTTTCTATTTTTGCCTTCTCTTATTTCGTTTGTCATTTTCTTTGGTCGTTCTTTTTCTTCCACCCTTCTCTTATTTTATGTGTTATTATTCTTTACTCGTTCTCTTTCTTTTCTATTTTTGCCTTCTCTTATTTTGCTTGTTATTTTCTTCAGTCGCTGTTTGTTTTTTCTTGTATTTTGCCTTCTCTTATTTTATTGGTTACTATCTTCAGTCGTTCTCTTTCTTTAATATTTCTGTCTTCTCTTATGTTATTGGATACTTTCTTTAGTCACTGTCTATCTTTTCTATTTTAGGCTTCTCTTATTTTGTTTGTTATTTTATTTGGTCGTTTTCTTTCTTCTCTATGTTTGCTTTCGCTAATTGTATTTGTTATTTTCTTCAGTCCTTTTCTTTCTACCACTCTTCTCTTATTTTACTTGAGTTCCTTTTCGCTTCATTGTCCTCCATTCTTCTCTTATTATATTAGTTATGTTGTTCTTTCCTTCTCTTTATTCCTCTCATCTCTTATTTTATTTATTATTTTAGTTCCTTTTCGCTTCATTATGCTCCACTCTTCTCTTTTCACTATATTTGTTATTTCCTTCGGTCGTTCCCTTTCTTTTCTATGTTTGTCTACTCATATTTGATTTGTTGTTTTTCTCAGTCATTCTCGTATTGTATTTGTTTTTGTTTGTCTGCAGTCGCTTTCTTTCTTTTTTTTATCTCTGCCTTCTATTATTTTGTGGTTTTTTTCCCTCAGACGTTCTCTCTTTCCTTCACTCTTCTTTTATTTCATTGGCTATTTTAGTTCCTTTTAGAGGCATTATCCTTCATTTTCCTCTTATTCCATTGATATTTTAGTTGTTGTTTTTGTTTCATTAGCCTTCACGCTGCTCTTATTTTATGTGTTATTTTCTTTAGTCGTTATCTTTCTTTTCCATTTTTTTCTTCTTATTTACTTGTTAGTGTAATCATTTGTTCTCTTTCTTCATATTAACTTGTTAGTGTAATCATTTGTTCTCTTTCTTCTTATTTACTTGTTAGTGTAATCATTTGTTCTCTTTCTTCTTATTTACTTGTTAGTGTAATCATTTGTTCTCTTTCTTCTTATTTACTTGTTAGTGTAATCATTTGTTCTCTTTCTTCTTATTTACTTGTTAGTGTAATCATTTGTTCTCTTTCTTCTTATTTACTTGTTAGTGTAATCATTTGTTCTCTTTCTTCTTATTTACTTGTTAGTGTAATCATTTGTTCTCTTTCTTCTTATTTACTTGTTAGTGTAATCATTTGTTCTCTTTCTTCTTATTTACTTGTTAGTGTAATCATTTGTTCTCTTTCTTCTTATTTACTTGTTAGTGTAATCATTTGTTCTCTTTCTTCTTATTTACTTGTTAGTGTAATCATTTGTTCTCTTTCTTCTTATTTACTTGTTAGTGTAATCATTTGTTCTCTTTCTTCTAATTTACTTGTTAGTGTAATCATTTGTTCGCTTTCTTCTTATTTACTTGTTAGTGTAATCATTTGTTCGCTTTCTTCTTATTTACTTGTTAGTGTAATCATTTGTTCTCTTTCTTCTTATTTACTTGTTAGCTTTGCGCAGTGGCAGTATCGTAACCAATAGGGTCTTGCTGAGTACCGTGGAAATTGCATTGTCACTGCTATAAGCTAAAAACAGTGTGCAAAATTGGTTAAAGTTTTTGCACCACACACATCTGCCATCCTGTGCGTGGTCTCTCCACGCATCTCGGTTGGGCTACCCCCAAAGGGTAGCCAAGTCGATCCCCACCTGCCCGCAGTGACCTTGCAGACACCACTTTCAATTTTTTTCTTTTCCATTTTAATTTTTTTCCATTGTGGTGGCACTGACGGGGACGGCGCTACCTGGGGTCTGTCCCAGGTAGTTATTTTCACGTTTTTTTTAAACTAGGGTTTTCTCTTATTTTTAATCAGATACAAAATACAGGTATTTTTGTTTTTAATTATTGGTTACTTCCACTGAAATGGCAGCGGGCAAGCAGAGTTGTAGTTGTGGGAAGGTTGTGGGCAAGGCCAAATCGCTGGGCTGCTACTCGTGTGGTACCTATTTTCACGTTAACTGTATAAATGTTGATGATGAGGACCTGAGAGTACTTGCAAAGAAGAAACCTGGATTTAAATGGCATTGCACTGTTTGCGATACCAGCCCCCTGGCTGCAAAGGATGCAGCAATTAGTCAGCAGACCTTGGATGACCTGACGGCTGCCCTAGTTGGTGAAGTGAAGACTGCCATTGTAAACGAAGTGAAGGGTGCCCTTGCTGCGGTGGCCGTGGAGATAGAGAGTATTGGTAACAGAATGGATATCCTTGAGACTAAAGTTGCTGCCCCCGACATTCCCTTGTTTGCCAAGATAGTTCACTCGAGTTAAATTTCTTAGAAGAGCGCGTAGAAGAGCTGAACGTGAATGGCGGAAAAATAAAACAGACTCTACATGGTTGCAATATCTGTCAGCCAGAAGAGCTGTGGTCCACACAATCAAAGATGAAAAGAAAGTGTATTATCAGGGAAAAGTTGACTCATGTGGAAACGACCAGAGGAGGTTGGCTTCAATTGTAAACAGTTTACTTGGAAAAGCAAGAGTCAGCTTAAGACCTTCTGTACCCGATGCCGAGTTGGCTGCCAACTTTGTGGCATTTTTTGCTGGCAAGATAACTCGCATAAGACAGGAACTGGATGATGCTTCTGTTGGTGAAGAACTTTCAGTTGTACTCCAACCCCGATACATTCCTAATAATGTCCTCTCATCCTTTCACTCAGTAGAGGTGGACATGATCTCGTCCTACATAAGAAACCTCAATAAAACATTTTGCCCGTTGGATCCCATAAATGTTTCCAAGCTACCAAGAGTCTATGATCACACAGTTGAGTTTATTTCCAAAATAATTAATAAGTGCTTCTCTGAAGGTAGATTCCCACATTCTGAAAAGCATGCACTACTCCGACCTACTCTAAAGAAACCTGGACTTGATGTTGAGAACATGTTGAACTATCGTCCTGTCTCCAACCTGTCCTTCATATCAAAGATATTAGAGCGTGCAATACTTGACCAATTACAACCACTACTTCAGCAGAATGAAACTATCCCAATTTTTCAGTCTGCTTACCGACAGCATCATTCAACTGAAACAGCATTGATTAGAGTACATAATGATCTAGTTGAGAACATTTGCAATGGTGTGGCCTCACTATTGGTCTTGCTTGATCTCTCTGCGGCCTTTGACACGGTGGATCACGAGTTGTTATTGAGTGATCTTTATGATTGTGGTGTGCGTGACTCCGCTCTCTTGCTTCTTGGGTCGTACTTGTCAGGTAGATCCCAGAGTGTGATGGTAAATCAAGTGGCCTCGGACTTGACACCCCTGCAGTATGGTGTTCCGCAGGGATCAGTTTTAGGTCCTATCCTATTTATAATTTATATTAGCAGTTTGTCTCTTCTGCTTCGTGCACATAATGTCACCTTTCACTTTTATGCAGATGACACACAGATTTATGTGAGAATCACAAATATAGTTGATATACGGAGTAAGATGGAATTGTTGATGTCTGATATCAAGAAGTGGATGAGAGCGAGAAAACTTAAACTAAATGATGGTAAAACTGATATTCTCATCATCCGAGGAAATAGAAGAGCTGATGATATAGTAGGTGCCCTCTCCATCAATGTGGGTGGATCTCAGCTGCGACCGGCCAACTCTGTTCGAAATCTGGGTGTATATGTGAACTCCCGATTAGATTTCAAAGAGCATGTAAACCAGATAGTTAAAAGTTGTTACTTGCACATCAGAAATCTCTATTTGGTGAAGCCGTTTATAACCAGACATTGCCTCCTGACGTTGGTTCACTCATTGGTCTTCTCTCGTGTTGATTATTGCAATGCCCTGTTGGTGGGTCTTCCAAATTATATTTTTAAGAAAGTTCAGTCTGTTCTTAACAGGGCCGCAAGACTAATTTTTGGTGTTCCACCTAGAACTCCTACTACACCTCTTCACATAGAACTGCACTGGCTGCCAGTAAGAGCAAGAATAGAATTTAAGTTGTGTTTGGTGACTTTTAAGGTTCTCAAATTTGGTGAGCCTAGGTACCTTGCGGAGCTGCTCAGGCGCCCACCGGCACACCATGGTGTAGTTGTGCGTCATGACAATGACCCTTTTCGTCTTGATGAACCAAGGGCTTTCCAGCAGTCTTCTTTCTTTGAGAGGTCATTCTCCTACATGGCTCCGAGGTTGTATAACAGGTTGCCGCTGTCCATGAGACAACTGAGTTCTGTTGAATGCTTCAAGAGACAACTTAAGACTTTTCTCTTTGAGAGAAGCTATGATCTTGAGAGAGGTGTCATGACAGATGGCTATAGAGTTTAGGCTATTTTGCCACTGCTAGTGATTGTTAAATGTGTGTTGTATATAAGCCTTCTTTTGATGCATTGATTTTGTTCTTTTTTCTTTCTCTTTTCGAGCGCTAGTGAATTCTTCGGAAAAATTGGCGCTTATGAGAAATAAGTAACATGCTTATTATTATTATTATTAATAATTTGTTCTCTTTCTTCTTATTTACTTGTTAGTGTAATCATTTGTTCTCTTTCTTCTTACTTACTTGTTAGTGTAATCATTTGTTCTCTTTCTTCTTATTTACTTGTTAGTGTAATCATTTGTTCTCTTTCTTCTTATTTACTTGTTAGTGTAATCATTTGTTCTCTTTCTTCTTATTTACTTGTTAGTGTAATCATTTGTTCTCTTTCTTCTTATTTACTTGTTAGTGTAATCATTTGTTCTCTTTCTTCTTATTTACTTGTTAGTGTAATCATTGTTCTCTTTCTTCTTATTTACTTGTTAGTGTAATCATTTGTTCTCTTTCTTCTTATTTACTTGTTAGTGTAATCATTTGTTCTCTTTCTTTCCTATGTTTGCCTATATATTTTCTTTGATATTTTCCTTAGTTGTTCTTGTTTGTATTTGTTGTTGTTTTTCGTTTTTGTCTTGCTTCTCTATTGTTGCCTTCTCTGATTTAACCCTTTGAGTACCAGCGACGTTTGCTGTATTATATGTTGGCTATAATTATTTAGACGTTATTATGCACCTTAAGAAGGATCTGTGGTGGTTAAGAGGGTTGTTTAAGATGGTATGAAGCCTTTTTATTGCTGGAGGTCTTTCCTAAGCTGAATAACATCGTCTAATAATTGCCAGAAAATTGGTAATAGGATATCACTGGCACTGAACGGGTTAAGGGGGGTGACCTGCCTTTTTTCTCTCCTGTTTTCTCTTTCTCTGGCTTGTATCCATTCGGCCCCATTCAGCCTACTGTTTTAAGACGCTTATCTCCATGCAGGTGTAAATTTTTCCTGGCGAGCGGGAGCGAGCCAGCAACTTTTGTTTTATTTTATTTTTTTGACAGCAGGTTACATTTGTAAATTTTTCGATAGAAAAATTTCTCCGGCAAAGCCTGATTTCTCCAAACAATGCTGGCTCGCTATCGCTCGCCAGGAAAAAATCGACACCTAGATGGGGATAAATGTCTTAAAACAGTTGGCTGAATGGGGCCGAATGGATACAAGCCAAAGAGAGAAAGAAAAGGAGAGAAAAAGAGCAGGTTACCCCCCTTAAAGTGCTATATTCCGCAATTTTTCACTATCCGCCACTTCCTTGTCGCTACATTATCCTTTACTCCTCTTACTATATTTGTTATTTTATGTCTTTTTTGGTTCACTATCCTCCACTCTTCTCTTATCAGATTTGTTACTTTCTTCGGTATTTCTCCTTCTTGTTTATTTTGCCCTCTCTTATTATTATATTTGTTATTTTTTTTTCTCTCTCTTTCCTCCACTGTTCTCGTTATTTATTTATTATTTTAGTTCCTTTTCGCTTCTCTATCCTCCCTTCTTCTCTTATTTTATTTGTTATTCTAGTCCCTCTTCATTTTCTTCCAGTCTTCTCTTATTGTATATTTTCTTTTCTTCCGTCCTGCTCTTTGTTCCCTCCAAGTTTCTCTTATTTATTTTTTTATTTTAGTTCCTTGTCGTTTCTCTTTCCTCCACTTTTCTCTTATCTAATTTGTTAGTTTAGTTCCCTTGTCGCTTCACTGTACTTTACTCTTCTCTGACTAAATTTGTTAGTTTAGTTTCCTTGTCGCTTCACTGTACTTTACTCTTCTCTTAAAATTTGTTAGTTTAGTTTCCTTGTCGCTTCACTGTACTTTACTCTTCTCTTAAAATTTGTTAGTTTAGTTCCCTTGTCGCTTCACTGTACTTTATTCTTCTCTTATTTAATTTGTTAGTTTAGTTCCTTGTCGCTTCACTGTACTTTACTCTTCTCTTATTTAATTTGTTAGTTTAGTTCCCTTGTCGCTTCACTGTACTTTACTCTTCTCTTATTTAATTTGTTAGTTTAGTTCCCTTGTCGCTTCACTGTACTTTACTCTTCTCTTATTTAATTTGTTAGTTTAGTTCCCTTGTCACTTCACTGTACTTTATTCTTCTCTTATTTAATTTGTTAGTTTAGTTCCCTTGTCGCTTCACTGTACTTTACTCTTCTCTTATATAATTTGTTAGTTTAGTTCCCTTGTCGCTTCACTGTACTTTACTCTTCTCTTATTTAATTTGTTAGTTTAGTTCCCTTGTCGCTTCACTGTACTTTACTCTTCTCTTATTTAATTTGTTAGTTTAGTTCCCTTGTCGCTTCACTGTACTTTACTCTTCTCTTATTTAATTTGTTAGTTTAGTTCCCTTGTCGCTTCACTGTACTTTACTCTTCTCTTATTTAATTTGTTAGTTTAGTTCCCTTGTCGCTTCACTGTACTTTTCTCTTATTTAATTGTTAGTTTAGTTCCCTTGTCGCTTCACTGTACTTTACTCTCTTATTTAATTTGTTAGTTTAGTTCCCTTGTCGCTTCACTGTACTTTACTCTTCTCTTATTTAATTTGTTAGTTTAGTTCCCTTGTCGCTTGACTGTACTTTACTCTTCTCTTATTTAATTGGTTAGTTTAGTTCCTTGTCGCTTCACTGTACTTTACTCTTCTCTTATTTAATTTGTTAGTTTACTTCCTTGTCACCTCACTATCCTCCATTCTTCTCTTATTTAATTTGTTTTTCTAGTTCCTCTTCTTCATTTTCTTTCACTATTCTCTTATTTAATTTGTTATTATTCTCAGTCGTTCTCTTGCTTTTCTGTTTCCCTTCTTTTATGTTATTTGTAATTTGCTTCGCTCCTTCCCTTACTGTTATAGTTTTGCCTTCTCTTGTTTTATTTGTTATTTGCTACAATCATTATTTCTTTTCTATTTTTGCCTTCTCTTATTGTTATATTTCGTATTTGCAGCATTTGTTCGCATATTATTTGTTATTTGCTACAGTCGTTCTTGTATTTTATTTGGTATTTATTACAGCCTCTCTCTCTCTCTCTCTCTCTTATATTATTGCCTTCTCATATTCTATTTGTTATTTGATACAGTCGTTCTTGTATTGTATTTCTTATTTGTTACAGTCGCTCTTTCCTCTCTCTTTACTATTTTTGCCTTCTCTTAGTCTATTTCTTATTTTCTTAAGCCGTTCTCTTTCGTTTCTATTTTTGCCGTGCATAATTTTTTTTTTTTTTTTACTTTCACTTTGTCAACTGACCACTTGCGAGTTTCAGGCTATAAGGAAGTTGGTGGTGCCGTAAACATCGCTATTACACAGAACTGCAAGAATAATGTACTTGTTTTGCTCAACACAATCCTCTGGCAGTAGTAATAAAGGGATATTTGTATTTCTTGTTGTTGTTGTTGTATTGTTGTTGTTATATTGTTTTTGTTGTTGTATTGTTGTTGTATTGTTTTTGTTGTTGTATTGTTTTTGTATTGTTGTGTTGTTGTTGTTGTAGTGTTGTTGTTGTTGTTGTATTTCTTTATGTCGTATTGTTGTTGTTACAGTTTCTGATGTTTCCTTGTTGCTGTTGTACATGATGAGGTTGTATATGTTGTTATATTTGTTGATGCTGTATTTGATGTTGCATATTGCTGTTGTTATATTTGTTGTTGTATTAGGTGCTGTTGTACGTGTTGCTGTATTATTGTTGTTGTTGTATCATTGCTGTTGTTTTCGTTGTTGTTATTGTTGTTGCTTGTTTGATTGTTGTTGTTTTCTTCTTATCATCAGAGTGACGAGAGTAAGATATTTATGATTAGTATTATTTATATACTAAGGTAGAATTTATGATTAGTATTATTTATATACTAAGGTAGAATTTATGATTAGTATTATTTATATACTAAGGTAGAATTTTAGTCAGTAAGATAAGAACCAGCGCTAGTGGTGTGCCTTGTGAAGACCAAAACTGCATACTTAACCCGGAGAAACTCACCCCAAAAGAGACTATGCAAGAAGTCGATTTTTTTTCTCGGTAACTATCTCTGAATCCCTAGTATTTGTTCTCTTTCGATTCCTTTCATGCTTTACATTTCTCTCTCTCTCTCTCTCTCTCTCTCTCTCTCTCTCTCTCTCTCTCTCTCTCTCTCTCTCTCTCTCTCTCTCACTAGGCATTATCCCCTATGTTCCTATTATTATTTATCTACAGTATATATCCAATAAATTTTCTTCACCGAATTTTTTCTTTCCCGCTCAATCACGAATAAACACTCTCTCTCTCTTTCTCTCGCTCCTCCATCTCGCCTCGACAGACACACTTGGGTTGTGGCCGATTTACTGAAGGGAGTTTCCGATTTTTATGTGTTTTTGTCGACGGGAAATTTAATGCCCGATACCTCTCTCCTCCTCTCTTTCTATCTTTCTCTCTCTCTCTCTCTCTCTCTCTCTCTCTCTCTCTCTCTCTCTGTAATCTCTGTAAGTCAACGTCATCGATATTCTTCTATTGAGTGTGATTTCCAAGTTTGTGAATAACATTAATCTTGAAGTAAACATGAACATGACATATTCCACTAAACTTGGAACACTGTAATGTGATGCACATCGGCCAAAACAATCTCAGATTATCTAGATGCAACTGAATTGAAAAAGGAATTGAATGTTCTGAATAGCAGTGACACAGTTTACTATAAAGTTTTGCATTGAAGTTAACAAGAAGCCCAGAATTGATTTGCCTTTTAGATATAATTACAATGCAGGAATATGGAGAGATAATTAATCCTTACTCTCTTCAATCCTCTAATCCTTCTCCTTCTAAAATATGTTGAGTAATTCTGGTCTGCAGCAATCAGGAAAGACAAGGACCGATAAGAAATACTTAAGTTTAAGGAGATAACGTTTATTTCGTCGATTACAATTTTAAGCTATGGGGACCGAAATAAAAGTTTTCGGTCTCTTAATGTTGGAAACCAATTGGCTACGATGCCAATTCTATGAACTATATATTTAAATTACTAAAATCTAATGGGTGTGAAAATGCATAGAACACTAATTATACTCAACATGAATATAACACGCAACCATGGCTACAAGTTAGAGATGAAGAGGCTTAGTACTAGTGCAAGTGGACACATTTTCAAATATATAATGTTTTCTACCTGGAAACATCTTCCATTAGAAAATGCAACCGTTGTAGTTCATCAGTGGAACAGTTTAAGTATGGAGCATAAATGGTGCCTACACCAGATGAGCGTCAACACATAGACAATGGAGCAACGTAATTGGTTGAGCCCAAGTACTTTTATCTTTTACTGTATTTCCCATTTCTCAACTTATTCTTCCTCTATCCAAAACTCTCTACTTTCCTAATTTACTCTAGCCATCGTTCGTTAATTTTTGAAAAATGAGTGTTTTGCATTACTCGATAGTTGCTTTCTTTCACAGCAAGTAAAGATGTAGGTTGGAGTGATGCTAAGCTAAAGATAGGTGTTACACGAGCACTTTTTCCCTCAATTTTCGATGAGCAAGTTTTTTCTCATACTAGTTATGGATAATTGTTCTGGGAATCGACGACTAGACTGAATGTATAGGATTTAAAGAGACTGTAATCTTATATAACCTCATAAAAAATATGCCAGACCACAATTGAGAGTGAGGGTCAGAGTGTGGGGGACTAGACGGTAAAGCGCGGAGGCGAAGCAGCTTCAGAGATGCAGTTGCTTCGAGCCAGGGTGCTTTGCATGTCTCACTCCCTAGACTGAAACAAGACCTCACGGGCCTCACCATGTGCAGCGGTGTAGTGTAAAGGCTCTCAGCCTATGCCCAAAAGGGAGTAGTTGGAATATAGAAAAAAAAATAAATAAAATGCCCGAAAAAATTGCTGGAAAAAGTTCGTGTGACACCGGGGAGATGGGCGTAAATATTTGCTTACTGTTTTATTCATTCTAATATTGTTTAGTTTCCTTCGTAGACCAAGCTGTAAAAAACACCCCCTAGACCCCCTTTCAAGATAAATTTACATTTTTCGGTAGAAAATTGTCCCGGCCGAAGGCCAGTTCCTCTTGAAATTTCAGGCTCGCTATCGCTCGCCAGGAAAAAATCGACACCTAAATGTGTTGGTATTGTAATGATTTAGGTGCTTATAGTGAGGTGGCTTAGTGAAATTACCGTTACATGGCGGATAAAAGCACCATTTTTGCATGAGGCTCCCTCAGGGCCTATTGATGAATGTGCAGCTCCCTTCCGAAGTTTAAAAAAAAAAAAAAAAAAAAAAAAAAAAAAAAAGGAACTATTGATTTTTTTTAATATAAAGATGTTATTTAATTACAATGTTATAGAATTAAATATGAAACATTATTGAATTGAATTCAATAACTACTATAGCAACAGTCACAGTTACTTACATACACTTTGATATGATCTAACGAGTACATTTGCACTTGCAAAGTGGTGAGCAGTCAAGATTTGCTTTGGCACACTGGCAGATGGAGCAGTCCCCTTTGCAAGAACATTTGATCAGCTCCCTGCACGCTCTGGAAGCCTCTGGAATTGTCACCCAAACTGGTACCCACGAATCTGATATCTTGGTCCAGGCAAAATCATGAGGAGAAGGAATCACTAGTTCTGTTTGTGTGCTAGTCGTCCAGATTCCTGCTTGATACACTGCACGTCGGACATGCTGGAGTAGCGCATCATTGGTGGGTGGCAGCTTGCCCATTGCTCAATTCTTGTGACAGAAGAGTTCCCTTCTTGTATCGTTGATGGATCTCAAAGGACTGGTTCTGTCATACAGGATAACAGTCCATCTCTCGATCTTCTTGAAATGGTCATCGTCGACATCCAGCAGCTGGAAGGGATGACTGGCGAGATACACAAATGTCTCTGTGATGTCTTCATAAACATGCCAGGCCTGCCAAACTGACTTCTTGCCCTTGCCGTTGAAGGCAGAGGTTGTGTCGCAACCTGACAATGCATGAAATACAGGTAATGCTCGTGATTTTGGCTCCCCCAGGCTTGCACAGATGGCATTTATGTGGAAAAACCTGTAATTTTTGCCCATGCCAAAGGCAACCCAGATGTCTGCCAAAGGATGAGTCGCAATCAGATCATGGAATGTGCCTGCAAGGATGACTACAACATCTGTATCTACGGTACGCACTTGAATAGTCTTTGTCCCCTGCTCCAGTGCATGCACTATGTGAACCACAACTCTGGTGTCCGCCTCTTCATGATTGCAGTTTTTCATGGGGGTGCTGGCACCAATAGACACCACAGCTTGCCCTGATGTGACATATGCAGCTTTGGCTGGTGGCAATTTTAACTCTTAAACCTTGGAAGTCAAAAAGGCGAACAGCTCCTTCTTGTTCAATGGGTCACGGAGGAAGTCCATCCAATTGCCTGGCAGTTTCGTCTTGCCTGAGACTTTCCTGCGCACGCCCTTGCCTCTCTTTTCCCGGGTAGACTCCTTCAAACTGTCTGATATGTATGTGTCCCACACAACATCCAACCTCGTGGCAGTCTGCAGCTGCTTCTCCAGGTACGGTATGAATACAATGTCTGCATACTCATGGAAGGTGCTGACGCTGGTAGTTGGTAGGAAGTGGACGATGACGGCACCATCCATGACTTTGCAGTCGAAAGTTGAGGGTGGCTCTGATTGCCCGGGCTGCTCAAGACATTGCAGCAGGCCAGACTTCGTGTTTGGTAAATGAAGCTTGCCAAAGTCTGAGAGGGAAGGAGGGAAGGACTGTATTTCATGTGCAAAGAACTCAGCCAAGTCACCTTCCCGGTTCTGCATAGATATGTATAGCTGACCAAAGAGTGACACATTGTTCTGAAGCACTTTGATTTTCTTCCCCTGCTTAGATGTTTCCTTGCGGTGATGCTTCCTGAAGATCACAAGAGAATTCCTGTGGATTGGGTCATGGATGGAGTGGCTGCGCACATCAAGCACATTCTTGACGAATTCCTGGTACTGTCTCTTGCCTGTATCCTCCAAGGTGTGCACTGCGACTACCGCGGTTTCGTCTGCGCAGATTCGATTGTCGAGAGTTGCTGAATCTGGGAAATCATCCAAGAAGGGATTGCCCATTCCTCTGATGGTTTCGGAGAGGCTGGTAACCTGTCTCTGTAAGGACTTCTGTGTCGAGAGAGCCTGCTCGTGGTGCTGGAAGTTCTTGGGTATCTGTGGATCATCATCAGGAAGGTATTCTTCCTCAAACTGCTTCAGCAGTCTGGCAGTCTCTGGGCCAGAGAGCATCCATCGTCGAAAAGCAACCGGGTTTTGTGTGAGCCCAACAGCACCTCCCGATCCTTTCACAATCTTGTTCTCCTGCTCGTGAGCCTGATCAAATGGGATGGCAGAGAACTTGTTGGTGGTCTTGGAAAGGACCCAGTGGGAACACCTTTCAAACTCATCATTGATAGTGTCAGGCAAGGACTTCATGTCCCTGATGTGGATAGGCATCCACCGTGAGTAGTTAACATGATCCAAGGCAAAGAAGAGCGGCGTGAGTTCCTCCAAGACCTCCACATACAGAGGGAAATTTTTCTCTCTGTGAGCCCTGACGAAAATGAGAATTAGGGTTTCATATCTCATGATCAGGTCCCAGTACATGAAAGTAGGACTCTTCTTCTGCATGTCATTTCTCCAGGCCATGGCAGATGCATTGTCTTTGGGGCCCTCGCTGAGCATGAAAGCCTCCTTCTGGAGAATATGCAGGGTCAAGAGAGTGACTTGGTGGGCATGCCTGGTTCGAGTTAGGTGTGCTGCCTTCAGATATGAATCAGCTGTGACAGAGGAAGCTACCTCTTCCTGTGTGAGGGCCGTTGTTGAGCCAGAACCATCCAAGACATCACCCAGTGTACTCCAGAGGGCCATTTCTGTGTGCAGACCACCTAGCATAACCACATGAATTCTCTCACCATGAGTGTCTGGCCATCTCCACTGTACAAATTTTGCCAGGGCAAACAGCGGCTGGTCGAATGTCGTGACTGGGAGTTGTCCAGGATTCAGAAATTCGACAGAAATTCGAAGGTACAAACATCTACAAAATGATTTTTCCATAATATACAATTCATATACCTAAATAGCACAAAGATAACAAATGTTGAGATTATTGTTAGGGATCTGTCCCAGTGGTTCTCCCAATATAGCTATAGTTGGCCAGACAGAGTAATAAAATATTAATGCTGTTTTAACTGTGTGCTGATCTCCCTGGGCTTCAGAGCTGGCTCCTTTATATAGGCTGCCAGTCATCTGCCCATTATCTGCTAACACAATAAAATTACTCCTAACATATAGCCAACTAGTCATACAAACACAACACAATTACTGAACACAAATTACCACTAGTCATCATACACAATACAATTACTACACATTAATTATAATGTAATTTAGTCCTGTTGTTGTTGGGGTTCCCCAGCATTGGGGAATCCACAACTATAGAATACAATTTCATATCAATTTAATGCCTATAATATTATAGACTTTGTAAACATGGGGATATGATACCAAAAAAAAAAATTGAGGAAAATCGCTCTTTTTCATATTTGTCGGCCATCTTTTTCATTTTACACACAACAAAAATTGAATCTCCGGAGGGCTCCTAGGCTAACATTTATCGATATGCCCTAAGGGTTCCTCATGCCAAATTTGGTGCTTTTATCCGCCGTGTAACCGTAATCATCAAATATAGCCCTAAGCCACCTCACTATTATGTTCTGGGTGTGGTGACCCGAGTTCGAATCCCGGAGGACCATATGCTTTCATTAGTTTATTCAAGTACATTGGGGTTTGTAATTGATGATTAATGTTAAGAACGGGGAGTTACTTAAATCAATGAAACTAATGAATATATGTAGTACTATAAGGACTCTAACCTAGTTTCCTTCTTAGATATCCATCAAACTTAAAAAATACCCCCAAGACCCCTTCCTAGATATATTTTTGCATTTTTCTGTAGAAAAATGCCGCAGCCGAATGCTGGTTCCCCATAAATTGTAACTCGCTTTCGCTCGTCAGGAAAAAATAGACACCTACTGTACTGTATATGGTACGAAAGGTCTGTATATTGAAACAGGTCTTAAATTAGCCAAACTAATACAGCGAACGTCTTAATATCTCAAAACTAACGAGGCTAAACATGAGGGAGAAGGGGGTATAGGACAAAATAATGTTATACCGATTCGTCTCCTCAGAGCTCTATTTCACCTCGACCCCATATAACCATCTCACAACTCTCAATTACATTTGTTCCGTAAGATAAAAACATAGTAATAGACTTAATATTTTATTTTCGATGCATAACTCAGTATATATATTAACCCCTTGAGGATTATGACGCATTTTGACATTTCTAGCTATCATTAGACTATTTGACATTGCTTAACCTCTCTGCGGCGCACAGTTTTTATTTATAGGTATATACATACTGTGCGCATGTATGATGATTTTGGGACCCATTGCCAATTTCGAAAAAAAGTACATCAGCGTGTAGGGAATGTTTGCGTGCATCGGCCCATATATATTTGACCCCCAAAAAAATGTCTGGGGGGAGTGGGGGAATGGTCCGTAGTTGAAAAATGTGGAGCGAATGGCACCGCGCGGCTAGATTGTCATCAAGCGGCGAGATTTCCCGGCCGAATTTTCACGCGCCCAGGGGATAGAACCTGAGGGAGGAGGGGGTGGGTTACCGCGTAATATCACGTATATCTCCTATTTTGATCCCTTTTAGGCTATGTAGAGTACGTATATGTGTGTAGGCCACCCATATAACAATGAATATGCCTCATAGTGACCAAAAATTGCAATATATAAGGGAATTATCAAAGAATTTTTAGGCGGGAATGAAGAAGGGTTGGAGGTTTGGCGTCAATTTATGAGATGAGAGTGTGGTTTGAGCTATAATATTACGTATATCTCGTACTTAGAGCACTGTCATGCTATAATACAGACTTGTACGTATGTAGACGTGCCATATAACAATATATATACCGCATATAGATCAATTCATGCGATATTTACGCACATTATCAATGAGATTCTATGCGTGAACCAAGGTGTGATTGAGTTGTGCTGGGAATGAAAGGGGGAGAGGGTGTGTTGCGCCATAAATATCACGTATATCTCGTACTTAGAGCACTGTCATGCTATAATACAGACTTGTACGTATGTAGACGTGCCATATAACAATATATATACCGCATATAGACCAATTCATGCGATATTTATGCACATTATCAATGAGTTTCTAGCAGACGGAAGCCTAAAAGGGTGGGTGGGTGGGAGGGAGGCAGGGAGTGAGTCGTGGAGAGAGTGAAGGCAGGGAGATCTATCAAGAAACATATGCAGCTGTGTGATAATTGTAGAGGCGCCCGAGGCGTATGGATGTCTTGGGATTTTGAAGCTTATGTCTAGCAGGTGTCTGGGGTTCGTTGCCACCCAGAGGTCTACAATAACATGAGTCAGGAATGGAGAGAGAGAGAAAGTGAGACATGCATATGTCGTACATATAAATGGCTTTCAGAATTTCATTTTTATGCAAGTAGACATTGCATTTTAGACACATGTGAAGTACCACAGAAATATGTAGGCCATTGACTGTAAATAAAGTACTATATTATAGACCAGGAACGAGGGTGGTCAGTAAACATCGGCAGTTAACCTTTTTTGATAGAGAGCTAAATATAGACTGGTGTCGCCTTACACTTGCGAAAGGGTAGATTGCCACCAGAGAAACTTATATTTATTTATTTCCAAGTAATATGCAATCAAAATGTATATTCGAGACCTACTGCAAGTATTTCTATGACAGTCATGACTATGTATAATCCAATATACGCGCGTAAGGGCGTAGGCGAGATATAAGAAAGCTGGTTGAGCAATTTTCGACACCCACACAGTTATTATTCATTATTATTTACAATATTATACAATACAAATGTATTTCTGAAGAGTATTTTATGCATGCTGTATTTATATGAATTTAGTTGGTAGCCAAACTCAGACAGAGAGAGGTGTGTGGATGGAGGGAGGGAAGGGTCACCCACTGACCCACTGACTGTGTGATAATGACTGGAGTCACACTGAGAGGGGCAATTTTGTTGAGTGTTTGGGCAATTTTTGACAGAATAAAGTTATATAATTACTAATTCTTTACAGAGACAAACTTTTATAAACCTTTGCATGATATAATTGATAATCCCATCAATTTACAAACGTAAATTGGTGGGATTTTTTTTTTTTTTTTTTTTTATATTGTTATTTCGATTGTAGACACGAAGTTTTGAGTGACATTTGGTATGAGCTCCTGTGGCATGGTTGGTAAGGTCGCGGACTGGAAAACTCAAAGTGTGGTAGGGTAGTGGGATCGAATCCAAGAGGGGAAGGTAATATGGAAGGACCATATTACCAGTCTTGCTAAGGCAGCCTCCCAGAAGCTGGGTGTGCTCAACCGCCTTAGGGGGTTCTTTTCCCCTGCACAGCTTCTTGCTCTGTACAGGGGCATAGTGCGCCCTTGTATTGAGTATTGTTCACATGTGTGGGAGGTTCCTCTCACACGCTCCTAGACAAAATTGAAAAGGAAGGCCTTCGTATCATTAACTCCCCGTCCACTCACCAACTCTCTGCAATCTCTCTCTCTCCGCCGCATGTTGCATCTCTCTCGCTATTCTATCGCTACTATAATAATCAGTGTTCCTCAGAGCTATCCCAGTGCATACCACCTCCTTTACGTAGGGCACGTGGTAACCCGTCTTGCAACTCAATCCCACCCCTACTCTGTGCAACTCTCCAACCCAAGAGTGAAACGTTACTCTCAAACTTTCTTCTACTCAACATCTGAGCTCTGGAACTCTCTCCCAGAATCGGTCTTTCCCTCTTCCTATGACTTAAATTGCTTCAAACTCCGTGTGTCCAGGCATTTTGGCTCGAACGTCCCTTGATTTTGGCCCTGTCACTCTTTCAACTATGGGGGAGGCACTCGCTATAGGCAGTTATGCCTTTTGCCTCCCTCAATCACATAGAAAAAAAAAATAAAAAATACTGTTTAGATAAATTTTGATCATTAATTTGTTTTCAAGATCATGCCATTGTATTCAAACAATATGAAATATTCATAGAATATATCATATTGTAAGAATACAATGACATGACCTGGTATTTTTTTTTATTTTTTTTATTGTTTTATTTTTTTTTCTTAGGTTTGACAGGATTTATTGAAACATATTTATTTTGGTACAATTCATTTGAGGTAAGAAAATATAGCCTATACACATTACTTTGGCTATAACAAACATATATATTGATATACTAAAAAAGAAGGCATATTACATGGAAATCTTTGAAACTTATAAACTAAATAATGAAAGATACAATTATATAATGTAAAATGCTATATCACAGGGACATCTTTGGAACTTATACATTATATAATATATATGTAACATTATGAGGTAGCGTGATCAATTTGGTCAGGTCAGGTAAGGTAGGGCGCGAGTCCATGGCAGAGCAGGGCAGGGGGCGGCACTCAGTAGTTTTTCAACTAGGTGGAGGAAGAGCTTGTGATACCACTTTACAGTCTTCCTCAGACACTCAATGCCTGACAGTTGACAGTCAGACTTGTCCACCAGGCGCATGTTCTTTGTGTAGTCCACTACCATGTCGGGCTTATAGATGGTCTTCCTGGTTCGGTAGTGGATTTTACCAGTCCATCTGGGCACCTGTGTGGACTGTGGAAAGCAGGTGGACGTCTCTTTTGTCCTTCCACTTCAGGGCTACCACTTTCCCGGGCTTTTCAAGTTGCTTGTACTTCTGCCCCTTTCGTCGCCTTCTTCGGACATGCCTCTCGCGGTGTTCCTTGGCCAGTTCGTCTTCAGAAGGTGTGTCACTGGAGGAGGCATCTGACAGAGGAATGACATCACCTGTGAACTTGGGCATAAACTCTCTTGTCTTTCTGACAGTCCCACATGACCCCCGTTTGGTTGTCATGAAGAAACTGGCAGAGAGCAGAAGTATACCAGTTGTCAGTGTAGATGATGTGGCCTTTGCCCAGGTAAGGTGCCAACATTTTCCTGACGATGGCACCTGACATGCCCATGGGGTCACCGGGAGCGGCTTTCGGTACGTCAATGTCAGTTCCTGTATACACGATCATGTCAAGCACTATTCCAGTTTCACAGTCGCACAACACGAAGAGCTTGATTCCGAACCTATGCCTTTTCAAGGGATATACTGCTTGAAAACAAGACGTCCTTTGAAGAGCACGAGCGACTCATCAATCACCAAATTGAGGAAGGGGTAAAAGTATTTCCTATACCTCTCCAACAACATGGTGAACACATCCCGAACTTTCCATATCCTGTCAATCCTGTTAGGATTTTCGTTGTCTGCAAAGTGCATAAATCTTAGCAGCAACAAAAACCTGTCACGAGTCATGAACTTATTGAAAGTTGGGGTGGCGATGAGAGGGTCGTGCTTCCAGTAGTGTTGCAACACATGCTTCTTGCAAAGAGGCATGAGGAACAACAAGGCCAAAAACGTCATGAATTCTTCAACAGTCGTATCCACCCAGCCTCGTATTCTCGCTTTTGGAGAAATGACATTCAATTTGCCAAACACCCACCTGTAGTAGGCGTTTGTTTGGACAACGATGTAAGTCATTACCTCCAAATCAAAAAAAGCGAGGAAGAAGTCGCTTTCGTTTGCGTTTTCGTCACAGGGCCAGTCATCAGTTGTACCTGACGTACCAGGATTGAACTGGGGCACGTCAGGCACAAAATTGATCC
The DNA here is from genome assembly GCA_032716605.1 of Paralithodes platypus. Taxonomy (NCBI): domain Eukaryota; kingdom Metazoa; phylum Arthropoda; class Malacostraca; order Decapoda; family Lithodidae; genus Paralithodes; species Paralithodes platypus. Next base: position 26,824,838 of record CM064544.1, on the reverse strand, counting down.
CGTCAGACCACTCAAACGAAGGCATGCCAGGGATCGGAATGTCGTCTCCGTCTGCTTCTGCGTCTGAAATATCGCTGTCATGTTCGCGATACAACACAGCATCATCATCACCCTCTTCACTAGACAGACGCCCTTCTTCATTCTCATCACCGACGTCTGACTCACTTCCAATGTCCACTCCCAAATCCCCCCACCCTTGGTCCCGTGCTAGGGCGTCGTCGTCGAAACCCGCAGGGCTGCCAATGCCCTGCGAATCACCACCAAACAGCAGGGCGGCGTACTTGGATGGTGTCAGATTTTTTCTGCTCACTCTAGCACGTAGGGGCGTCTTATGGGCAGGGGCAGGGGCAGAAGGGCCGGCAGGGGCGTCGGCAGGGGCGGCAGTGATGCGTGGTGCAGTGGGCCTGGAGGCAGGCAAGATGATGGTGGTGCCTGTTGCCCCTTTCCCTTTCCCTTTCCCTCTTCCTTGGGCAGGGGCGGCAGGGGCAGCAGGGGCAGCAGGGGCAGCAGGGCCGGCAGGGACAGCAGGGCCGGCAGGGCCAGCAGTCGCTTTCCCTCTCCCTTTCCCCTTCCCTTTTCCTTGGGCAGGGGCAGCAGGGGCGGCAGGGGCGGCAGGGGCAGCAGGGGCAGCAGGGGCAGCAGGGGCGGCTGGTGGTGGCAGGGTCACTGTGGCAGGCGTACGGGTTTTCTTCCCTACGCCCGTGCCTTTGATTTTGCCTGCCCCCGCAGGTTCTGCAGCCCTAGGGCGGCCTCTTGCATCGCTGGTACTGGTGGCAGGGGTGGCAGTGGTGGTGGTAGTGGTTGTTGCAGTGGCCTGGGTCGTGGTGGCAGTGTCCCCAAAGGCCAATGACCTCTGTGCAATTGCCTTGCTTGCACGTATTTTACGTGCTTTTGGTGCTGGTGCTTCGTCCTCCGAGCTGTAGGGTGTGTCGTACTGGTAGCTAGGGTTTCTGGTAGCCACCCTCTGCCTTCCACGGCGGCTGACACCACCAGAAGGAGGGCTGGTTGTGTCATCAGGGCGCGAGCGTGAGGGACGTGTGGCTAGTGCTTGGGTTCTGGTGCGGTGGCGCTTGCACGAGTGCGGGGCGAGCGTGTGGCGGGGTGCAATCGAGAGTTGACATGTAGTACTATACCCACACCAATTAGTAGCCGCCTGCCTATAAACCCGCGGTTTTGGTACGTGTTCAAAAGCCTTGCTCTTTAGAGTTTTCCCGCAGTCCGCCGGGGGAACTCTTAAGAGTCTTCCCGCAGTTCCCGGGTTAAGTAAGATCAGTGGGGATTTAAAAGGGTAAAAACTATCTCAATCAATCCTCTGAATTTCATAATTATACCCTTCCTTATCTTCATAAAATCGTCTAATAATAGCCAGAATGAAGTGTAAAAAATGCCAAGGTTTAACCCCTTCTGTACCTGCTACGTTTTTATTTTTATTTTGTTTACTTTATCTTAGATACCATTAGGCGATTTTATACAGTTTAAACAGGGTCTCCAGCAATTAGCAGACCGAACTATCTCACTTAACCCCTTTTACTACAACAGATCTGTTTTAGCTGCACCAAATCGTCTTAATAAAGCTACAATAATATTAAAATGACGTCGCCGGTACAGAAAGGCTTAAGGTGGCAGTACTTGGTTTTTGGGCAATATATTAATTTATTTATTTGTTTTGAGTTTCCTCGCTAGACCTCCATCAAGCTTAAAAAAACACCCTCTAAACTCCCCTTCAAGATAAATGTGTACATTTTTCGGTAGAAAAAATTCCCGGCCGAAGGCCGGTTCCTTCTAAAATTAGAGGGTCGCTCTCGCTCGCCAGGAAAAAATAGACACCTAAATGGTACGAAAGTTCTTGATATTGACAAAGAAATGGGTCGAAAGGTCTCAAAAACGCCAAACTAATGGAACGAACGTCTTAAAATCTCAAAACTAATATGCTAATCATGAGGGAGAAGGAGGTCCAGAAATAGAGAGTACTACCCCTTTAATGACTGTATCTTCTTTAAATAGAGAGTACTACCCATTTAATGACTGTATCTTCTTTTAATAGATAGTACTACCCCTTTAATGACTGTATCTTCTTTTAATAGATAGTACTACCCCTTTAATGACTGTATTTTCTTTTAATAGATAGTACTACCCCTTTAATGACTGTATTTTATTTTAATAGATAGTACTACCCCTTTAATGACTGTATCTTCTTTTAATAGATAGTACTACCCCTTTAATGACTGTATTTTTAATAGATAGTATCTTCTTTTAATAGATAGTACTACCCCTTTAATGACTGTATCTTCTTTTAATAGATAGTACTACCCCTTTAATGACTGTATCTTCTTTTAATTATTCCTACAGATCGTTGCCTAGAACTACCAACATCAGAGCCTTAACACTCAAAGAGCGGGTGGTGGAGTATATTTGACTGTACCTCCCAGCGGGGGGTTTTACCGTAAACGAGCTTGTTTCCATGCTAGTTTTCATGCATAAACAAGAGCCAGAGCGTAATACAAGTATGTATCCCTGAAAGGGCATTAATTCAGCTTTCCAATGACACCAGAACCATCCTTCTACGATCCTTGTTGTCTTGCAAGGATCGTGCAACCGAAGGGCAAAATCGGTAAAATACGGTCATTTCCTTACATCATTACGTGTGAAACGAGTGAGAGAGGGTGGAGTACAAAGGAGTACATCTCAGTAGCTCCACGGCCACCGTGGCGAGCGGTCATGAGGTAACCTACGCTCCTCCCACCGCTCCGCTCTCTCTCAGAGCACATTACGTGCTCAAAATTGCACTCGACAATAGCCGGGCCCCGCCACATAGGCCACATTTATTTCACTCGGCAATAGCCGGGTGCCGCCAGTTAAGGGTTAAGGGGAGATTTTCACTTAAGGCATTTTTTCTGGACCCCTTTCTCCCTCATTTTTAGCCCCCATTGCTATTGAGATTTTAAGATGTTCGCTCCATTAGTTTGGCGATTTTAAGACAGTACGCCCAATTTCTTTGTCAATATTAAGACTTTTCGTGTCATTTAGTTGTCGATTTTTTCCTGGAGAGCGATAGCGAGCCTGTAATTTTATGAGGAAGCGGCCTTTGGCCAGGACTTTTTTCTACCGAAAAATATACAAATATATCTTGAAGGGACGTCGAGGGGGTGTTTTTTAAAGCTTGATATAGGTCTGTGGAGGAAACTAAAAAGGAAAAAAAAGGAATAAATTAGCAAATAAATAGCCCATCCCCCCTTAATGACTGTATCTTCTTTTTAATATTCCTACAGATCCTGCCTTCAACCACCAACATCACATCCAACATCAGAACCTTAATGACAAGGTAAGCAGTCGATCAGTGTCTTAAGGGGAGGATTTTTGTATTTTTTCTGGACCCCCTTCTTCCTCATGTTTATACCCATTACTTTGAGATTATATGACGATCGCCTCATAAGTTTGGCGATCTTTCGCCATATATAGTGCCAATATTTAGACCTTTCGTATCATTCAAATGTCTATTTTTTCCTGGTGAGCGACAGCGAGCCTGTAATTTAGGAGGAATCGGCCTTTGGCTGGTACATTATGTCTACCGAAGAATGTACAATTTTATCTCAAGGGGGGTCTTGGTGGTATTTTACTTAAGATTGATAGTTGTGTAGTGAGCAAACTTGGTGTACTCACGTTTGTTCTACTGCTGTCCACAATAAGGAGGAGGCTTCAAACGGTACCGACGCCTTCAAACTCAAGAATCTAATTCTTCCTATGTTTCTGCCTGGAATCAAGCCAAATCTGTTCTTCGCCTCGCCAAGCACTCTTTCATAAATAATAAATGCACTGAACTATCTGACGGCACTACCGTCACTTCTTCTTCTGACAAAGCTGAACTCTTCACCCAAACTTTCGCTAAAAACTCCACTTGGGATGATTCCGGTGCTATTCCTCCCTTTCCACCCCTCTCTCTCTTACTTATGCCTAATATCCTAATTTCTTCTAAAAATGTACTTTCTACCCTCTCTAGGCTTAATACTAAGAAGGCGTACGGTCTGGACGGTGTTCCTCCTATTGTACTCAAATACTGTGCTTCAATATTGACTCCCTGCGTAGGCAAACTCTTCCGTCTCTGCCTCCCCTCTAACGTCTTCCCTTCTTGCTGGAAGTTTGCTCTCATTCATCCTGTTCCAAAGAAGGGTGACCACTCTCAACCCTCCAACTATCATTCAATTGCTCTTGTTTCTTGCATCTCCAAAGTTTTTGAAACTATTCTTACTTCAAAATTTCTTAAGCATCTATCTTCCTATAATCTACCCTCAGATCGCCACTATAGATTCCTTAGGGGTCGTTCTACTGGTGATCTTATTTCATATCTTACTAACTCCTGGTCATCCTCCATTCGGGACTTTGGTGAGACCTTTTCTATTGCGCGACATATCGAAGGCCTTCGATAGTCTGGCACAAATCTCCAATTTCTAAACTACCCTCCTTCGGTTTCTATCTCTCTATCTGTGCCTTTATCTCCAATTTCCTTTCCGGCCATTCCATAGCTGTGGTTGTGGACGGCCATCGTTCACTCTCTCAAACTATCAACTCCGGTATTCCTCAGGGCTCTGTCCTATCTCCAATATTCTTTCTAATTTTCATTGATGATCTTCTCATCTGTACCCGCAGTCCTATGCACTCACATGCTGATGACTCTTCCTTACACTATTCAAAAACATTTTCAGAACCCCCCAGCAAGCAATCATTCAAAAGTCACGTGATGATGCCATAAAACACATATCTTCTAACTTATCAACCATTTCCATTTGGGTCAGAAAGAATCTTGTTGCTTTCAAAGCTTCCAAAACCCAGTTTTTCCTATTATCCACCCGTCAAGAACTCCCAAAGGACTTTCCCTTATACTTCAATAATACAAAAATCAACCCTTCATCTTCTCTCAGTATTCTCGGTGTCTCCTAGACCATATTACCACTCTTGATAAAATGGCTTCCCAGAAGCTGGGTGTACTAAACCACCTCTGGGGGTTCTTTACTACTGCACAGCTTCTTGCTCTGTAGAGAGGCACAATGTGTCTTTGTATTGAGTATTGCTCACCAATGTGGATAGGATCCTCTCGCACAGCACTTCTTGACAAAGTAGAAAAGAAAGCTTTTTGTCTCATTAAATCACGTCTACTCACCGACTCTGCAATCTCTCTCTCTTCACCGCAATGTTGCATCTCTCTCGCTATTCTACCACTATTACAATAACCAGTGTTCCTCAGACCTCTCTCAATGTATATTACTTCCTCTA
>CM064544.1:26804570-26814570 GCA_032716605.1 Paralithodes platypus | reverse complement strand
TCTAGTACATAGACTACAGTAGATCTGGACTGGACACGAAAATGGAACTTTGCATTAAAGGACCCAAAATCGGAGAACGAACCCCCAAGTATGAACCTTGAAACCGCGAAAATATCACATTTTCGCGGTTTCGAGGTTCGAACTTGGGGGTTCGTTTGCCGGTTTTGGGTCCATTTTCGTGTCCAGTCCAGATCTACTGTAGTCTATGTCTAGTAGTATATCATAAGCACACCAATTAGACATCCAGGAAATATCTTTTGGTCAGTGATTCGAACATATATTTTGATTTAAGATTCGTAACAATTCCAAGCAGGTAATACACCATGGAAACAACGAATTAGAAATATAATGAACTCAGCACAAGAGAGAGAGAGAGAGAAAGGTGGAGAGTGTGCATATGGAAGTTAACTAAAATCGCGTAACAATTAAACTGTAAGAAAGGAATGCAAAAATAATTTGAAAATAGTTAACTGCCAGAGAAAGAGAGAGAGCAAGAGGGAGCGAGAGAGAGAGCGAGCCGTAAATTTGTGTGGCCGGAATGGCAGGAACGAGCTGACAGGGACCGGGGCCGAATGAGTAAAGTTGGGAGGCGGTCTTTGTCAGCCAACCGAACTCAACCGGACTGATGAAGATCGCCGCGTGTGGTGAGTTACATGGAGTTACATAGAGTCACAGACATTGCAGGCTAGACATTCCGGACTTAAGGGGGTACTGCTTGGTTTTTGGACTATATAATTAGTTAGTTATTTATTTTTGAGTTTCCTCGCTAGACCTCCATCAAGCTTAGAAAAAAAACCCTAGACTCCCTTTCAAGATAAATTTGAACATTTGTCGGTAGAAAAAAATTCCGGCCGAAGGCCGGTTCCTTCTAAAATTAGAGGCTCACTGCCGCTCGCCAGGAAAAAGTCGACACCTAAAGGGCACGAAAGGTTGACAAAAAATGAGGCGAAAGGTCTCAAAATCGCCAAACTAACGGAACGAACGTCTTAAAATCTCAAAACAAATATGCTAATCATGAGGGAGAAGGGGGTCCAGAAAAAGCGAGTAGTACGCCCTTAATTCTAACATGGGATTTGCTAGAAAGTGGAAGGTAAAGGCAACACAGCAGAAACTAGGCTCTCTCCCCACCTTCTGATCTTGAGTCGGCATGATATTAACCCTTCCTGTACCAGCGACGACTGTTATATTTTATTCTAGCTATATTTACACGCTTTTATGCAGCTTAGGAAGGATCTGTGCTAGTTAAAATGGTTGATTGAGATAGTTCGAAGCCTTATAATTGCTATAGATCCTTCCTGAACTGAATACATTCGAATAATAGTAGCCAGAATAAGATGAAAAGGACATCACCGGTACAGAATGGGTTAAGTTAGGAAAACAAGGCCCTCACTGCAGAATGAGAATATTTCTGCTGGATATTGATAGCAGAGAACGAAGTTGAGAAATGGTTTATACTATACGGGACTCATATATAACTTGTTTGTGTTTTTGTTATTATTACTCCAACCTCCTCGAAATTTATGTCTAGCCTCATTTTAAATACGTCAATTGTATTACATTGTACAGTTTATCTAGCAATGTGTTGAACTCGTTGACCTCACTGTACAAAGTAGTACAAAGAAGTACAAAGGAAATCAAGCAACAACAGTTCTAGTGACCCCTCTAGGCTGCTTGTCCTCCAAAACACTGCAGATCAAGTGTCCAAACAGTGGTTTAGAGTGGGTAAGGGAAAGGGAACTACTGCCCTGGAACTAATGTCCGTGGCATGATTAGGAAGTTAGTAGGGTGCAGATGGGTTAGTAACATAACTCAGTTATACGTGATCTTTCGTATATCTGGGAAAGAGAAAGTAACGTCTTAGTAATACAGCATACAGTATATACGCAATAATCCTTGGTGAATCTGAGGGGGGAATAAAATAAAGTTATTCATTTACAAACGCAGTCAGTCGCAAGGTTTGAGGCAAGATATTTGTCTAGGCGAAGTTTAAAATAATCAATGGTGCTGCAGTCAATAACGTCTAGGGGAAGCCCATTCCACAAGTTGACAGCTCGATTGAAGAAGAAATTCTTAGATTCGTGATTTTAAATAATTTGCAACCGTTTGTGTAATTAGATTGGGTCGATAGTGAAATATTACTACAGTTCATGTTGTCGATGCCTTTTGATGATTTTGAACACTTGAATTAAGTCGCCTCTTATCTGCGCTGGGTTAAAGGATATTTAATTCTTCGACGCTCTCGTATGGTTTGTTCTTTAGGCTAGGTGTCATTTTGGTAACTCTACGTTGTCTTGTCTAAGTTGTCTATAACAAGGGCACCAGGATTGAAAGCAGTATTCCAGAAGAGGGAGAACTAAGGAACTGTAAAGAGTTAGGATAGCTTCTTTGGATTTATGCTCAAATTACCTGCCTATAAAGCCAATTAGGGGAGGAAATGCTTTGGTGCTCATGGTGAGAGAGAGAGAGAGAGAGTGTGTGAGAGAGAGTGAGAGTGAGAGTAAGAGTGAGAGTAAGAGTGAGAGTAAGAGTGAGTTACACAGATACTCAGACCACACATACTTTGGGGTCCCAACTAGGTTGTCCAGCCATAATACTACTAGACAGGGACACTTTATAGTAAGACACATAGGACAGCAAAGTAGAAGGCTCTCTCCCTACCCTCCGTTCCTTCCGGCTAAACAGCGGTACCGGAAAATAGGATGAAGTGTAACTTTATGGGTCGGGAAATGCCCACAAGAAAAGTGTTTTTAAAGAGTATAGAAAGAAATTTGTTTGAAAGGAAAATTACACTTACCTATCGATTAATTCATATTAATCCAATCGTCCAGTCTCTTCTTAAAAGTATCAATAAAATTACTGTCGACCACCTCCCTTGGAGAGAAAGAGAGAGAGAGAGAGAGAGAGAGAGAGACAGAGAGACAGAGAGAGAGAAGAGGGGGGGCTGGGGTAGAAATTAGAGGTGAGTGTAATATGATAGTTTGCAACATTAGTTACAGTTATGGAACGCTTTGTGTGGAAAAAGAGATTATGTGCTTCAGTGTTGTGTGTGTGTGTGCTTGCTCGTGTGTAATAATAATAATAATAATCGGTTTATTTCGAGACGGCAGCCAATGATGCTGAAAATACACAATTTCTTAACCTAACTTATCCTAAGTAGTCAATAGATTTGACTCTGGCTGCCACATGTGCGTGTATGTGAGTGTTTGGTCGTGTGTGTGTGTGTGTGTTTGTGTTTGTGTTTGTGTTTGTGTGTGTGTGTGTGTGTGTGTGTTTGTGTTTGTGTTCTTGTAGGAGGGTTTGGAAGTCGTGGAGGTTTTAGTCCTAATATAAAGTGTCACATTGTAAGGCGAATACATACTTATGCTAATAGATAAATACGCAGATAAATACGCCCATCCCCCCTTAAGGAAAAAGGTTATACCTCTTTGTACCCCTCTGATTCCTTGAGAGAGTGTGTGTGTAGGGAGGGGGGGGGGGGTGTTCTTTAAGGGGGGTCAACGGTTTTTTGTTTAATCTGTCTCTCCTTTTCGTTCTTTCCTTGGCTTGTCCCATTCAGCCAACTGTTTTAAGACATTTATCCTCATCCAGGTGCCGATTTTTTCCTGGCGAGCGATAGCGAGCCAGCATTGTATGGAGAAATCCGGCTTCGCCGGAGAAATTTTCTATCGAAAAATGTACAAATTTAGCTTGCTGTCAAAACAAAAAAATATAGATGCTGGCTCGCTACCGCTTGCCAGGAAAATATTGACACCTGGATGGGGGTAAGCGTCATAAAACAGTAGGCTCAATGGGGCCGAATGGATACAAGCCAAAGAGAGAGGGAGAGAAAGAGAACAAAAGCGAGATGGGCTCCCTTAATAATGCAGGAAGATATTGGGGCTTGTTTGTGACGGATTTGGGATATTTATCAAGAAATGTATGTAACTGGATGGGAAGGAGGGGGTGAAGGGAGAGGGGGGTGGGGGTTGTGTGACGCCTACCAGCGTTGGCAGAATCGCCTCCCGGTAGCCACTAGCGCTCGCCAGGGCAGTGAAATGGGCTACAGTTATCAGAGAATGTTATACTTTCTTTCTTGTGAATCGTCATGTCACAGGCAGTATAGAAGTGGTCTTTATTTTCGTCTGTGACAATGCATTATATTTTATATCATCAGTTATAAGTTTAATGTATAAGACTGAATGATACAGCTAGAGAGTGTGAGTGAGTAAGTGCAGGAGGCAGAGTGTTGTGCGCGTAGTGTTACGCGTTGTCTCGGTGACGTCATGCCACGGCCGGGCCCTCTGAGTGGCTGGCCGCTTTCCTGCCGCAGCAGGAAGTAGTCCCCCTGCACTCCTTGCTGCCTTTGTGCCTTCCTCGCTCAGAGCTTGCCTGACCAGCATAACCTTCACACCTCCCTTGCCATCTCTCCCCGACTTCCACCTATAGAACACTTTCTCTCTCTCTCAACTTCTTACCTCTTATGCTTCTAATCTATTTAACATCATAACTCCCCTTTGGTTCTGCACGATTTCATATATCGTCCATCGTATTATATGCTGAAGCTCTCAGATATTTCATGCTTAGTTAGACATTTTGGAGGGGTTAACATTTTGTCTGTAGAGGTTCGACACACTCGCGGTGTCTCCCTACCTATTTCTTGGTTGTCTGCTGGGCTATTTAATGCTAGACTGGGGTGAGGCTATTGATGTTGTGATTTCCGATGTGTACCAGGTTTTGCTAAACTTGTACAATCGCAACGGATACGTGGGAAGCCTAGGTGGTCTTTCTGACTGTGTACCTTGTGAGTTTAGCACTGTATTGCGAGTGAGGGCTTTTGCCTCTGCCACCCAATACTGTGCTAACTCGTTTTGCTTTGACTTGAAGAGGGTCGCCAGGAGAGAACCAGATACTAGCGACCTGGATCTTTCAAGAGAGCACCCCGTCATTTAACGTAATTTGGCCGTACAGTCTTAAGGACCTCGCTAGGCTACGAGCCACTTGCTCAGCCATTGTTTCCTAGCCTACGACATCCCAGCTAGACTTTATTCGCCTAGCAGACACCCGATTAGGATTATAAGCTCTTATGTTATGTATGCAGCATTTTTATTCACGTTGATTGTAAGCCTTGGTTGTTGTTGAGTTGCACAACCCGAGCAGGCTTTTGCGTTGCCTGAGGAAGTACTTCTTTTGTTGTTGGAGATAATACTATTGCGCAGCATTTATCGTTATTCCCGTGCCAGTTAACACTGTATGTTCCTACACTTGTCATATCTTGTTCCTGCTTTATATAACAGTTCAAAATCCGATTCGATCATCTTAAGCAGCATCAGACTTTCTTCAGAAGATTCCTCTTCGATGCTTTAGGACTTTCATTCACTTTCTTTAATATAGGAGTGACAGTTTATTATTGTTTAGAGTAACTTTAATTATATCTTCTTCTTGTTTGCATTAAATCATTCCAGTGATTTATTTTAGCTCTCTATCTTTTTCCTTGTATACATTATTAACGTAATTGTATGTTGTTGTGATCAGGCTGTATCAGAGATCATCAGCCTGTAGTAGTAGTGCATTTATACCGAGTTAGAGGATACCCCGCTATCGCAGATTTAACTCTGGAGGGTATAGGTGTTTTTGTGCGCCGGCATTATAAGTTCGAGGGTTGGATCTAGTGTTACCGTTGTGGCTGTGTGCCTTTCTAGTCCAATGATTAAGAGCCCTTGTTTTATACGAGTCCCGGTCGTAACAAATGGCGACCTTGCTTAGGATTTTGTGAACTTAGAAAAATATTGCAGGAGTGTTGTGGTCATTTGTTTTTGTTTGAAGGAATATAGTGGACACAGATTTTTTTTGGCAAGTAGTATAACACTTAAGAGTCTTCAAGCATTTTTGAGTGAATAGTGCTACATGAGAGTTTAGGCATTCCTTTTTTTATAAACGTTGAGAATTTTCGGTGGACACTATGTCGGACGACGGATCAGTGTACAGTGAGGACACAGTACGGGAAGCAGGCTCTGAGGTGCAGCAGCGGGGCTTGTTAGAAGACATTAGAGTAATAACTAGTGAGGAGGATGTAAGAAGTTTCTGGAGATGCCTATTACTGTTGACCGGGTGTCGGGGATTAATCGGTATGGTCTCCAGTGTTTGGCCTCAGTCATGGGTCATGTGGGCACTAGCAGCATGACGAGAGGTGACCTGGTGGCCTGGGTGCTCGGCGGGGTGCGTGGGGCTTCGGGTGGAGCGGGAGCTGGGGCACCTTCGGCCCAGCCCCCATTCCACTCGACTCCTACCATGGCGCCCCCTCGGGCTCCGGAGCCGGGTACGGTCCCGCAAGCCGATAGTCACTGGCAGCGTGGTTTGCACCTGGGTGGATCACTGGGTGGGTCTCCAATTGTTGCATCTCCTCCTCCTCAAGGTTTAACTGCAGATATGATCTTCCAGCTTGAGATGGCTAAGATGGCTAAGCAGCAGGAATACCAGCTTGAGATGGCTATGCAACAGATTGAGATGGCTAAGATTCAGGCTGAAGAGAGAAAGACCATGTACTGTGCAGACATAGATCTTGAGAAGTCTCGGGTGGAGTCAACAGGGCAGCGTCTCGGTTCTGGGAATCGAGGTCTTGATCAGTCTTTATCGCACCTTCTTAAGTTAGTCCCTGTATTTGACGAGTCGGGTGTCACCGAATTTTTTATGCGTTTTGAGAAGAAGTGCTGGGAGCACCAATGGCCCGAGGTTAAGGGGGCAGCCCTTGTTTCCTCTAGGTTGGTTGGCAAAGGACTCAAGGCATATGATGCGTTGCCCTTGGAGTCTTGCGTCGATTATGAGGTATTGAAGGAAGCTGTTCTGCGGGCGTACAAGTTACAACCAGAGACGTACAGAATGAAGTTCCGGGGTGTAACGAAGGGTCATGAGTGCACCTTTCTTGAGCATGCCCGGGATCTGTCCGATGCATTTAGAAACTGGCTGCGTTCTGAGAAGGCATCGACGTTTGAGGAGTTGAAACAGCTGATGCTTCTAGAACAATTTTTCAAGTGTACGGGCGGGGATCTAACGTTAAATCTTAAAGAAAAAACCTCAAAAACTCTACAGGAGGCAGCTGAGATGGCTGACCGTAGGCTATCGCTGATTCGTGGGTGCGGGTCTGCACAACGGAACGATGCAGGTAACAATGGGCGCAACACTCCACCCCCCCCCCCCCCCCCCGAGTCAGTGATACACCATGTAACAATAACAACAAGAGCAATGATATTAACTCTGACCATAAACCTAATACCGTCCCGTTTAAGAAGGGTCCGGGCCCTTCCCCACCTCAAGGGAAGCCCAATGGGAAGTTAGAGTGTTTTCATTGTCATGAGAAGGGGCATTTTGCAAGAGCCTGTCCAAGCAAGCTACCTAATGCAGTTGTGTCTTTGGCTCGCAACATTGGGGTGTCCCCGAAGTCGTCTGAGTTTGCCCGGGGTATAACGTCAGAGGCTGGGACACAGCCAGTGGAGAAGAAAGGCTCGAACCCTGTCCGCGATGTCTTTTGCGACCATCGAGGGCGTGGCTGCGTGAAGTGGGCTGGTAAGAAGCATGGAGTTGAGCTGTTGCGAGACACGGGTGCCTCTCAGACTTTGATGAAGAACTTTACTGGTAGACCAATAAACGCGGCACGGGTGGTTGTGGTGCAAGGTATCAATGCTACCAGGTCATACCCGTTGGTCAGGATGGAACTGGAGGTAGATGGTGTGACACGAGAGTTGGATGTTGGAATTGTGGAGAACTTGCCTGTTGGGGGCGTCGACCTCCTTCTCGGCAACGACTTTGCGGTGCCTACTTCTGAGGTTTCACCCTTAGTCGTTGCCGAGAAGCCGGCCGACGTGAGTAGGGAGGAACAGGAGTGGGTAGAGAAGTGTCAAGTACAACCTATGGCGTGCATTGTTACAAGATCTCTTGCATCCAAAGTGTCACAGCCTATTCCTCAGTCTCTAAACCAGCGGAGGAATGGTCGGAAGGAGCAAGCTAAAGTTGGGAGTTTTGTGAGTTTTGCTCCAGCGGCTCTCCTTGGCGGCTTAGTACTTGACTCAGAGGTGAGCTCCGGAGTGGCCCCAGAACCTGTCACCCCTAGTGACATGGTTGGGCGTGATGGCACTCCGCGACTTAGTAGTTCCCAGTTGGAGGAGAGTTGTGGGAACGGGGCTATCGAACACGAGGACGGGGAAACATGTCATGTGAACCTGTTGGAGGAGTTTGTGAGGCAACCACCTGAGCAGCCTACTGTCCCTGCGTTGGTCTGCAGCAGCCAAGGTGGAGAAGGAGAGGGGGGCAGTAGGACACAGGTGGAGGAGAGTTGGGATTGTCATGCATCGGCGGAGCAGTGGGCGGGGGACACGAGTCTGGTGGCTGTGGAAGCGCTAGAGCACCTGCCTGAGCAGCAGTGTGCAGCGCTCCAGCACCAGCTCGGTTCATACCCCACTGGTCGTGCCGAGCACCCGAGCCTCACAACTCAGGCGGTGCAAGATGTTCCGCGGGCAGGTCACTTGAATGTTGATAGACCGTTAGCCTCGTTGTTTCGGTGGTTAAGGGTGGGCGACGAGGCTTGGACATGGTTGTCAGGTCAGGGTCGACCCATGGCTGCCAAGGGTGGTGGTCAGAAGGAGGACATTGAGTAGATTGGTGAGGTTGGCTGTGGAGTGGATGTGCCCGGTCGTCGCATAGCCTCCCAATGCTGCTCTAGTCGAATGCAACTGCCCTACCATAGACCGACTGTATCTGGCCATGTCGCTAAAAGGGGTGATGCTACGCAGGCAGATGTAGTCGTAAGGAATGCGGGGGTGCGCATATTCGGTATCGGCGGGGAAGCCTTAGCAATAATGAACTATGGGAGTGACTGCACAGGCGGTACTGATTGTCCCTCTCATGACCTGGCTGTTCTAGGGACGAAGGTGGAGAAAGAGGGAGACTACAGGTTAGAAGCTGCGGTCTCGGCTGGGTTGTGGGAGGGCACTAGGCATGTTGTTCTGCGAGATAAGTTGTTTACTAGGCTGTGGCAGTGCATCCGCATGTTTGTTGCTTCTCCAGGCCTGATGTACGGGGTAGAATCCGACATGGAGACTGGAGACAGTGCAAGGCTCAGTTTAATTCCCTACCGTATAAATCCTGCTCAACAGCCTGTCGTGAAAACAGAGCTAGACGACATGTGGAAAAAGGGTCTGAGGGATAAGGGATATCATCAGTGGTCGTTACCAGTGAGTTTGCAACCGGAGTTGAGTGGCAAGATCCGTGTGTATGGTGATTGCAAGAGTGTGGAAGCATTATCCCTGACCTTAGCCTATCCATTACCTAGAGTTGACGATACCATAGACCGTATCGGGGCTGCCTCGCTCGTCACGAAGGTAGAACTAGTGAAAGGTTATTGGCAGGCCCCGTTGCCGGAAAGAGCGAAGAGAAGTGCCAGTCTTGTGATGAACTGGGCAGGTCATCAGTGTCAGGTGTTGTTGTGCTGCCGGAACACAAGTTGGATGTGTGGCATGCTAAGGGCACTGATAATGTTTTGGCTGATTGTTTGTCACGGGAGGGTCTGTTTGCAGGAGAACCCTCGCCGTTCAGTCAGTGTGTGTTGAGAGTGGAGAAAAATCAGGCTTGCCCCTGTAGAGCAGCCGTCAAAAACAACATTAAAATAAAATAAATATAATCACATAAAAACTCTTTCTTTTGATAGTTAATTGTAAGTTGCAAATGTTATAGCTAAAGTCCTAAGTTGAACCTGTTTTTTACTTAGGAGGCTGGGCTCTTTGAAGCTCGCTCGGGGAGCATAGCAGGCTATAATTTTACTATTATGTTTGGGAGGGGTTATAAGATTTTATTTATGCTAAAATGTTGTTTTGTTTATGATTGAGCTTTGCATTTCATTTCTGGCGGAGTGGCTGGTTGTGGCGGGTCTTGTCGGCATTCTGCCTTGTCAGATATGGTGCTCGCCTAATGTTGAGCGTCCCATATCTTGGGCGGGGTGTGACACCCACCAGCGTTGGCAGAATCGCCTCCC
>CM064544.1:26612070-26799570 GCA_032716605.1 Paralithodes platypus | reverse complement strand
ATGATGGTGGTGGGTATAGTCTATTGATGATGGTGGTGGGTATAGTCTATTGATGATGGTGGTGGGTATAGTCTATTGATGATGGTGGTGGGTATAGTCTATTGATGATGGTGGTGCTGGTAGTTGTGGATCCATGTGGAGTAAGAGGTGTTTAAGGGACCCCACCTCGCTTTTTTTTATCTTTCTCTCCCTCTCTCTTTGGCTTGTATCCTTTCGGCCCCATTCAGTCTACTGTTTTAAGACTCTTACCACCATCCAGGTGTCAATATTTTCCTGGCGAGCGGTAGCGAGCCAGAATATATATATCTTTGTTTTGACAGCAAGCTAAATTTGTATATTTTTCGATAGAAAAATTTCTCCGGCGAAGCCGGATTTCTCCATACAATGCTGGCTCGCTATCGCTCGCCAGGAAGAAATCGACACCTGGATGGGGGTAAACATCTTAAGACAGTAGGCTAAGTGGGACCGAATGGATACAAGCCAAAGTGAGAGGGAGAGAAAGAGAAAAAAAGCGAGGTGGGCCCCCTTAATATGTAGAGAATATCGGTGTGTGATATTGACGTTGGTGGTTAGTTGTGGATTTATGTGGAGTAGGTGGTGTTATGTGGAGTAGGTGGTGTTTACTTTGTGTATATATCGGTGTGTGTGTGTGTGTGTGTGTTTGTGTGTAGATAATATTGGGGTGTGATATGCACGTTGGTGGGTAGTTTTCAATTCATATAAAGTATTGGTGTATGTGTTTGGTGTATGTATGTATGTAAGTATGTGTTTTGTGTGTGTGTGTGTGAATGTATGTGTGTGGGTGTGCGTGAGTTTTGGTATTGAAGTTGGATATTGAAGTGATAAATAAGGAATGAAGTATTGAGTATTTCCTTCGTAAAATGTAAAGTATGGATATAAATTGAGTAAACTATGAGTGTTGCTGGGTGTTTTGAAAGTGAGTGTTTGTGTGTGTGTTTGTGTACTATGTTATATTTTCTATATTTATGAAGGAGACCATAGACAAAGCTACCTGTAACAAGTGTCCCCCCCCCCCCCCCCAAGGTTGAAAGGATAGTAGAGAGCCAAAATCAAGGTACATTAGAGGTAGTTTAGGTGTGTGGGAAAAAAGTGTGGTGTGCCTGTAAAGTGTAGTGCCGTTGTAAAGGCTTATCCCTCAATACTTTCATCTGATGGATAAGTGGAGGAGGTGTTTGTGAAAGTTAGCTGGATTACTCTCTGTGTAGGTGAAGCACAACAGAAACAGTGGGGGAAGCCAGACAGGTAAAACAGGAGTTCCAGCAACTCCTTATCATATACCTATGTGGCGTCCCATGAGTACTGCCCTGCTGGATTTTTGTCTACAATCTCCCCACATCTTGTGTTGTGAGTGTGTGTGTGAATGTCAGTATTGTGGAGTAGTAGGGTTATTTGTGTGTGTGTGTGTGTTGGTGGGAGACGAATAGTGTAGCGATATGGAGTGAAATTTAAGTTTTAAGGGGCGATCTTTCTTTGGGATAATTTATTTCTTCATATATTATTGTACATTAATATATGAAGAAATAAATGTTGTTTATATATTTATTTACAGTATATGTCTATATACTTTTTCACTTTAGTTTCCTCCCTTGACCTGTGTATGTACAAAGGAGTACAAAGGAAATCAAGCAACAACAGATCTAGTGACCCTTCTAGGTTGTTTGTCCTCCAAAACACTGAGGATCAAGTGTCCAAACAGTGGTTTAGAGTGGGTAAGGAAACATTGGAAAGGGAATTACTGCCCTGGAACTAATGTCCGTGGCAGGATTAGGAAGTTAGTAGGGGACAGATGGGTTAGTAACTGAGGGGGGGATAAAATAAAGTTATTCATTTACAAACGCAGTCAGTCGCGGGTTTGATGCGAGATATTGTCTAGGCGGAGTTTAAATGAATCAACGGTGACGCAGTCTATAACGTTTCGGGGAAGCCCATTCCACAAGTTGACAACTCGATTGAAGAAGAAATTCTTAGATTCGTGTGAGTTAAAAGATTTACCAATAATTTTGCAACCTTTCCCCGCGTGTAATTAGATTGGTCGATAGTGAAGTACTTACTACAGTTCATATTGTCGATGCCTTTGATGATTTGAACACTTGAATTAAGTCACCTCTTAATCTGCGCTGGGTTAAAGGAAATAGATTTAATTCTCTAAGACGCTCTTCGTATGGTTTGTTCTTTAGGCTAGGTATCATTTTGGTAACTCTACGTTGAACTCGTTCTAGCTTGTTTTATATCTTTTTGGTAATAAGGGCACCAGGATTGAACGCAGTATTCCAGAAGAGGGCGGACTAAGGAATTGTAAAGTGTTAGGATAACGTCTTTGGATTTATGCTCAAATGACCTGCCTATAAGGCCAATTATTTTGTTTGCCTTCTTAACAACTTCTGAACATTGTTGACTCGGTTACTCGATATTGTTACTCCCAGATCGGTTTCTCTGTTTACATTCTTAAGCTGAGTGCCATTCATCGAATAGTTTGCTTTCTCATTTAGGTATCCGGTATGTAGTACTTTACATTTATCCGCATTGAAACTCATTTGCCAAATTTGGGCCCAACATGACAATTTATCTAGATTGTGTTGCATATCGTCAACTTGTTCTTTTGAGAGTACGCTATTTGCAATTTTTGTATCGTCAGCAAATTTTGAGATTGTGCAGGTGAGACCCTCATCTATGTCGTTGATGTAAATTAAAGAGAATTGGTCCTAGTACCGATCCCTGGGGTACCCCGCTACTTACATTGGTCCATTTAGATGCCTTACAGTTTATGACTACTCTTTGCTTTCTGTCGCTGAGCCAATTTTCTATCCATTTCAACACACCGTCTTGTATTCCATGCGCTTTTAGTTTTAGCAGTAAACGTTTATGGGGAACTTTGTCAAAGGCCTTTTGAAAATCAAGGTATATAATATCTACAGCTTTACTCTCATCGTAGAGGTTGAGGATATCGTGGAAGAAGTCTAAGAGGTTTGTTAAACAGGAACGTTTTTTACGAAAGCCGTGTTGAGTATCTTTAAGTATGTTATTTTCCTCTAAGTGATTTACGAGTCTGTCTCGTATGACCGTTTCTAGCATTTTACATACAACTGAGGTTAAGCTAATTGGACGATAGTTACAGGGTAGGGAGATATGTGTGTGTGTATGTGTGTGTGTGTGTGTGTGTGTTTGTGTGAAAGAGTGACAGAGTGAGTTAGAGTTTAGAGAGAGCCAAGGTGAGAGAGACAAGGGCCAAAGAGTGAGTGGGGTGCAATAAGGATGAGACGTGAGGTGACTTAGAAGAGAGAGAGTGAGTGCATGAGAGAAAGAGAGAGAGAGAGAGAAAGAAGTGATAAATGGTATATAATTGTGTTTGTTTTTTTATATATTTTAATTTTTTGAGAGAGATAGTGTGTATGTGAGAGAGAGAGAGAGAGAGAGAGAGAGTGAGAGTGAGTGAAAGAGAGTGAGATTTATTGAACGGGAGAATGAGATTGACCACAGGATTCAATCTCTAATTAATGCAAGTAACTGATAACGAGTAAGATTAAAAACAAAGGGAGAAAGAGAGAGAGAGAGAGAAAGAAAGAAGCGATAAATGGTGTAATTTTGTTTGTTTATATATTATTATTTTTTTTGAGAGAGAGAGAGAGAGAGAGAGAGAGGTGATAAATGTAGTAATATTATCGACAGGGAGGGTGTAGAAGGGGGGTAGGGTAGGCGAGAGGGTCAGCTAGCTTATAAACTAAGAAATAGGTGATTGTGAGTTATAGGACCCTCCCCCCTCCTGCCTCCCTCCCCCTCTTCTTTTTTCACTCGATTTGTTTGGCCATTGGAAGATGTTTTACCCCATTCTTGTGACAATTTTAAGACGTTTTGCCTCATTCAGGTGTCTATTTTAAGACGTTTTGCCCCTTTCAGGTGTCAATTTTAAGACGTTTCGCTCCATTCAGGTGAAGATTTGTTGCTGGGCGAGCGATAGCAAACCTGTAGCTTAGAATAAATCAGCCTTTGGCCATGATTTTTTTTTACAGAGCAAATATAATTATATTAAGCTTCAAGGGAGTCTGGGGGCGGTTTTTTTTTTTTTTTTTTTTTTTTTTTTTTTTTTTTTGTTAAATGGTGATGTGAGCCTTGGAAGTCTTTTTTTAGTGTATAGAGCAGTACAAGAAGAACGAGAGAGAGAGGAAGAGAGTGAGAGTGAGTATTTGTGTGTGTGGAGGTGTGGAGAGGGGAAGGTGGAGTGGACTATAAACTAAGCAATAGATGATAGGTCAGACAGTCAGATTATGAGTTATACGGTCAGTGTTACGACCGGCACTACGAAATAAACAAGGGCACTTAATAATGGACTAGATGATAGGCTATATCTGCAACAACGGTACGCTAATTCCAAACACTCGAACTATTACGCCGGTGAACAAAACACTTAAACCCTCCAGAGTTAATCTACTGGATAACGGGGTATCAATTAACTGGGTTTAGTGCACCTCTACAAAGGCTTTTCGGTGACGGCAAAGCCTACTCACAACAGGAGTACTTTACGTTAATAAAATGCTCTTAAGTAATAACAATGCTTGAATAAACTATAACAAGATTTAATAAAGGAGTATATGCTTACGTTAACTTTAGTGTGAGTCTGAACTCAACACTAAACTCTACAATGCTCTATGAAAACACTGGAAGTCTAGTCCTACAGCAATCAGATAAAGAATCTTCTGAAAACGTCTGATGCTCTAAGATGCTCGTTAATATAGAACAGAAATAATGCAGGGGCAGGACACCAAAGCGTGTATCTTAAATACACCAATAAGTAGGATACATGTATATAAAACAAGGGAGTGCAACAACTCTGTGACAGCACTAATAATCGCCGCTCAAAACAGTACTTCTTTAGCCAACGTAATAGCCAAACTGGGTTGTGCACTATGCATCAACCTAGGCTAAAATAAGGCGTGAATAATTCCTAAAGCATACACAATTAAAGTTAATAAACATAATGCTGTCTTTCTCACTAATAAAGTCTAGCAGTGGCATAATGGTACTAGGAAACTAGCCAGAGCGCAAGCATGCTCGTAGCCTACTGTCTCCCCTTGAACAGACTTCCCTTATGTTACGTTAAGTGACTTGGAGGCTCTCTTGGTAAGTCCAGATCTCAAGTATCTGGTCTTACCCTGGCGCTCCACAAAGGTCAACAAAATGAGGCAGCAAGCATACAGGTAAGTGTAGGCAAAAGCCCTTCACCTGTATTACTGCTACACTCGCAAAGGAAAATATGCGCAAGGGTTACTGGCTACCTAGCTTCGTCGATGTTGTACAGGCTCTGACGTGCCACATACATAACTCAGACAACGACCAAAGATACCTTCCACTGTCTAGCATTAAATAATAGGAAGGAACAGCTCAATAATTAGAAGCACCCCAACACTAGGCTACCATATGACTATGACTCTAATAATCCCTAAAGCTAGTGCAAAACATAAATGTGAGAACTGGTGCTGGTAATGTGACTGGCCGACTATGGAAGTCGTATGCAGAGAACCAGAAGGGATAAGCAATTGAATAAAGGGAAGAAGTATTGGAAAAGAAGAAGTTCAGAGAGAGAAACAGTATTATAGTGAGTTAGATTGGGGACAGATTGCAAAGGACATGTAGGACCAAGCACGCTATGCCAAGCTCTGCAGGAGAAACGCGGGCAGGAGCCCCCCCCCAGCACTAACAAAGGCAGCGGCACCCAATCACAGACGACTAAGTCATGAGGAGCAGGCGTTATATGACGCGTCAGGCCCGCCGGCCAATCACGAGCGTGGGAAACTCCTCCGAGTGAGGGAGGCACATGTACATACACACGCACATATTACCACCACGCTGCTCGCTCTCTTTCTCCCTACAACTTCACACAAAGCATCTTATATTCTATCAATGATATAAAATACTTCCAAGTGTCACAGACAAGAATAAAGACCACCACTGATCTGTCTGTGACAACATGAACTCTATGAAAGAAAGAACATCGTTCTACGATTATTGTAGCCCATTTCACTGCCCTGGCGAGCGCTAGCGACTTACGAGTGCATTCTGGCAAGCTGGCCAGCGTAACATCAGTGAGTTATAGGATCGTAATCTTGAGAATGGAGAAATGGCCTTATACCAATTCCATATTGTACGGTCGCGCTAATAAGTCTTTTCCCAGCTGGCATTACGTTTGGCTCGCTCTGTGCTGTATTTATGTCTGTCAGATGTTGAGTAGGGTGGGTAAGTGTAGGAACATGGTTGTATATCTCACTCGAAAAAAATAAATAAAGTGTTTTATGTTATTGATACCAATTATTGATCAAAATATACTCGGTGCCGAGACATCACTTATTAGGCCGACTGTACCAATACTAAAGGGTACTTGACAAAAAGAGACTTTAAGGGGGCCCACTTCGCTTTTTTCTCTTTCTCTCCCTTTCTCTTTGGCTTGTATCCATTCGGCCCCATTTAGCCTACTGTCTTAAGACGTTTACCCCCATCCAGGTGTCAATATTTTCCTGGCGAGCGGTAGCAAGCCATCATATATAAATATTTGTTTTGACAGCAAGCTAAATTTGTACATTTTTCGATAGAAAAATTTCTCCGGCGAAGCCGGATTTCTCTATACAACAGGAAGAAATCGACACCTGGATTGGGATAAATGTCTTAAAACAGTTGGCTAAATGGGGTCGAATGAATACAAGCCAGAGAAAGAGGGAAAAGGAGAGAAAGATAAAATAGCCGGTGACCCCCCTTAAGATTAGGACAGGTATATGGAAAACATAGGGATACCTGAGACAGTATTTACCCTTTTGATGTCCACAGATCCTTCCTAAGTTGTATAAAACCGTTTAATGATAGCCAAACTGTCAACATGTGTCATAATCCTCAAAAATTGCCGGTGTGATTCAGCAATATACTTTACTGTATTGAAACTAGACAAACACATTCATATAATGCATTAGCTGAAAGGGTTATTTGACAAATTACTTGAACTTTTATAACGTAGTGCAATATGTATTAATATAACATTTTGTATAATGCCAGCTCTCTCACTTTCACTCTCACTCACTCACAATCACTCACTCACTTACTCAGTCCCTCACTCACTGACTTACTCCCTCACTCACTGACTTACTCCCTCACTCACTCACTCTCACTCTTTCTCTCTCTCTCTCTCTCACACACTCACACTCTCTCTCTCTCACACACTCACACTCTCTCTCTCTCTTTCTCTCACACACTCACACTCTCACTCTCTTTCTCTCTCTCTCTCACACTACACACACAGTTTCCTCACAATTCACTAAGCCAACCCTAAGTGGCAAGAACAAAGGACCCCAATTACTTTCCAATCATTACAACATCGCCCTTGTTGCATTATAGCTATTTTATTATAGCAGTGCAGTATTTTCTAGACAACATTGCACTGAGAGAGAGAGAGAGAGAGAGAGAGAGAGAGAGAGAGAGAGAGAGAGAGAGAGAGAGAGAGAGAGAGAGAGAGAGAGAGAGAGAGAGAGAGAGAGAGAACAGTTTTGACTACTATTAGACGATTGTAATAAGATTAGCAAGGCTCTGTAACTGTGGAAGGGATGATTGAGGTGGATTTCATCCCTCTGATTACTCGTTTTTTTTTTCTTCTATGTGAGTGAGGGAGTCAAAAGGCAGAACTGCCTGTATCAAGTGCCTCCCCCAGAGTTGAAAGAGTGACAGGGCCAAAATCAAGGGACGTTCGATCCAAATGCCTGGACACACGGAGTTTGAAGCAATTTAAGTAATAGGAAGAGGGAAAGACTGAATCTGGGAGAGAGTTCCAGAGCTCAGTAGTTGAATAGAAGAAAGACTGAGAATAACGTTACACTCTTGGGTTGGAGAGTTGCACAGAGTAGGGGTGGGACTGTGTTGCAAGACGGGTACTACGTACCTTACTCAGAGGAGGTGGTATACACTGGGAAAGCTCTGAGGAACACTGATTATTGTAGTAGCGATAGAATAGCGAGAGAGATGCAACATTGCGGTTAAGAGAGAGAGATTGCAAAGAGTTGGTGAGTGGACGGGAGTTATTGATGCAAAAGGTATTCCTTTCTACTTTTTCTAGGAGTGTGGTGTGAGAGGATCCTTCCCACACATGTGAACAATACTCCATACAAGGATGCACTGTGCCCCTGTACAGAGCAAGAAGCTGTGCAGGGGTAAAGAACCCCTTGAGCAAGATTGAGAACACCCAGCTTCTGGGAGGCTGCCTTAAGGGGCTATCACACTGGCATATTTTCCGTCATCCTTCATCAATACCATGATTTGCGTGGTCCTTCATCTCTCGTTCCGTGGTCTTTTCGGCAGCCCACGGTTACCCCAGTACACCGGGAAATCGTGGTCATGCCCACGATAATACCAAACTCAAGTGACCATTTATAGCCTAGTATTAATTTATATTTTGCATATATTTAGTTATATCTGCATACACACTAATTATATATAAACGGAAATTGATGCATTATGAACTGCAATACACTAATTATGTATAAACAATTAACAACTATACACTCGTTTTGGTTACATTTGAATTGAAGAATCAATGTCCGCAGCTCCTTGCGGGAAGCGCCGGGGATCGAGTCTCCTGTGGTCGATATGTTTTTTCTATTTGTATTATGCATTGTGTATATTTGTATTATTAATTGCATTTGTTTTATATATGAAATGAGATAACATATTTTGTAGATATAGGTTTAATTTGATATAAATTGCTTTAATATACTGTAGGTATTGGGTTAGTTTATGTAATAATAGGCTACTGTAGTGTAGCCTAGGATATAAGTTAGGCTATACAATTTAGGATTGAGTAAACTAGGTTAAGATTGGCTAAGTGTAGGATAAGTTAAGTTATAAAAGGATAAAGTTGGGATAAGTTAGGCTAGCACAAATAAGCTAGTTAAATTGGGTTAGTTATTGTAATATAATTATATCCAAAACAATGTAGCCTAAACCTATTCTCACCAAGATACATAGGTTATTATTTATTTTTACACGAAAAACCCTACCCTAGTTTATATATGATAGGCTACCATACATTCCTCTGAAATTATACTAATTAGAAAAAAAAACATTCTTTATCAGCGAGGCTCGAACTGTCAACCTTCGAATTTAAACCCGCGACAGTTATCACCCGCCGCCCAGCCTACTGATAGTGTTAGGTGTTTATCCTGTTCATGACTTTCGTGCGAGTCGTGACCTTCAGCTATTTGCTGGGGTCACACATTCCCATATATGCTCCCGTATGCTCCCGTACGAAGGTTTATTGGTAGTTGGCAACCGATTACGTAAAACATATGGGCATAGTACGCAAAACGTAAATTAAATTGTGTATAGTCGTGGGGGTTGGTACGCATGACGGGAGTAGCCACGCTGGTCGGGGAGGTGGTGGGTGCGGCCAAGGCCGCCCGGTATGTTTTGAATTTGAAATCACAGTCGGCTCACGCGCTCCCGTATGTCAAAAGTCGGGAAATCTTACATCTGACCGGGCGAGCGGCTACGTCTGACAGGAGCAGCCCCGTCAGACGTAGCCACTCGCCCGGTCAGACGTAAGCTGCTCCCGTCAATCGTAAAATATTCCCGTCAAACGGGAAAGTTTACGTTATTCCGGGCGCATCTGGCAGCACCGCCGCACTGCGGGTTGGCGGGAAGACGCGGCAACGTTGTACGGGGGGGTATATAAGGACCAGCGGGGGACACTCCAGTCACACCTCTCACCACACCGGAGCAGCAACCAACAAGCCAACCCTGCCACCCTGCCACTCTCTGCACACTGCCCTGCCCTGCCCTGCCCTGCCCTGCCCTGCCCTGCCCTGCCCTGCCCTGCCCTGCCCTGCCCTTCCCTGTACCTCCAGCCACCCTCTGCATGCTGCCCTGCCCTGCCCTGTACCATGCATAAGAAAGGCGTGAAGAAGGCCAGGAAGGCTTCCCCTGCCACCTCTCCGCCTGCCACCTCTCCGCCTGCCACCTCTCCGCCTGCCACCTCGACGTCTGCCACCTCACCGCCTGCCACCTCGACGTCTCCCACCTCACCGCCTGCCTCCTCTCCGCCTGCCACCTCACCTTTTGACCCCTCTCAGCCTGGCCCCTCCAACTCTGCCACCTCACCGCCTGCCCTCTCGACGCCTGATGAATATGAAGTTATTATCGACCTCGGCCCCGATAGTGGAGAGCTCGACACTGTCGAAGAGGTTCCCGAGGATGAGAGTGAGGAAGACGAGGAGGAAGAAGAAGAACCTGCACCTTCCAACAGCGTACAGGCCCCACCAAAGAAACGGCGCCGGAAGAAGACCAACATAATACTGACGGAGGAGACTGAGCGTATGCTGGCAGATTGGATTGAACTGGATGCGCCTTTTATTTACGACAAGGGTGACCCCTGGCACGAGAACAAGGAGCATATTGAGGCTGTATGGGCGGAGAAGGCTGCGACCATGGACCCACCAATGACCGCCTTCGACTTAAAGACGTGGTGGGGATCTCTCCGCTCCAGGTTCGGCCGGTTCAGCAAGGTGAAGAGTGGTGCTGGGGCCAAACGACTGACGGAGAGGGAAAAGTGGATCCTCAACATGTTCCACTTCATGAAGCCACACATCGTGCATCAAAAGAAGCCCCGGACACTTGGTATGCCTGAGGTACGTTGATATTTGTTATGTTTTCAAACCCTTTCACAGTGTCAGTGTCAGGTTTTGTTTTTTTCGTAATTATTTTGCTTATAATGATGCTATTATTGTGTTTAATTTATCGTGTTAACTTACATTTTTTGTTAATGAAACGCATAATAACTCAAACCAGTTTATTCATGTTATTTAAAGGTTACAAGGATGAATGGTTATGTTGAATGTTATTTTAAAGTTCATAAATAATGTACATGTTACTAATTATACATTCATGTCCCAACAGTCTGCTGCCCAAGCTGCCGCACCGGAGCCTGCTGCTGTTCCTGTCCCTGACCTCACCCCAGCACCTGCCGCCCCAGTCTACGAAGTGGATGACCCCTCTGCCGGCAGTCAGGAGGAGGACACACCCCCAGCCATCGCCCAGCCTGCGCGGAAGGTGAAGAAGGGGAAGCCTCCTGGTGCTGTCCCTTCAACTACAGCACACGGGACCCTGGAGCAAGTGAGTAGAGGAAATATTAGTTACATTGTTCATTGTTGGCACCCCATTGCAATTCCATGCTATTATTAGATAAAGTGTTTCTGTTTCCAAAGTTATTAGAATAACATAAAGTAATAATAATACTAAAGATGTCATGATTTCACACCATACTATCAACAATAACTTTGAACATATTGGCTTCCCAGAATACCACAAAATTTCATTGGTTAAAATTAATACTTGGTCAAATATGAAAATATCATGTTTCGTGTGTTTAATGTTCTCTTGTTCCTTGTTCAAGGTCCTTGAAAATTCGGAGAAGCTGCGCCAGAACCTGGGTCAGGCTTTCGATGTGGTCGAGGACCCGGACCACAAGTATTGGCGCCACTCCCTGGAGGGCATGGCCAAAGACTGTGTGGGGCTGCCTCCAGCTTATAACACCCAACTGAAGTTGGAACTCTTGGCAGCCATCGACCGGTTCAAGCTTGCCCATGCGGAGGGAGTGGCCCAGCCTGGTCCGGACCTCTTGCTCCACGCCCACAGGAGCTTTGGCTTTCCGGCGCCCCAACCCCAACCCCTGGCACAGCAGCATCCTATACAACCGACAGTGATGTACCAGGGCACTCCGGCAACACCCTGCCTCCTCCCACCATGCCTCCTCCCACCCTGCCGACCCAGCCCCAGCCTGCTGCTGGGGGCATCGTGCTACCTGCACACCAGATTGCAGCCTTGCAGTCATTGCTGGTGCCGCCACGTGTAGCGACACCCCCTCGCCAATTCGTCCCGCCTACTGCCTCCACACCCAGCCACACGTCATTCGACCTGGGGCAGTTTGGCACCACCTTCATTGATCTGATGTCGGCCCAACAATCACCTGCATCTTTCAATCCAGGTACGCCCGGGTCGGCCATAGATCCCGTTAATCAAACCCTGGAGACCCCCAAGAAGTAGCCCTACCCTCTCTATATGTAAATACATTTTAATTTGTATTTTGAAAAAAATATATGTATTTGTGTAATGACGTGTGTGTTTCTATTACCAATATTTTATCATAATTATTGATTAATAAGATGACAAATAAAATCTATAGTGAAAGTAATGAGTAAGCATAAAAAAGAAATAATTAATTTAAACGCAATAATGATAATATGGTTAATAATAATTATGAAAATCCTTGACTGACAACTTAAATTAAATATAACTGTAAAACATAAAGTACAAAACAAAGGAAACATGGAAAAAATACAAAAATTGAATGAAATATAAAAGTCAAAGATAAAATTAAATAAGCATGGTACAATTTAAGTAATTAAAGGAAATATAAAAATATAAAATAAAAACAATAGGGAAGAACCTAAAACATTAAAGAAAATCCAAATTAAAAGATAAAAGTACAATACAAAGCAAACTGGCAAAGACTCGATAACTTAAATGTAATATGAAACTAAAATATAAAGCAAAATAATAAGTAAACAGGGGAAAATCTTACAATTTCCAATGAAGTATTAAAGTAAATGTAACTCACCTAAATCTTGTCATCCTGCCAAGCCACAGATCCTTGAGGGGAAGAGAAGTAGGTCTTGAGGTAGTTGCATTGAGCCTTGGCAAGCATGGTTGCAGTGTTGCGGGTCACGGGTGGGAAGTTGTTTCCTACAGGTGGGTCACTCCTCCAGGCAGCAGGTATGAGTTGGTGGGTGTGTGGGTCCTCTTGATCTACCTCTGATTTGGGTGGGCTTCGTCCTCGTAGGATGTTGTGCAGAATGCATGAGGCCAACACAACAACCTCTACACGTTCAGGTTTCAGAGATATTGCAGTGTGGAAAACCCGGAAGCGGTTGGCAAGAATGCCAAAGGCGTTCTCTACCGTTCGGCGGGCCCTGCTGATTCTGTAGTTGTATATTCGTTCCAGTTTCGTGAGGGATCGTAGGGGGTAGGGCTTCATCATGTAGGCACGCAGAGGGAATGCATCATCACCTACTAAGAAGTAGTCCGTGGGTGGTCCAGTGGGATTGGTAAAGATGACCTCGGCGGGTAGCAGATTTGCGTTCTGTCTCTCAAGCAACTTAGACAGACTGGTGTGTGCAAAGCCACCACCATCAGACTCTGACCCTATGGCACCAACGTCGACGTAAATGAACTTGTAGTTGGAGTCAACAATTGCCATCAGGACAATGGATTTTTTTTTCTTGTAGTTGAAGTAATATGTGCCACCAAAGTTTGGGTTTTGGATCCGTATGTGTTTGCCATCAATGGCTCCTACACAATGCGGCAGATTCCATCGTTCCTCATAGCCGCTGGCAACCTCCTTCCATTCAGCAGGCGATTGTGGCGTCTTGATCTCCTGATCTCCGTAGACAGAAATGATGGCCTGGCAGGTGTCTGGAACAATTTGGCTGATGGTGTTGTGGGCAACACGAAAGTTGTATTGCAGGCTCTTATAGGAATCACCCGTAGCGAGGAAACGTAGGGTGATGGCCACCCGCAGACCAGGAGGAATGGGTTTCCGCCAGAACGTAGGTTTCCTCTGAATGAGGGGGGTGACACGTTCCACTATCTCATCAAATAGTTGTTTGTCTACCCGGGTGAAGTTTTTGTACAGTTGTGGACATTCTGTGGCCAACTCTTGCATCAGCTTCTCATAATGGCTATGTTCAGGCCTTCGTTGTAGATATGGCCACACCCACACTGTCCTCTTGCTCCTTTCCTTCTTCTTCTCTTGTTCATCTTGATGGATGTAGTTTGCTATTGCAAGCAGTTCTAACATTTCTATGTAGGAAATTATCCATTTCATGAGCCGAGTGTTATGCCTGTTCTCCGGTTTGATTAGGGAGTTCACCATCTTGAACTCCTCCAGGATGTATTCCGCGATGTTGTTCATGGTGCCGAGTCAGGAGTGGGAATGGGAAAGTTGTGGCCAGCCCTGCCCTTTTGTAGTTCCCAGATTCCAACCCAGACCTACGTGGTTGACAAAGACTGTCTTTGTCTGTGTTTGGACAGACGGGGTGTGCCTACGATTGTCCGGAAACGGTCCACGTAAGTCCTAAAAACTCCCAAGACGTACGGCCTCAGCTACGCAGGTCTTGTGGGGGCGTGGCCATGGGCATGGCCTGTGTTCCCGCAAATCGGGCAGCCCAGGCGGACTAACGGGGACATGCTTACGAAAGTCGCAAGCACGTACGTAGTTCCATACGACTACATTACGTCTGACGTAACACTGGCCCCGTCACGGTACGTCTGTCGGGAAGTGCAATAGTCGCGGTCTATACGGGCGTACACGGCCGGACTACGCCCGTCAGAACACAAAATTGGCGATTACGCCTGACGGGAGCTGTCGGGAGCGATATACGGGAATGTGTGCATTTGTCGTCTATTTTCACTGTATTTTCGGATAAAATTAATATAATGGCATTATTATGGCATAACCTCCATTTATTATTAGCGATTGCGAGACATTACTAAAATACAGGGAATCTATTTAGGCCGAAATAGGTGTAAATAAAACCGAGAAGCGATCAGCGACTTCAGCCTTTGTCTGTAGATGACGATGATTGTGCGTGGAGCCTGTGTGATAGCAAGACGACGATGGCATGCCCAAGATCGAAGGATGAAGGTCGAAGGACGACGGAAAATATGTCCAGTGTAATACCCGCTTAAAGCAAGACTGGTAATGTGGTCCTTACAAGAGAGAGCAGAAGAAAAAGAGACACCGAGAATATTGAGAGAAGATGAAGGATTGATTTTTGTATTGTTGAAGTATAAGGGATAGTCTTCTGGGAGTTCACGACGGGTAGTAAGATGAAGACATTGGGTTTTGGAAGCATTAACGGCAAAAAGGTTTTCTCTGCCCCACTTTAAACTCGTAGTTAGAACAGAAGATATGTGTTGCATGGCTTCATGTAAACTCGTAGTTAGAACAGAAGATAAGTGTTGCATGGCTTCATTTAAACTCGTAGTTAGAACAGAAGATAAGTGTTGCATGGCTTTATTTAAACTCGTAGTTAGAACAGAAGATAAGTGTTGCATGGCTTCATTTCGTTTGTTTTTTGAGAGATTGCTGGCTGCGCCGTTTAGAAAAACTAAATGAGTAGTGTAAAGTAGAGTCGTCTGCGTATGAATGGATGGGTCTGGTGGTACAGTTGAGAAGATCATTTGTGAAAATTAGAAAAGAGAATGGGAGATAGGAAAGAGCCCTGAGGAACACCAGAGTTGGTAAGATGAGGAAGTTAGCGATGGCCGTCCACAACCGCGCAGCTGTGGAACGGCCGGAAAGGAAATTAGAGACAAAGGCACAGACGGAGGGATAGAAACCGAAGGAGGGTCGTTTAGAAATTAAATATTTGTGCCAGACTCTATCGAAGGTGCTTCCAAAGCCCTCTAAAATCGTCTACTGATAGCCAGAGTAAGCTTAAAATTATTCCAACACGTTGACGGAATTATAGAGTCTGCAGTCACGTATATAAATTCGTGGACCCTGTATGATTTTGTTTATGCAATTATAACTATCTGGATTGATATTTGGATGAAACATGCTTTTCAATAAATAATATATATAGTTTTGTAGTTGATGTATAGTAAACTACATTCATACATTCGTTTCCAGGGCTATACTTACACATTTAGAAATAGGTGAGGTCCACGAATACTTTAGGAGTGACTGTACGGGAAGTTCTGAAGCCAACTGTACCGCATCACCACACGAGCCATTGGTTAATCAGTAATGGTTGAATTTCACACCATTACCACATAAATCCACTTGGCAACAGAGAGAGAGAGAGAGAGAGAGTTAGAATCAATCATAATCTGAATCTTTATTTCCTTCAAATTCAATGGTAATTGACATTAAACTAATATAAAATGTGTAGAAATATTTACAATTATAATGCACAGGTAATTAAGAGAGAGAAAGAGAGTGTGTGTGCGTGTGTGTATGTAAAAGCGAGGACGAGAGAGAGAGAGGGAGTGCGAGCGAGCAAGAGCGACAACGTGAGAGAGAGAGAGAGAGAGTTAAGTGAGTGAGTGAGTGAGAGTGACTGACTTGTTACGTTTTACAACCTGACAAGTTTCACCCAGGCTCTCGTCCCATCACTTACCCTCTATCTTTCTCGCACGACTCTCTTATATTGTTCAACTATACATTTTCCTCTCTTTTTGTTGATTTCTATTATAACTTTCCTTCTAGTCTGCTATCAATTCTTTTATTTTTTCTACTATAAATGTTCCTCTTATTTTGATAATTTCTATTATAACTTTCCTTCCAGTTTGCTATCAATTTTATTCTTCATTTTCTCTTTGTATGCATTTTCCTCCACGTTTTCCTGTAATTATGCGTGTTCTTTTACTGATTAAAGTAACAGCATTTATTAAAGACCCGCACAACGAACAAAAGGAAAACCCCCGAGGAACGAGAAACTAAACAAATGGGAAAACGTCCCAGGTGTAAGGAAGAAGGAGGAACCATAGCAAAACCAACAACTACGAAGGCGGGAATAACAAGAAAAGATATAACCACAATGCCCCACATACCAGCCCCCACATCACCACCGAGAGTAACGAGAGCAAGAGTAACAAAACCAACTCGCCCACAAGGAAGATAAATAAATCAGTAGCAGCAGAAGACACACAAATAATAAAACCATGAGGAAATTATAACAAACAAAAGACACAAGACGCCCACCCCGATCACCAGAAAAAACGTGCCCAGAGAGAAGGCGAAGGAGAAACTAAAATAAAACCAACAACACCAAAGACGGGAATAAAACAAATAAGATAAACACGATGCCCCATATACCAAAACTACCCGACACTACCCATAAGGAGAACGAGAGCAAGAATATTCAACTCGAGACAGACGCCAAGAAGATAAGGACATCAACAACAACAAAACACACGAATAATGAAACCACGTTTACGGGATCACCACCAGCATACTACAAATAATACACGCACTTATATACCAGCTACCACTTCTTTCCCGCCCTCTACGAACAACAGACGAGACGCCAGAATTGCCACCATTACACCAGAACTTCCATCAACACCAGGAAAAACTATCTCCATAATATCACGACAACATGAGGCTCCCAGGAAGAGAATAATATTCAGCCAGGGACAGAAGGACCAACGTCACCATCAGAAGAGAAGTCACTTACGCCCTACTTCCACCCAAAGGTCGAATCACCTGCCCGCGAACTTCTAGGGGTCCCTCTTAATCCCCCTAGATCCGCCCCTACTGGACTTATGACCTTTTGACCCCCGCACACCTACCCCGGGACATCTCGCCCAAAGACATCACGACCCCGACGAAACCTGAACAAGGCAAGCAATTCTAGGGCTTTCATAACACTGCATACTAGTGGTGATATTCCCAGGATTACCCTCCCATTCAAGGAGGATTGTAGGCATGCCGAATATCCCAAAAGGTCTGAGGAGTTCTTTTTCCTATTGAGGAATTGTTCTTATATGTACCATGGTATAGTGATAACATTAAGGTCCACAATAGGCGGCACCTTTTAATACTAGAAGTATACCTTACAGACATGTCCCGAATTTACTTCTCTTATTAACCCTCTCACGTTTTTTACCCATTTTTGAGCCTATTAGGGATACTTTAAAGCCTTTGTTACCATCAGGGGTATTTAGAAACCTTTAGTTTCGTTACTTCACCTCTGCAGTTGTCTTTGAGATAGCTGTGGGCAGAAAACTAATTTTGGAGAGGTAATTATAAGAGTGAGAGAACTCTATTTATTATTGCTAATCTGGCAACCTCTGCGTCATTAAAAAAAAACGTGAAAGGGTTAAATACGCTCTCCACAAACTATCGAAGGATATTTGACATGGCAAGGTCATTCGACTAGTTCCAGGGCTTTGCGAGACACAGTAACTGGCACTCAGCATATAGAAGTCCTTAGTGCATCTGTCCAACATGTTAGCGGACACTTGCAATTAAAAGGTTTAAACACCGCACAGAGTTCTTTGAACCTCTTATAAAGGTCAGTTGGCAGATCGAGGAACATAGTAATAGTCATGACCTTAGTATCTACTCGCGTTAGCCCGATAGGTTGTCACTGTGTCATGACATTGGAGACATTATATTAAAGACCCCACACCAGGAGTACCTGAACAGAACTTCACCACCGATTAGTATAATGGTCAGGATAGTCGAGTAACTCTAGCTATATGCTAAACATACTCGCGTTCGTCCGATGAATATGCCCAGTGTCATGACATTAAGGAACTTCATTTAAGACCTGAAACCAACTAATCCAACTGTAACTTAAACAACTGATCCACACGACAGGCCAACCTGGACGGCCCAACGGAGACTCGGACGACCCCAGCTGTTACCTCAACTCATCACCTCTTCAGCTCCAAGTTTTAACTCAGTAGTCCATATTGAAAACCAGAAATAAGTCGATACCCAGAAATAAGGTATATAGAAGTTAGTCCCCAAGCATCGACTCTGCCTAAATTCCCACTAGTGCGAACAGTGTGGAAATAAAGTTAAGAGTCCACCAATATTAACTCTACCTAATTCTCACCAGTGCGCAGGTGTACCTAGAAAGTTAGAGTTCATAATAATCGACTCTGACTCAAATCCTCATCAAATGTATAAGTGTCTAGATTGTTGTTGTAAAATATTTAACTAGCACTATTAGTGTATTAGTTATTAAATAACAGTTCATGAGTTTATCAAGAGGCAATCTAACCATATTGTATAACTGATATCCATCTAGATCCTCGAACGTGCTAGGACAGTTCATGTTGTATAAAACCATTATTAATTCATATGTGCCTATCTATGTTATTTACGTAAGAGTTTTAGATAAATAAAATAACTGTTCACAAACATACTGGGTGTTATATGTATCCTCTATTTGTCTTCTATGCATGTGTTGTATGATCTTTGACTTCTCCAGTTAGGTAGAACCTACCAAATCCAATCTCAAAACCTGATAAAAACCCTGGTATAACACTTATACGTTTTCCTATTATTATATGTTGCCTTATCATTATTCCCAGTTTCTCCTTTTCTTCTTCTTGTTTATCATATTATCTTACTGTTGATATATCTTTCCTACCAATTTGCCTTCAAGGTTTCATTTAGCTATTCTGTTATTCCAATTACACATTATTTTAATATACTGTACTGAAGGTGTATTTGGTGTTTGGGTCCCTTAATCTGTTTTGGTCTCTGGATATTTAGGTTATTGGTAATTTATGTATGCTCTCTCTCTCTCTCTCTCTCTCTCTCTCTCTCTCTCTCTCTCTCTCTCTCTCTCTCAACACAAGTCACACCTCTATCCTTCACCCTCTTTAATTTTTCTCCTTCATCTGACGCCCGACACTGAACCAATCGAAGCTCCGAACCAATGTGTGTGTGTGTCCTCTCTTCTCTCTCTCACTTTCAAGATGGCATTACATTTCCTCCTCTAGCACTCTTAACCGTTTAAATATTTTCCTTTTCCATTAATTCTCCAAACTAAAAACTTGGTGGTATAATGGTTAGAGTCGATCGAAGCTCCGAGGCATGTGTGTGTGTCTGTGTGCGTGTGTGTGTGTGTCCTCTCACCTTCAAGATGGCATTACTTCCCCTTTCCCTCTAACATCAATCAACCTCTAAACACTTTCCTTTCATTATGCCTTGTCTCTCCACTTAACAGTCTCTGGATGTATCACCTTAAGGTGGCAGTGGTTGTATTTTTGGTTTATTTACTTATATACAGTATATATTTATTCTTTAGTTTTCTCGCTAGAAAACTATCCCGGCCGATTCCTCCTATAATCGCATGCTCGCTCTCGCTCGCCAGGAAAGAAATCGACACCTAAAAGGCACAAAAGGTCTTATTGTTGAAAAAGAAATGGGGAAAAAGGTCTTAAAATCGACAGTGATATGCTGAATGTACTAATATCTGAAAACTAATGGGGCTAAACATAAGGGAGAAGGGGGTCCAAAAAAATCAACCATTTCCTCTTAAGGGGAAGATTTTGTTCTTTCTGGACCCTCTCCACCCTCAAGTTTAGCCCCATTACTTTTGAGATTTTCAGACGTTTGACCCTTTACTTTTGCGATGTACGACCTTTCGCCCAATTTCTTTGCCAGTATTGAGACCTTTCGTGCCATTTATAAGGTATCGATTTGTTTTCTTGTTGAGCGATAGCAAACCTGTAATTTACGAAGAACCAACCTTTGAGCAGGACCTTTTTATACCGAAAAATATACAAATATATCTGGAAGGGGGTCGTAGGGGTGTTTGTTTTAAGTTTAATAGAGGTGTGGGAAGCCAACTAAAACATAGAAAAAGCCTTAAACTCCTAGAAATGTATAATCCCGACCACTCAAACCCTCAGTCCACACTTCTAAACCTTCCGTTCAACTATCTCTCAACACAAGTCACAGCTCGCTCCTCCACCCTCTTTCATTATCACCCTCCATATGACGCCCGACACTGAGTCAATTGAAGCTCCGAACCAATGTGTGTGGGTGTGTGTGTGTGTGTGTGTGTGTGTGTGTGTGTGTGTGTGCTCTCACCTTCAGGAGGGTACTACTTCCGTACTTCCGTTTTCACCTGCATCTGCAGAGAGTAAGTCTATTTCTCCTAAATTACAGGCTAACTATCGATCACCCAGAACAAATAGTTGACACCTTGATGGGGTGTGGTGTCTTACTGTATAACAGCTGGGGAGATTGTGGACACCAATCGAGCAGGGCAGTACCCAGGGTAGGCCTCATGGGAATTTGATAAGGAGTTGCTGGAACTTCCATTGCATTTGTCTGGCTTCTCTCACTGTTTCTGTTTGTGTCTCACTTACACAGTATGTAATCCAGCTAGCTTTCACAAACACCTTCTTCTCCTGTTCATTTCACTGAATTAAACAAGCACGCAGCTCTTCTTTCCAATGAAAAAAAAAAAACACATTTAAACTAGCGACTATCACTCTTTCAACTTTTGGGGGGACACTTGTTGCAGGCGGTTTTGCCTTTTGTCCCCTTCATACATATACAAAAAGCAAAAGAGATAAAACTTCTTAAAATATCCAAACTAATGGAGTGAAAAACGGATGGTCCAGAAAGACCCACCTCGTCCCAGCTAGGGTTAACCACAGTGACACCTCTAATCACAGTCTTCACTAACTACATCTCAACCTCTGCCGCTCTACCTCACAGGTCGACACTACCATCCCTCAACCCTTTTATTGTTAGTACCCGGGTGGTAGGGACTCAAGCCTAGGTCGAAATTTATGGCGGTGCTCTCTCTCTCTTTCTTACTCACTCTCACTTTCTCTCTCTCTCTCTCTCTCTCTCTCTCTCTCTCTCTCTCTCTCTCTCTCTCTCTCTCTCTCTCTCACCCACACACTCTCTCACACTCTCTCTCTCTCTCTCTGATAAGAGAACCTGGCAGAAATAAACACATTTTTCAGTTGAAGATAGCAGAGGGGTAAAAAAGGTGATGGTCTGCATAATATGTCCTTTCCATTTCTAACAATTCTGTAATTATATTATTTTAAGACTTGCACCTATTATTTTGGCGATTTTAAGACCTTTCGCCCCATTTATTGTCAATTGTAAGACCTTTCGTGCCATATCTTCACCCTCTCTATTCCACCTTCTCCCTCTTCTTTCCTATCAAGGGACTGGAGATCTCGAAAAGGTGTTCCAGTCCTGACGCTATCCTTGACTTACAGTGTGCTGGTTTAATAATCCAGAAGGTTTGATAGCCTCTGAAGTGCTATTTTAACTATATTTACTATCTCCATCCTGACTACTATCCTTTTATTAAGTTGGCTATAAATTGACTTATCACCCTCCAAAGTACTGAATTATTACAACGTTTTTATGACCAAGTATGTTGTTGATAATGAAACCTTGGCAATAATGTGATGTAGTGACATAGTCGTTTCTGATAGTGTAGGGGTTAATGCGCGGAATGTTGGTGTAAGTATCCTAGGTTCGAATCCTTGGAGTACCACATGTATTAATTAGTTTCGTAAAGTGTTAATTAGGTTTATTTGTAAGTTAATTTGTAGGTTGGTGACTATATGAAATTTTCGAGAAATATGCTATTAAGGGACTAACATTTCTGGCAATTAAAAACGAGTTGAGTATATCCCCTGTTACATCACTGTCTTTTCTAGCATTAATTATTCCCTCACACTCCTCATTTCTGTCTCTTTCTTATTCTTCCTCATTTCCTATTTCTCCTCCTCTCCCTCACTTCCTATTTCTCCTCTCGCTCACTTCCTATTTCTCCCCCCCCCTCACTTCCTATTTCTCTTTCTCTCCCTCACTTCCTATTTCTCCTCTTC
Source organism: Paralithodes platypus (assembly GCA_032716605.1). NCBI lineage: Eukaryota > Metazoa > Arthropoda > Malacostraca > Decapoda > Lithodidae > Paralithodes > Paralithodes platypus. Next base: position 26,777,130 of record CM064544.1, on the reverse strand, counting down.
CTCACTTCCTATTTCTCCTCCTCTCCCTCACTTCCTATTTCTCCTCCTCTCCCTCACTTCCTATTTCTTTCTCTCCCTCACTTCCTATTTCTCCTCCTCTCCCTCACTTCCTATTTCTCCTCCTCTCCCTCACTTCCTATTTCACCTCTCCCTCACTTCCTATTTTCTTCCTCACTTCCTATTTCTCCTCTCCCTCACTTCCTATTTCACCTCCTCTCCCTCACTTCCTATATCTCCTTCTCTCCCTCACTTCCTATTTCTCCTCCTCTCCCTCACTTCCTATTTCACCTCCTCTCCCTCACTTCCTATATCTCCTCTCCCTCACTTCCTATTTCTCCTCCCATCCCTCACTTCCTATTTCTCCTCCCCTCCCTCACTTCCTATTTCTCCTCCTCTTTCACTTACTATCTGATACCTGATTACCTGATATCCTATTTCTGCGTATTTCAGCATATTTGTTTTCGGTTGAAGTGATTGAAGTGATTTTAAAGTGAGTGAAGTGTTTTTTTAAGTGAGTGAAGTGATCTGAAGAAAGTGACTGTCACCATGCCTCGCGCTTGTGCGAACTGCGCCGGTAGGTTTGGTGAGTCCATGTTTGCTACTGTCGATCTTCAAGTCTGCCGGCTCTGCCAGCAACGAGAGAATTTTACAGTGAAATTAGATGAAGCCTACAACAAGATCAACGTCCTCACCATGAAGCTGGAATCACTCCAAGAGTTTGTAACACTCAACGTTGGAGTACCACAAACTTCAATTGTCACCGCAACTCCAGCAGCCATCAACGCCCAAACGTCAACTGCCAACAATTCAACGCCTACAGTAGCCACTTCAGCTGATGTTTCCGATACTCAAGATACAAATAGTGACTCTCTTCCCCCTCAAGACAACTTCCGTGTCGTGAGGAACAACGTTTGCCCCAAGACCAGGAAACACATACCGATTACCGAGTGTCAAAAACGTTTCCAGATACTCACAGACTCAGATGACGAAGAGGAAATAGAAGAAGTCCGGCTCGTGGGAGACTCGATGATACGTGGTCAGCTCACAGAGTTTTGCGCTAGGGCACCTAAGACCAGGAAGCGTTTTTGTATCCCTGGTGGTGGTGTGGACGACGTAGTTGCCGCAGTTGACGAAGTATCAAAGCTGGCCCCTGCTAATACAATGTACGTCATCCACGTTGGATCCAACGATGTACAGCGAATCCGGTCGGAAGATTTGCTTTTAAAGTACCAGCAGCTGATCAAGTCGTTTAAGGAGAAGTCATCAAGGATCATCGTCTCAGGAATCGTCCCCCGGCTCGGTGTAGAGAGCCGATTTTACAACATAGCCACCAGCGCAAATCGTTGTCTAGCAAACCTCTGCAGGAAGGAGAACGTGGGATTCGTCGACACCTGAGACAATTTCTACTACGATGACTATTTGTTTTCGGACGATGGAGTTCATCTGAACCAGGTGGGAGCAGCACGTTTTGGGCGTCTTCTCAACGATGCGGTGAAGGATTTTTGGAGAAGAAATCGACTCAGCACAGGACAACCAGGAAGGAGGACCGAAGAGAGCGAGGACGGCAACCTACAAAGGAATTAAATACTAATCCGTCAAGAACCGCGAATTTGGATAAAGCTCCACCAACACGACCCAAATTCAAAACCGCCAGGGATAACGACCGAGGACCGAGGACAGCCATGTATGTAAATGTAGACCGACCAGAACCAAAAATTCGATGAAAGAACGTTCTGTGAGTTCTAAAACCGCAACTTTAAAGGTTTTCTATGCAAACGCTCGTAGCATACGCAATAAATTTTCAGATTTAGAGGAACTAGTGTTTACAGAAAATTATGATGTGATTGGCATAACAGAATCTTGGCTCAATACAGAAGATAGAGACTTTTTAGCAGAGTATTCACTTCCCGGTTATGTAATGTTTGAGAACAGCCGAATAAATAAAAATGGAGGTGGCGTTTTATTTTATATCAAAGAAAGTCTTAACCCGATCCTCGTGTCAAAACCTCAAATTGTGAACGTCGACGCATCTTTTGTGCTAATAAAGAATAATAAAGGTACAAATATAATACTTGCGTTAATATACAGACCTCCAGCTCAATCAGTGCAAACTGACCGAGAAATTTACGAACAAATTGCAGATGTAAGTAACTCACAAGATACCGTAATTTTTGGCGACTTTAATTTACCTGTGACCAAGTGGGGCGATACTCTTACTTCACACTCCGGACATGACTTGTATACGAACTTGCAAGAGAGTTCGCTTTATCAATTTGTTCGAACGCCGACCCGTGGTAATAACGTTCTTGACATTGTACTTGCAACAAAAGAAGAATTGATAGAGAATTTGAATGTTGGTGATGAATTCAGTAACAGCGACCATCGTACGATAACTTTCACTTTAAAGTTTACTAGTAACGAACCAAATAGTAGCATCGAAAAAGTCCCTAATTTCAAGAAAGCAAACTTCCATAAACTTAGAGCTATGTTTAAAGAAACTGACTGGAGCTTTTTAATTAACAATAACGACATAAATACATCTTGGAAGTTATTCGAAACCACTTACCTAAAAGCAGTGCAAAACTGCATACCATCGAAAATACGGCGTCCAGGCCATAATAATAAGCCCAAATGGTGGAATAAAGATATTTCAAACTGCCTGCTTGCTAAAAAATTTGCTAATGATAGATTAAAATCCTCACAAAATGACGAAGAACGGGTGAAATTTGTAGAGCTACGACGCAAAGCCAAAAAGTTAATTAAGCAAAGTAAAAAGACCTTAGAGTTACATATTGCGAATCAAAGTAAAACAAACCCGTAAGAATTCTATAGTTATATCAGAAAGAAAAAAGTAGTTACTTCAACTGTTGGACCGTTAGTCGATGAAAATGGAGAATACACCAAAGACGAAGTACAAATGAGTAATGCCCTCAATACCTTCTTTGCATCAGTTTTTACAACAGAAGACCTCAGTGATATCCCTACACCATCGCCGATTCAGATTGATAATTCAGATGTTCTAAGCAATATCACCGTTACAGAGAGAGAAGTATTGAATTGTTTAGATAAACTCAAGGTAAATAAAACGCCAGGACCTGATACAATCTCGCCTAGAGTTCTAAAGGAAGCTAAGGATGAGCTCTCCAAACCACTGACATTACTATTCAATAAATCCTTGCAGTCTGGAACTATGCCTGATCAGTGGAAGCTAGCCAACGTAACACCGATATTCAAAAAAGGCAGCAAATCCCTACCCAGTAACTATCGTCCAATTAGCTTAACCTCAGTTGTATGTAAAATGCTAGAAACGGTCATACGAGACAGACTCGTAAATCACTTAGAGGAAATTAACATACTTAAAGATACTCAACACGGCTTTCGTAAAAAACGTTCCTGTTTAACAAACCTCTTAGACTTTTTCCACGATATCCTCAACCTCTACGATGAGAGTAAAGCTGTAGATATTATATACCTTGATTTTCAAAAGGCCTTTGACAAAGTTCCCCACAAACGTTTACTGCTAAAACTAAAAGCGCATGGAATACAAGACGGTGTGTTGAAATGGATAGAAAATTGGCTCAGCAACAGAAAGCAAAGGGTAGTCATAAACGGTAAGGCATCTAAATGGACCAATGTAAGTAGCGGGGTACCCCAGGGATCGGTACTAGGACCAATTCTCTTTCTAATTTACATCAACGACATAGATGAGGGTCTCACCTGTACAATCTCACAAATTTGCTGACGCTACAAAAATTGCAAATAGCGTACTCTCAAAAGAACAAGTTGACGATATGCAACACAATCTAGATAAATTGTCATGTTGGGCCCAAATTTGGCAAATGAGTTTCAATGCGGATAAATGTAAAGTACTACATGTCGGATACCTAAATGAGAAAGCAAACTATTCGATGAATGGCACTCGGCTTAAGAATGTAAACAGAGAAACCGATCTGGGAGTAACAATATCGAGTAACCTAAAACCGAGTCAACAATGTTCAGAAGTTGTTAATCCTCTCACTACCATATGACGCAGAGGTTGCCAGATTAGCAATAATAAATAGAGTTCTCTCACTCTTATAATTACCTCTCCAAAATTAGTTTTCTGCCCACAGCTAACTCAAAGACAACTGCAGAGCTTGAAGTAACTAAACTAAAGGTTTATAAATGCCCCTGATGGTAACAAAGGCTTTAAAGTATCCCTAATAGGCTCAAAATTGCGTCAAGGATGTGAGAGGGTTAAGAAGGCAAACAAAATAATTGGCTTTATAGGCAGGTCATTTGAGCATAAATCAAAAGAAGTTATCCTAACCCTTTACAATTCCTTAGTCCGCCCTCTTCTGGTATACTGCGTTCAATCCTGGTGCCCTTATTACCAAAAAGATATAAACAAGCTAGAACAAGTTCAACGTAGAGTTACCAAAATGATACCTAGCCTAAAGAACAAACCATACGAGGAGCGTCTTAGAGAATTAAATCTATTGCCTTTAACCCAGCGCAGATTAAGAGGTGACTTAATTCAAGTGTTCAAAATCATCAAAGGCATCGACAATATGAACTGTAGTAAGTACTTCACTATCGACCAATCTCATTACACGCGGGGAAATGGTTGCAAAATGATTGGTAAATCTTTTAACTCGCACGAATCTAAGAATTTCTTCTTCAATCGAGTTGTCAACTTGTGGAATGGGCTTCCCCAAAACGTTATAAACTGCATCACCGTTGATTCATTTAAACTCCGCCTAGACAAATATCTCTCATCAAACCCGCGACTGACTGCGTTTGTAAATGAATAACTTTATGTTATCCCCCCCTCAGTTACTAACCCATCTGTCCTCTACTAACTTCCTAATCCTGCCACGGACATTAGTTCCAGGGCAGTAATTCCCTTTCCAATGTTCCCTTACCCACTCTAAACCACTGTTTGGACACTTGATCCTCAGTGTTTTGGAGGACAAGCAACCTAGAAGGGGTCACTAGAACTGTTGTTGCTTGATTTCCTTTGTACTCCTTTGTACTCCTCCATCCTCATTCCTTCCCCACCATCCTCCTCCTCCATCCTTACTCCCTCCACATCCTCCTCCCCCTCCATCCTCACTCCGTCCCCATCCTCCTCCATCCTCACTCCGCCCCCCCCCCTCGATCCTCACTCCCTCCCCCTCCTTACTTATCTACAGTACACCCTCACGCTTCTCATCTCTATCATTTCCCCTACTCTTCCCCACTCCCTATCATCCTCCTTCCCACCTCACTCCCTCCACATATTCTTCTTCCTCCTCCTCCTCCACCACTTGATCCCTGGAGACAAAGAAAATACGTCCCCCTCCCCCACCCCCAGGAACCGATGTCTGGAATAGCAAATCGGGCGTATCTGTAATAGACGGGCGGGTGGGCGTTTGTTAGCTGTGGCGGGTGCAAGTGGGGGGGGGGGGGGGGGGACTGTCTCCGGTGTCAGGGGGGGGGGGGTTGTTATATCTGCACGAGGGGGGAAATAATGCCGTCGGGAAAGTAAGAGATAGAGAGAGTGAGAGTGAGTGAGTGAGTATAGCTGAGAGGAGCTGGAAGGAGTTACAAGGAATATTTAGTATTTCCAAGACCTTGTGGTTCATTCCGGGGAGATACTCGAAAGGAAAGAGAGATAGTGTGTTGTGTATTACACTCATTAAAGAGTGTGCAACATACTATCTGCTCTCTTCTCGAACTGCTCTACTGAAGAACTGTTTACAATCCTGAGGGAAGTTTGTTCCAGGTAGAACAGGTATTGCATGTAAAAACAGTGTCCATAAATACTAGTGCTGAACCTTTTCAATTCTAGCTTTCAGCCAGGGTTGAATGTTGTATTCATATTGAGACTAAATATTTTGCTCTAATCCGCATTATGAAGCCCATTAAAGTATTTATAAATTTTCAGTGAGCTGACCTATTAGGTCTGCGTGTTTCCAGCTAAAAGAGATCAAGAGCTTTCAATCAGTCCTCAAAGCTCAGTCTTCCAACTGATGGAATACGCTTTATAGCCCTTTCTCGTACTCTTTCCAGTCACTGAATATCTTTCCTGAATGCTGGGAACCAACATTGAACAGCATACTCCAGGCGAGGACTTATCAGAGCGTTGTAAGGTGTGACCATTATTTCCTTATATTTATGCATAAATTGCCTCATATTATAGCCCAATAATTTCTGAGCTTCTTCTCTACTTCAGTGCACTGTTTGGAAAACTTTAAGTAATAGCGAATATCCTAATTTGAGGTTTACTTGGCCGATATGCATCACCTTGCACTTTTCCAAGTTTAGAGGCATCTACCATGTTTCGATCCATTCTGAGCTATTCAATTTCTTTAGGGTCCTCCACATTCACTCCAAACTTAATGTCATTTGCAAACTTGAAAATCACATGCAACAGACCAATATCGATGTCATTGACAATTTATGATAAATATAAATGGGCCAAGGACAGATCCCTGTGGAACTGTATAAGTGACTGAAGTCCAATCAGAAGATGCACCATTTGTTGCCGCCTGTTGCTGTATGCCTGTTGGCCAATCTTCTATCCAACTTGTGACCTCTGTATTGGTACCTAGTGCACTCACTTTTAACATTAGCTTGTAATGAGGCACTTTGTCTAAAGCTTTTTCAATATTTAAGTAAAGGATGCCTATGGCTCTTCTTTCGTCATACTCACTCAACATTTCATGAACAATTTCCAGCGTATTGGTAAGACATGATCAAATGTTGCCTGAATCCATTTTGGGATTCTGTAATTAAGTTGTGGATTTCTCAGTAGTCTACTATCTTGTCAACTAGTATCCCTTCTAAACGTTTTACTGTGCTAAATATCAAGCTAATTGGGCGATAATTCTTGGACATTCACAATCCCCTTCCATGTAGATTGGGGTCACATTTTCCAGTTTCCAGTCTTCAGGGACCTCTCCAGTTTCTAGGAGGGGGGAAGTATTGGTGTCAGGAAGGAGAGAAAGAGAGACAGACGCGGGGATTTTTTTTTTTTTTTCATTTTCATATTTTTATAATTACTCGGCTTAGTCATGAAAATGGATACAAGTGACAGCATAAAATACAGACTGTGCCTTTCAAAAGTTACATTCTCCTAAAAGGTACCTTAAATAATAATACCTTGGATGAATTCATAGTATGTATTAAATGTACATTGCAAAAATATGATCACCTAACCGCAGCAAAATATTACACTCGAACAGTGCTCCTCGGCGTATTTATTCAATTTAGAACAGAAACACAATTACAAATACCCACACCGCCTCAACCAAGCATTCACTCCGGCCAGCTACAGCGTGTATTTGTTGAGTAATGTAGCCATATTGAAGGATCTGAACTTATGCTTAGTGAGAGGGAAAAGGGGTATATCTGCGAAGAAGGGGAATAGGTATAATAATGCTGCAGTGAAAGAGAGAGAGAGAGAGAGACTCTCTCTCTCTCTCTCTCTCTCTCTCTCTCTCTCTCTCTCTCTCTATGTGAAAGATAGCCAACGTAACACCGATATTCAAAAAAGGCAGCAAATCCCTACCCAGTAACTATCGTCCAATTAGCTTAACCTCAGTTGTATGTAAAATGCTAGAAACGGTCATAAGAGACAGACTCGTAAATCACTTAGAGGAAAATAACATACTTAAAGATACTCAACACAGCTTTCGTAAAAAACGTTCCTGTTTAACAAACCTCTTAGACTTCTTCCACGATATCCTCAACCTCTACGATGAGAGTAAAGCTGTAGATATTATATACCTTGATTTTCAAAAGGCCTTTGACAAAGTTCCCCACAAACGTTTACTGCTAAAACTAAAAGCGCATGGAATACAAGACGGTCTGTTGAAATGGATAGAAAATTGGCTCAGCGACAGAAAGCAAAGAGTAGTCATAAACGGTAAGGCATCTAAATGGACCAATGTACGTAGCGGGGTACCCCAGGGATCGGTACTAGGACCAATTCTCTTTCTAATTTACATCAACGACATAGATGAGGGTCTCACCTGTACAATCTCACAAATTTGCTGACGATACAAAAATTGCAAATAGCGTACTCTCAAAAGAACAAGTTGACGATATGTAACACAATCTAGATAAATTGTCACATTGGACCCAAATTTGGCAAATGAGTTTCAATGCGGATAAATGTAAAGTACTACATATCGGATACCTATATGAGAAAGCAAACTATTCGATGAATGGCACTCAGCTTAAGAATGTAAACAGAGAAACCGATCTGCGAGTAACAATATCGAGTAACCTAAAACCGAGTCAACAATGTTCAGAAGTTGTTAAGAAGGCAAACAAAATAATTGGCTTTATAGGCAGGTCATTTGAGCATATATCCAAAGACGTTATCCTAACCCTTTACAATTCCTTAGTCCGCCCTCTTCTGGAATACTGCGTTCAATGCTGGTGCCCTTATTACCAAAAAGACATAATCAAGCTAGAACGAGTTCAACGTAGAGTTACCAAAATGATACCTAGCCTAAAGAACAAACCATACGAAGGGCGTCTTAGAGAATTAAATCTATTTCGTTTAACCCAGCGCAGATTAAGAGGTGACTTAATTCAAGTGTTCAAAATAATCAAAGGCATCGACAATATGAACTGTAGTAAGTACTTCACTATCGACCAATCTAATTACACGCGGGGAAACGGTTGCAAAATTATTGGTAAATCTTTTAACTCACACGAATCTAAGAATTTCTTCTTCAATCGAGTTGTCAACTTGTGGAATGGGCTTCCCCCGAATCGTTATAGACTGCAGCACCGTTGATTCATTTAAACTCCGCCTAGACAAATATCTCGCATCAAACCCGCGACTGACTGCGTTTGTAAATGAATAACTTTATTTTATCCTCCCCTCAGTTACTAACCCATATGTCCCCTAATTTCGTCCTGCCACGGACATTAGTTCCAGGGCAGTAGTTCCCTTTCCAATGTTCCCTTACCCACTCTAAACCACTGTTTGGACACTTGATCCTCAGTGTTTTGGAGGACAAGCAGCCTAGAAGGGTCACTAGACCTGTTGTTGCTTGATTTCCCTCCCTTGTACTCGTTGTACTCCCTTGTACTCTATCTCTCATCTCTCTCTCTCTTTCTCTCTCGCTCTCGCTCTCTCCCTCTCTCTGTGTCGTTTTTTTTTGTTTTTTTTTTAAAGGGGGAGGAGAGCCGGGAGGTTGAATTGTACGTGTCATCAATAGCATTTATACCTGCCAAACCTTATGTAGGAGAGAGAGAAAGAGAGAGAGAGAGAGAGAGAGAGAGAGAGAGAGAGAGAGAGAGAGAGGACAGAATTTCCGAGTTATACGATTGAGTCCCTGGCATCTTGGGACTAACGATAAAAGAGGTGAGGGATGGAGGGTGACACTGGTGGGTTGAGGCACAGGTTGAGGAGGAGAGTTGGGGAAGGTTGAGAGTTAGAGCCGCCAGTATGGCTAGGGAAGTCTGAGGGAAAGAAAACTATGGCGAACGTTCACTATAATAATAAAGTATCATCATTGAGTCATATGCGGTGTGTGCTTGGGTTAGAGGGAGAGGATATGTTAGACCTGATGGCATTTGAATTTAAGCTGTCATATCCTGAGTGAGAGAGAAACAGACAAACTAATACACTCACCCACATACGCAGGGAGAGAGAGAGAGAGAGAGGATGATCTGTATCAATCAGCACTAAAATTATAGGTGTCAATCCTAACATGAGAGAGAGAGAGAGAGAGAGAGAGGAGGGGGGGGGGGAGAGGGGGTGTATGTGTCTGTTTGAGTGGGTGAGTGAGAGGCGGGAGCTTAAATTGTATGTGTCGTTCCTAGAATTTTAGATGCCAAATGTCCTTCTATACTTAAGAGAGAGAGAGAGAGAGAGTTTGAGTGAGGGAGAGGGAGATGTAGGAGGTTGAATTGTATGTGTCATCACTCGAATTTTAGCTGCCAAACCTTCTATAAGAAAGAGAGATAGAGAGAGACAGACAGACAGAGAGAGAGAGAGAGAGAGAAAGGTAAATAATAGACCTTTGGGAAGCTGAGAAGTAGAGCTGTCAGTATGGTTATATGGGTGGGTGGGGGTGGGGGGGGAGGGGGGGGGGGTTGATGACAACCAGAGGAAACGAGTGAGTCGACCTTAAGGGGGTAATACTCGCTTTTTATGGACCCCCTTCTCCTTCATGTTTAGCATATTCGTTTTGAGTCTTTAACATTTTCGTGCCGTTAATTTGTCGATTTTAAGACCTGTCGCCCCATTTCTTCGTCAGTGTTAAGACCTTTCGTGCCATTTAGGTGTCGATTTATTCCTGGCGAGTGATAGCGAGCCTGTAGTTTTAAAAGGAACCGGCCTTCGGCCGGGACTTTTTCTACCAAAAAAATTACAAATTTATCTTGAAAAGGGATCTAGGGGGTGCTATTTTAAGTTTGATAGAGGTCTAGCGAGGAAACTCAAACATAAATAAATTAATAAATACATAGACCAAAAACCAAGCACTACCCCCTTAATCTATACCCGTGTTGAGGGGGGCTTCTTAGTTTGCTCCCTACACCTCTATCAAACTATAAAAAAAAAACCCAAGACCCTCTTTTTAAGATACATCTGTACACTTTTCGGTAGAATAATGTTCCCCCCGTAGGCCTTTTCCTCCCATATTACAGGCTCGCTATCGCTCGCCAGGAAAAGTGACACGAAGGGTCTTTATATTGATAAAGAAATGGGGTGAAAAGTCTTAAAATCGACAAACTAATAAGGCGAACGTCATAACATTTCAAAACTGATTTTGCTAAAAATGAGGGGGAAGGGGTCCAGAAAAAAGACCTACCCGTAAGAAGCTAAAGAAAACCAGAGGAAATAAGCACGTGTAATCAAGACCAGAGTTGAGGCTAAATAATTCGGGCAAAACTCTTGAACATTAACCTCTATAACTAGCAACCAGCTACAGTGATCGAGCTATTATTTCTACCATTCAGGAAGGGCCAGCTAGGGAGTAGGTGTGGAAATGTACAGTCCATTTGCTGTAGCCCAAGTCATTAGTTTGTAGAAATAATGGTTTGGGGAGTAGGAAAAGAAAGAGGGCTGAGAGTGAAATCGAAGGAACCGGTATGCCATCTTGAAGGTGAAGGTGAGAGCAGAGGACACACACACACACACACACATATATGCCTCGGAGCTTCGATTGACTCAGTGTCGGGCGTCAGATGGAGGGGAAAATGAAAGAGGGTGAAGGATCGAGGTGTGACTTGTGTTGAGAGAGAGAGAGAGAGATGTGATTTGCGTTGGGAGATTGTTGAAAGGTTTGGAAAGTTTGGGAATGAAAGGTTTATGAAATTTACAAGGAAAGGATGTAAAGATTGATATCAAGAAGTTACACAGAATCAAGATAAAAGTTGCAAGTATGTTCATGGTTTTGAGAGGCATAGACGGGAAGGCTTTATTGGTCGATACAAATCTTTCTTTCCTAGGGGGCTAAAGAAAGAGCCGTGAATACTATGAGCCAAGTGTTTTGAATCCCATTGCCTTATGAGGGGGGGAGGGGGGTTATATATTTCTTATATTTGAATATATTCCTTTCCTTCTAAATTTGTCCATACTTTTCACTCAACAAGGTGACGCCCCTTCGTCTCGGCTTATGAAATATTATCCTTCTTACCTTCACTAAACATTCCCTTCTAAATCCTTCACTAAACAAACTTACAACTATACATCTAAACATGTTAGTAAATTTCGTAAACTCAAACTCTAATCCCATCTATTTTAAGGGGGAGATGGGCGTATTTAGTTGCTCATTTATGTATCGTTTTAATTATTTGTTTTTAGTTTCCTCCCTAGACCTCCATCAAGCGTTAAAAAAAACATCCACCGAAGACCCTCTTTCAAGATAAATTTGTAAATATTTCGTTAACAATATGTCACTGCCGAAGGCTGGTTCCTCTTAAAATTCAGGCTTGTTATCGTTTGCCAGGAAAAAATCGACACCTAAATGACACGAAAACTCTTAATATTAACATAAATGGGGCGAAAGGTCCTAACATCGCGAAACTAAGGAGCCGAACGTCGTATTATCTGAAAACTAATGGGACTAAACATGAGGAGGAAGGGGGACCAGAAATACGACCCATCTCCCCTTAAATCTCACAAACCTCCCAGATAATTTCATACTCAATTGCTATTCCCAGCTATTCTAATTCTTACAAAACTTTAATTTAAACACTTCCAAAACCTCTGAAGACACGACACACCTCGATCCTTCTCTCTCTCTCTCTCAACAATCTCTCAAGACAAGTCACACCTCTATCCTTCACTCTCTCCCCCCCCCCCCCCCCCCCCCCGCCTCTCCATCTGACGTCTTACACTTGAGTCGATCATATCTTACGAGGCAGTTGTGTGTCTTCTGCTCTCCCACCTTCAAGATGGTGGCAGTATTTCCCCTCTTCCTCCAACATATATACTTCTAAACACTTTCTCTTCACAATTCCTCATCCTTTAACTCAACAAACTCTGGACTCATCATTGTAAACTCCCAGAAATGTGTAATCCCAACCTCCCAAATCCTCCATCCACACCTCCCAAACCATCCACTCAACAAACTCCCACAATAGTGTAAATCCAACCTCCCAGATCCTTCATCCACACCTTCTCAATATTCCCCTCAACAATCTTTCGACACTTCACACCTTGATCTTACACCCTCTTTCATTTTTCCCCTCCATCTGTCGCCCGACACTGAGTCAATCGAAAAAGTTCCGAGGTGTGTGTGTGTGTGTGCGTGTGAGTATGTGTGTGTGTGTGTGTGTGTGTGTGTGTGTGTATGTGTGGGTGTGTCCTCTTTGTTCTCACCTTCAAAATGACATTACATTACTTCCCCTCTTTCACTAACGTGTACTTCTATGCACTTTCTCTTCATAACCCCTCATCGTATTAGTTTATTTTGTATATTATCTATTGTTTTCTCCCTAGGGCTCTATCAAGCATTATAAAAAAAAATTGAGATAATTATGTACATTTTTCGGTAGAAAAATATTGTAGCCGAAGGCTGGTTCCCCTTGAATTACAGGCTCTCTATTGGTCGTCAGGAAAAAGATTGATACCTAAATAGCACGAAAGATATTAACCCACTGGACCCCAGCGCAACAGCATATGCGTCGGCAATGTATGTAACGCTAAACCCCAGTGCCGCATATGGTGCGTCGCAGTTAATTCCTCCGTTCATATGGCACCTAGAGGGCTCAGATATGTATGGAACTGCGTAAGTATCCCACGCAACAATGCCGATGGTTGAAAACCCTCATAGTCCAGCCGCGTGCGCGTGAGCGTGCAAAAATGTGTTTCTGCATGTTTTTGCTTACCCATTTCCCCATGTTAATTCCGACTTTCGGGGCCCCCGTAGGACCCCTTAATGACTTAGGGGATCTTTTTTGTGGTTTTTTCCTTCATTTCTAACCCATTCCAGGTGTTTTCTGGATAACTAAATTTGTTGACAACCTGCCAGGCCTGGAGTGTATATTTATATTATATTGCCTGGTGTTCAGTGGGTTAATATTATATTGCCTGGTGTTCAGTGGGTTAATATTATATTGCCTGGTGTTCAGTGGGTTAATATTGACAAAGACACGGGGTGTAAGGTCATAAAATCGCCAAACTAATGGAGCGAACGTTTTAAAATCTCCCAAGACAAGTCACACATCGCTCCTTCACCCTCTTTCATTTTTCCCCTCCATCTGACGCCTGACACAGAGTCAATCGAAGCTCCGAGGTAAGTGTGTGTGTGTGTGTGTGTGTGTGTGTGTGTGTGTGTCCTCTCTTCTCTCACCTTCAAGATGGCATTGCATTTCCTCCTCTTGCACTCTCAACCTTTTCCTTTTCCTACTCCATGAAAATTATTACACATTTTGACAGTTTATTTTTTTCTTCTGCTATCGTTAGAAGATTTAAATAGCGAAGTCTTTTTAATTTTATTCTAGCTATAGTTGGCTATATTTGTGCGGTTTAAGAAGGATCTGTCGAAGTAAATAGGGTTGAGTGAGATACTTCAAAGTCTGTGAATTGCTGAAGGCCCTTTTGATACTGAATCAAGTCAACAAACAAGCAACTTTTAAAGTTCTAATTCTTAGGACTCCTTTCAGGTTCCCTCGCCCCTTTCTCTGTCTCGTCTAGTAGGTGAATTTTACAAGGGGAGAAGGATTCCTAGCTCCCGCCCCCTGTGGCAGTACATTTATACAAACATAAAACCAAAAGCAATATACCTTCCATCCATCAGAAATCTACAATACGCGTTTTTATTGCATTTTTGTTCTATATTGCTGTTTACGGCTCCAACTTCCTTATTGAAGCTCACAAGTTGTCAATTGCGCGTCCAAATTTGTTATAGAAATACCTGTCCACGCCTGTATGCACAGTCGGCCAAATAAGTCAAGTCTCCGCTGTAATAACGTTTGGCTTGCTGTGTGCTGTATTTATGGCTGTCAGATGATGAATAGGGTGTATACACTATACAGGTAGTAACGTGTATGACTGTATGTATATCTCACTCGAAACGATGAAGTAAAGTTTAAATAGTGCTGATACCAATTATGGATCAAACTATACTTGGTGCCACGAATCACTTATTTGGCCGACTGTACAGTCACTCCAAAACATCCGTGGACCCTTTATGTTTTTCTTTATGGAATAATAACTAGCTGGATTGATTTTTGGATGGAACTTGCTTTTCAATAACTAGCATATAGTGTTTTGTAGTTGGTGTATAGATTATTATATCAATAAATTCGCTTCCAGAAATATACTGTACTTCCATAATTAGAAATAGGTGAGGTCCACGAATATTTATGAGTGGGCTAGACTATGGCATCCGAGCGTACATTAATGAATACATAAAACGAAATTCAACATGCTGTCTATCTGTCAAAATGTTACATTATTATATATATTATATTTATCTTCTATATCGCTGTATACGCTTCCAACTGCCTTATAGCCTGAACATCACAAGTGGTAAAACGTTATGTAGAAACGTCTGTCCACGACCGTACTGTACGTACTAGAATAAAGATTGTGTGTGTGTATCTGTGTTTTTTTTTTTTTTTTTTTTCTTCTTTACGGGACAAAATAATTATGAGGTATATAGGCGCCGGGTTATATGATGGTAATGAGTGTATTATGAGGTATATAGGTGGTGGGTTATGAGATGTTAATGAGTGTATTATGAGATATATAGGTGGTGGGTTATGAGATGTTAATGAGTGTATTATGAGGTATATAGGTGGTGGATTATGAGATGTTAATGAGTGTATTATGAGGTATATAGGCGCCGGGTTATGTGATGTTAATGAGTGTATTATGAGGTATATAGGTGGTGGGTTATGAGATGTTAATGAGTGTATTATGAGGTATATAGGTGGTGGGTTATGAGATGATAATGATGTATTATGAGGTATATAGGTGGTGGGTTATGAAATGTTAATGATTGTATTATGAGGTATATAGGTGGTGGGTTATGAGATGTTAATGATTGTATTATGAGGTATATAGGTGGTGGGTTATGAGATGTTAATGATTGTATTATGAGGTATATAGGTGGTGGGTTATGAGATGATAATGATGTATTATGAGGTATATAGGTGGTGGGTTATGAGATGTTAATGATTGTATTATGAGGTATATAGGTGTGGGTTATGAGATGTTAATGAGTATATTATTTGTAGTGTATTGTAGTGTATTTGTCAGTTGCCCTCTGACCCTTGACCAGTGCGGACGTCCCCAGTGACCGCTAGTGAACCTGTTTACCCTTAGTGAGGTCCTAGTGAACTTTCTTAGTGATGGCTGTTGTTGATGAGTCTGCTGTCTCCTCCCATACTCTCCAGCTTTGTCTTGCTTTGCAAGAAAGACTGGAGAGTGTGGAGCAGGAGATTCAGTGTCTCAAAGATGAAAATTTGGCCTTGAGACTAGCTATGGCGGAGAAGAAGTGTGAGGCTACCGGAAGTGTTCCCAGGGATCGTGAAGCCCCTTGGAAAGTGGTGTCAACAAGTGCAACGGCCTGCAAGCTGAAAAGGCAGCCACTCAAGACCTACAACAACTTCAGCACCTTGGCTGATGAGAGTGATGGCGAGGAAGTGGCGATAATCGAGGCAGTGAGATGGGAGGTGGGGGGGGGGGGAGTCTGCTGCTGTTGCTGCAACAACTGCTGCTCCAACTCCTGCTACACGCCGACAACGGAAAAAAGATAAATTCATTGTCGGTGATTCAATGGTTAGGTACCTTGACGGGGCTACTAACACTCATGTTAGTAAAGTTGTCTGCCTACCTGAAGCCGGAGTCGGGAGGGTGGCAGAGAAGGTGGATGGTGTCCTAGAAGTGGGTGGGGAGGACCCCATAACGCGGGGTCCAATGACATATGGAGATGCAGGACTGAGGAGTTGCTGACCAAGTACCAGGAAATGCTGAAGAGGATCAAGGAGAAGGGTGGATTTCCTGTGATACACAGTATCCTGCCAAGAAGAGGGGTACGGAAGGAATGGTCCTCCAGGGCTATTGGTGTAAATAGCCGGCTGGAGAAGTATTGCAAGGCAAAGTCAATACCATTCCTAGATAACTGGACCCACTTCTATGGTAAGGATGAACTGTATGCCCAGGATGGAGTACATCTTTCTCGACTAGGAGTTTCGACCTTAGCCAGCTCACTGGACAAGATTGTTGCGGGGTTTCGTTAAAAAAACCTGGGTGTGTAAGTAAAATATTGTCTTCATATGGAGCAGGTACTTCATGTGACAAACCAGTGAGTAAAATAGAAATAATCAGTCAAGATAGTGCGGATAGTGATGTGTAATAGTAGTATCATAACACTACACATATAACTGATAGTAAAGATGAGAATACTGATAGAGTAGAATTTCCGTCTAGAGCTAGTAGTTCAACAGGAAATAATAAGTTAGCTAAACACAATAGAAAATTAGTTGTAAATAAAAGTAATAGGTTGAGGGTATATTATACAAATTGTAGGAGTTTATGTAACAAAATGAACGAACTTAGAGCACTTGTTAGCAGAGAAAATATAGACATAATAGCGCTAACTGAAACTTGGATTAATACAGAATCTAGGCATTTTTTAGCAGAATTTGATATTCCAGGATATAGTTTGTTTAAATATGACTGAACAAGTAGGAGGGGCGGGGATATAGCAGTGTTTGTCAGGAGTACATTAAAAAGCTGTATTAAATCAGGTATTAGACTAAATAATGATAATGAAAGTGTTTGGGTAGAGGTTAACGAAGGTAGTGAGACCATAGTTATTGGAGTTATATATAGACCGCCTAATATGAGTAGAAATGGCAGAACATCGTTATGGGAGGAAATTAAAATAGCATCAAGGTTTAGCAATGTGTGCATTATGGGGGATTTTAATTTTCTGAACATTGATTGGCAGCACCAAATAGGCGACTCCGATTCAGTAGAGTTTATTGAGGTAGTACAAGATAGTTTTTTATTTCAATTCATAGATACGCCGACTAGAGGTATTAATATTCTTGATTTGGTTTTCAGTAACAATGAACATATGATAAATGATGTAGAGATTGGTGACCACCTAGGAAATAGCAATCATAAATCTATTTATTTTAATATACAATGGACACTTGGACAGGGAATGCTAAAGAGAATACGACACTTATCCCAGATTTCAGAAAAGCCGATTATGGTGGGCTAAGAAGAGACTTAAGGGTGGACCCTATTGTTAAGCAATTAAGTCAGGATATGCCAGAGTTAAACTTGCCACCTACATATAACCAGTTTATTGCTTCACTCCACAATGCTCAAAATAAATATATCCCTAAAAGAAGATTTAGATCGACGCAGAACCAACCAAAATGGATGACAAATAAGCTAATAGATCTTATAGGAAAAAAGAAAGGAATATATAGAAAAATAAAGAAAGGCGAAAATCATCTACATATATACTATCAGACAGGTTAAAAAGGAAATCAGGAAAGCAAAAAGAAATTATGAAATAAGGATAGCCAGTGACTCAAAAAATAAGCCTAAAGCTTTTTACCAACTATATAAATCTAAAGTTAGAGATGTAATAGGCCCCCTAAAAACTTCAATAGGAGAAATAACAGAAAATGATTTAGAAATGTGCAGTACATTAAATAGTCAGTTTCTTTCCGTTTTCACTAATGAAAATTTGGCACAGATTCCAGAAGTCAATATGGTATATAGTGATAGTATAGAAAATATGTTAAGTACAGTTAGTATAAGTAGAAATGATGTGCTTAAGGAAATTGACAGACTGAAACCTCAAAAATCGCCTGGTCCTGACGAGGTATATGCTAGAGTATTAAAAGAATACAGAGATGAGTTAAGTAGCCCATTAGCATTTTTAGTTAACAAGTCATTAGAAACAGGTTTAGTTCCAGAAGCTTGGAAGCTTTCAAATGTAGTTCCGATCTTCAAAATGGTGATAAATCGATAGCATCCAATTACCGTCCCATTAGTCTCACATCAATCATAGGAAAGTTGCTTGAGTCTATTATTGCTAGGCAAATTAGAAGCCACTTAGACAAATTTAACTTAATAAATTCTTCTCAGCATGGATTCACTCAGGGACGTTCTTGCCTTACTAATTTGCTTAGCTTTTTCTCAGAGGTCTATGAAGCAGTAGATAATGACAAGTCATATGATATTATTTATTTAGATTTCAGTAAAGCTTTCGACAGAGTCCCTCATGAGAGATTGATGAGAAAGGTTGAGGCACATGGAATAGGAGGATCGTTGTTGGGATGGATTAGGTCATGGCTAATTGGTAGGAAACAGAGAGTCAGCATAAATGGTACCAAGTCAGAGTGGGGAGCAGTCAAAAGTGGTGTCCCCCAGGGATCGGTATTAGGTCCCCTGTTGTTTCTTATATACATAAATGACCTAGATTTAGGTATAACTAGTAGGATAAGTAAATTCGCAGACGATACTAAAATGGGGAGATCTATTGATTCAGATAGCGATATAGAGTGCCTCCAAAGGGATCTAGATACCTTACATGAATGGTCAGTAAATTGGCAGATGAAGTTTAACATTGACAAATGCAAGGTATTAAAGATAGGGAAGATGCAAACAAATGTTAAATATAAACTAGCTAATTTAGAATTAGAAAATTCAGACTGTGAGAAAGATCTAGGTGTGTTTGTTAGCAATGATTTGAAGCCTAGAAAACAGTGTATAAGCGTTCGTAATAAGGCAAACAGGATTCTCGGGTTCATCTCTAGGAGTGTGAGTAACAGAACTGCTGATGTCATTAGTCTTGTCATTAGTGAGACCCCATATGGATTATGCTGTCCAATTTTGGTGTCCTTATTACAGAATGGACATAGATTCATTGGAGAGAGTACAGCGTAGAATGACAAAAATGATCCATAATATTATAAATCTTCCGTATGAAGAAAGGTTGAAGAAATTAGGTTTACATTCGTTAGAGAGACGCAGAGTTAGAGGGGATATGATAGAGGTGTTCAAGTGGGTTAGTGGGATTAACAAAGGGGACCTGACAAATGTACTAAAGCTCAGTGATAGCGAAAGAACTCGTACCAATGGTTTCAAATTAGATAAATTTCGTTTCAGAAAAGATATAGGCAAATATTGGTTTGGTAACAGAGTTGTAGATGGGTGGAATGGACTACCAAGTGCTATAGTGGGATCTAAAACTGTAGGGAGCTTTAAGATAAAATTGGATAAGCATATGGACGAGAAGGGTTGGGTGTGAAGGGGGATCAGCCGGGTTGGGCCAATCAGCGCTCTGCAGACCCCCATAATCTTGCGTTAATCTCTAACCGTTTTGGTAAGATGATCCTCAGGGTATTAGAGTGTTGAGCCTATAATTGGGCTTTGTAATTGAATTGGGGTTGTGTGGGACAGGGATCTGCCTTGCTTAGGCCAATCGGCTTTCTGCAGACTCCCATTTTCTTATGTTCTTATGTTCTTATGAGGTATATAGGTTCATTGGTTATGAGATGTTAATGAGTGTATTATGAGGTATATAGGTGGTGGATTATGAGATGCTAATGAGGGTATTATGAGGTATATAGGCCACGGGTTATGAGATGCTAATGAGGGTGAAGTTTGTGAGTGATGGCCACAAACTTGGCGGTAACGAGCGGCAGTAGGTAAGACAGGTAAATGTACAATAATGAAGAGAGGAGCGAATTAAGATACATAAAACTCTTGGGGTATTGTGGGGTGACCTAAACCCTGCAAATCGGTTATATACTGTATATTAAAATAACCAGAATAAGGAATACCACCATACCCCACAAGAGGAAAGTAACCGACGAAGGGGAGACCAATGTAACCAGCACCAGCAGACAACAACAACAAGGGAAACGGAACAAGATGGACGAAGGAGCAACTCAAAGAGAATTAACCAAAGCGAAGGAAAGAAATAATATAAACAAGATAACGAAGATGCCCAGAATAACCAAACTTTCCAACATCATCAACAAAGAAGACAACAGCAGAAACCAGAAGCAGAATATCTACACCGAGAAGGAAAACTCACCTCCATCACAGAAGACCAACGCGCCAGTAATACCATGTGTGGGCAATAAAACCAAGACAAAGCCCACCACACCTAGCCTCCCAAAACCCGCATGTGCATCACTACCTTTTACCAAACGAGACCCCAGAATTTCCACGATCAAACCTGATGTACCAACCACGCCAGGCAAAACCATTGCAACTCCACACCAACACCACAAAGGCACAAAGAAGAAAATAGTGTTCAGTCAGGGACAAAAGGACCAACATAGACGCACTAGCCAGGGACACTTACGCTGTTCTTCCGCCAAGAAGTCTACTCACCTGCCCGCAAACTTCTAGGGGGTCCTCCTAATCCCCCCAGAATACGCCCCCCTGGACTTATGACCCTCTGACCCCCGCACACCTGACCTGGGACATCTCAGCCAAAGTCGTCAGTACCCCGAGGAAAACCTGGATAAGGCAAGCAATTCTAGGGCTTGGTTCAATGTACATGTACACAATCTAGCCCTAAAGTTACCCTCCCATTCAAGGATTGTACTGAAACGATGGTGAATGTCTTTCGAGGTCTGAGGAGTTATTTTACCTATTGAGGAATTAATATTATCACATGCCATGGTATAGTGCTTAATAATAAGATCCCTAATAGGCTGTACCTTTGGTATTAGAAGCATAACCGTCGGACATGTCCCCACCATACTTCTTTTGCCAAAACCGCACTCTAAAACGATAGAAAGGTACTTGCCACACAATTAATCTATAACCTCTCTCTGAAACACACACATGAACATGTCCAGATATTCCGCGTAAAAACCGAGAAAGAACCGATCCGGAACATAATCTCCTCTCGGATAAATTTTCTCTCTCCGGCGGCGGCGTGGGAATCTCAGGAGTCCAATTGGAATTTATAGACCCTCAACAAACCCATCCGGCTAAATTCCGGTCTTTTACGAGGGGAGAGAGAGAGAGAGAGATATGTAGATAGATAGAGAGAGATATGTAGATAGATAGAGAGAGAGAGAGAGAGTACAAAGGAGTACAAAGGAAATCAAGCAACAACAGGTGTAGTGACCCTTCTAGGCTGCTTGTCCTCCAAAACACTGAGGATCAAGTGTCCAAACAATGGTTTAGAGAGGGTAAGGGAACATTGGAAAGGGAATTACTGCCCTGGAACTAATGTCCGTGGCAGGATTAGGAAGTTAGTAGGGGACAGATGGGTTAGTAACTGAGGGGGGGGATAAAATAAAGTTATTAATTTACAAACGCAGTCAGTCGCGGGTTTGATGCGAGATATTTGTATAGGCGGAGTTTAAATGAATCAACGGTGATGCAGTCTATAACGTCTCGGGGAAGCCCATTCCATAAGTTGACAACTCGATTGAAGAAGAAATTCTTAGATTCGTGCGAGTTAAAAGATTTACCAATAATTTTGCAACCGTTTCCCCGCGTGTAATTAGATTGGTCGATAGTGAAGTACTTACTACAGTTCATATTGTCGATGCCTTTGATGATTTTGAACACTTTAATTAAGTCACCTCTTAATCTGCGCTGGGTTAAAGGAAATAGATTTAATTCTCTAAGACGCTCTTCGTATGGTTTGTTCTTTAGGCTAGGTATCATTTTGGTAACTCTACGTTGAACTCGTTCTAGCTTGTTTATATCTTTTTGGTAATAAGAGCACCAGGATTGAACGCAGTATTCCAGAAGAGGGCGGACTAAGGAATTGTAAAGGGTTAGGATAACTTCTTTGGATTTATGCTCAACTGACCTGCCTATTAAGCCAATTATTTTGTTTGCCTTCTTAACAACTTCTGAACATTGTTGACTCGGTTTTAGGTTACTCGATATTGTTACTCCCAGATCAGTTTCTCTGTTTACATTCTTAAGCTGAGTGCCATTCATCGAATAGTTTGCTTTCTCATTTAGGTATCCGATATGTAGTACTTTACATTTATCCTCATTGAAACTCATTTGCCAAATTTGGGCCCAACATGACAATTTACCTAGATTGTGTTGCATATCGTCAACTTGTTCTTTTGAGAGTACGCTATTTACAATTTTTGTATCGTCAGCAAATTTTGAGATTGTACAGGTGAGACCCTCATCTATGTCGTTGATGTAAATTAGAAAGAGAATTGGTCCTAGTACCGATCCCTGGGGTACCCCGCTACGTACATTGGTCCATTTAGATGCCTTACCGTTTATGACTACTCTTTGCTTTCTGTCGCTGAGCCAATTTTCTATCCATTTCAACACACCGTCTTGTATTCCATGTGCTTTTAGTTTTAGCAGTAAACGTTTGTGGGGAACTTTGTCAAAGGCCTTTTGAAAATCAAGGTATATAATATCTACAGCTTTACTCTCATCGTTGAGGTTGAGGATATCGTGGAAGAAGTCTAAGAGGTTTGTTAAACAGGAACGTTTTTTACGAAAGCCGTGTTGAGTATCTTTAAGTAAGTTATTTGCCTCTTAAGTGATTTACGAGTCTGTCTCTTATGACCGTTTCTAGCATTTTACATACAATTCAGGTTAAGCTAATTGGACGATAATTACTGGGTAGGGATTTGCTGCCTTTTTTTAATATCGGTGTTATGTTGGCTAGCTTCCACTGATCAGGCATAGTCCCAGACTGCAAGGATTCATTGAATAGCAATGTCAGTGGTTTGGAGAGCTCATCCTTAGCTTCCTTTAGAACTCTAGGTGAGATTGTATCAGGTCCAGGCGTTTTATTTACCTTGAGTTTATCTAAACAATTCAATACTTCTCTCTCTGTAACGGTGATATTGCTTAAAACATCTGAATTATCAATCTGAATCGGCGATGGTGTAGGGATATCAGTGAGGTCTTCGGTTGTAAAAACTGATGCAAAGAAGGTATTGAGGGCATTACTCATTTGTACTTCGTCTTTGGTGTATTCTCCATTTTCATCGACTAACGGTCCAACAGTTGAAGTAACTACTTTTTTCTTTCTGATATAACTATAGAATTCTTTCGGGTTTGTTTTACTTTGATTCGCAACATGTAACTCCAGGGTCTTTTTACTTTGCTTAATCAACTTTTTGGCTTTGCGTCGTAGCTCTACAAATTTCACCCGTTCTTTGTCATTTTGTGAGGATTTTAATCTATCATTAGCATATTTTTTAGCAAGCAGACAGTCTGAAATATCTTTATTCCACCACCGGACGGTGTTCCTCCTGTTGTTCTCAAAAACTGTGCTTCCGTGCTGACTCCCTGCCTAGGCAAACTCTTTCGTCTCTGTCTATCCTCTAACGTCTTCCCTTCATGCTGGAAGTTTGCTCACATTCAACCTGTCCCAAAGAAGGGTGACCGCTCTCAACCCTCCAACTATCGTCCAATTGCTCTTATCTCTTGTCTTTCTAAAGTTTTTGAAACTATTCTTGCTTCCAAATTTCTTAAGCATTTCTCTTCTCATAATCTGCTCTCAGATCGCCAGTATGGCTTCCTTAAGGGTCGCTCTACTGGTGATCTTCTTTCATATCTTACTAACTCTTGGTCATCCTCCTCCGGGACTTCGGTGAGACTTTTTCTATTGCACTAGACATATCGAAAGCCTTCGATAGAGTCTGGCATAAATCTTTAATTTCTAAACTACCCTCCTTCGGTTTCTATCCCTCCATCTGTGCCTTTGTCTCTAATTTCCTTTCCGGCCGTTCCATAGCCGCGGTTGTGGACGGCCATTGTTCACTTCCTCACCCTATAAACTCCGGTGTTCCTCAGGGCTCTGTCCTATCTCCTATTCTCTTTCTAATTTTTATAAATGATCTCCTTAACTGTACCTTAATTCCCATCCATTCATACGCAGACTACTCAACCTTACACTACTCCATTAGTTTTTCAGAACGCCCCAGCCAGCAATCCCTCAACGACAAACGTAATGAAGCCATAGAACTCTTAAATTCTGATCTAAATACTATTTCCAATTGGGGCAGAGAAAACCTTGTTAACTTTAATGCTTCCAAAACCCAATTTCTCCATCTATCTACCCGTCAGGATCTCCCAGCGGACTATCCCTTATTCTTCAACAATACAAAAATCAACCCTTCATCTTCTCTCAATATTCTTGGTGTCTCTTTTTCTTCTGCTCTCATTTGGAAGGACCATATTACCAGTCTTGCTAAGGCAGCCTCCCAGAAGCTGGGTGTGCTCAACCGCCTTAGGGGGTTCTTTTCCCCTGCACAGCTTCTTGCTCTGTACAGGGGCATAGTGCGCCCTTGTATTGAGTATTGTTCACATGTGTGGGGAGGTTCCTCTCACACCGCTCTCCTAGACAAAGTTGAAAGGAAGGCCTTTCGTATCATTAACTCCCGTCCACTCACCAACTCTCTGCAATCTCTCTCTCTCCGCCGCAATGTTGCATCTCTCTCGCTATTCTATCGCTACTATAATAATCAGTGTTCCTCAGAGCTATCCCAGTGCATACCACCTCCTTTACGTAGGGCACGTGGTACCCGTCTTGCAACTCAATCCCACCCCTACTCTGTGCAACTCTCCAACCCAAGAGTGAAACGTTACTCTCAAACTTTCTTCTACTCAACATCTGAGCTCTGGAACTCTCTCCCAGAATCAGTCTTTCCCTCTTCCTATGACTTAAATTGCTTCAAACTCCGTGTGTCCAGGCATTTTGGCTCGAACGTCCCTTGATTTTGGCCCTGTCACTCTTTCAACTATGGGGGAGGCACTCGCTATAGGCAGTTATGCCTTTTGCCTCCCTCAATCACATAGAAAAAAAAAAAAAAAAAAAAATTTGGGCTTATCATTATGGCCTGGACGCCGTATTTTCGATGGCATGCAGTCTTGCACTGTCTTAAGGGTAAGTGGTTGTGAAACACTCCTAAGATGTATTTATGTCGTTATTGTTAGTCAGAAAGCTCCAGTCAGTTTCTTTAAGCTTTGATTTAAGTTTATGAACATTTGCTTTCTTGAAATTAGGGACTTTCTCAATGCTGCTATTTGATTTGTTACTAGTAAACTTTAAAGTGAAAGTTATCGTACGATGGTCGCTGTTACTGAATTCATCACCAACATTCAAATTCTCTATTAATTCTTCTTTTGTTGCGAGTACAAGATCAAGCACATTATTACCACGGGTCGGGTCGGAGATTGTACAAATTGAAAAAGTGAACTCTCTTGCAAGTTAGCATAGAGGTCGTGTCCAGAGTGTGAAGTAAGAATATCGCCCCATTTAGTCACGGGTAAGTTGAAATCGCCAAGAATTACGGTATCTTGTATGTTAGTTATTTCTGTAATTTGTTCATAAATTTCACTGGCAGTTTGCACTGATTGAGATGGGGGTCTGTATAATAAAGCTAGTGTTATTTTAGTTCCTCGTTTATTATTTAATAGTACGAAAGATATGTCTAAATTCGCAATTTGAGGTTTTGACATTAAGATGGGATTAAGACTTTCCTTTA
This sequence comes from Paralithodes platypus, assembly GCA_032716605.1. Lineage (NCBI taxonomy): Eukaryota > Metazoa > Arthropoda > Malacostraca > Decapoda > Lithodidae > Paralithodes > Paralithodes platypus. Next base: position 26,751,207 of record CM064544.1, on the reverse strand, counting down.
TAAAAAACAGAACTTCTCCTCCATTTCTATTGATCCGACTTTTCTCAAACATTGTATAACCAGGAAGCGTATATTCGGCTAAATAGTCTCTGTCTTCCGTATTTAACCAAGATTCTGTAATGCTGATTATATCATAATGTTCTGTAAACACGATTTCCTCTAGATCTGAAAATTTATTGCGTATGCTACGAGCATTTACATAAAACACCTTAAGAGTATTAGAGTTGGATGCTACTGATTGTGCATTGTCTGAATTTTCAGTTCGTATTTGACTTACACTACCCTGTCTGGGGTCGTTTTTGAACGGAAATCCTTGACTGCATCGTTCAGCAGACGACCAAGACGTGCAGCTCCTACTTCATTGAGATGTACACCATCTCCTGAAAACAAAGATTTATCATAGTAAAAATGATCCCACGTGTCGACAAAGCCGATGTCCTCCTCCCTGCAGAGTTTGGCAGAGGTATGGGTTCACGATATCTGACTTACCTACTTGGAACATGGTATACAGAGAATAGGGGTGGAAGTTTACAGCCCATTTGCTCTAGCCTTTTTTTACTGACATAGGCTATAGGGTTCACGATTACGACCTACCCACTTGGAACAGGGTATAGCATTGTGTGATCCCTGCACCTGATTTATTACTCCCGTGTTCCAAATATACAGTTTCATCTTATGGTTAATTTTTAGGTATATTTTTTTAATTTATTTATTATTTTTCTAGTTTCCTCCCTAGACCTCTATCAAACTTAAAATAAACATCCATTAGATCCCCTTTTAGATTAATATGTACATTTTTTGGTAGAAAAATTTCCCGGCCGAAGGCCGGTTCTTTCAAAATTACAGGCTCACTATCGTTCGCCAGGACAAAAATAGACACCTAAATAGGACGAAAGGTCATAATATTGACAACGAAATGAGACGAAAGGCCGTAAAATCGACAAACTAATACATTAAACTTCTTAAAATCTGAAAAGCAATGGGGCTAATCATGAGGGAGAAGGAGGACCAGAAAAGACCCATCTCCCCTTAAGTGTCTCCAGAATGTAGTATCTCTTTCTTGTATAATTATGTCCCGGCCTCTTGTGTCTATGTAGCTTTGTTTATCGCTTCCTCTTTCGTGGTTTCCCTGTCCAGCTATCAATTGGTTGTTCTCGTACCCCCCTCCATACACAGACACACACACTCTCTCTCTCTCGCTCTTTCTTTCTCTATGTCCTATTTTTCCACTATAAACTGTCCCGGTCTGGTAGTAATAATGCCAGACCACCTAGTTGGGACCGCAAGGTCTGTGTGGTCTGAGTGTTTGTGTAACTCTGTGTAACTCTCTCTCTTCTCCCTCTCTGGGATTTTAAATCATACCTATGATTTTAAATACTTTAATTTATATATGTTTTGTTTTGTTTTATACTTGTCCTTATACTTATACTTATAACTTATACTTAAACTTGACGGCCATTGGCCGTCGCTGGTACTGGCGAGTGAATATTTTACTGGTGGCCGTCGGCCGTCGCTGGCATAGTACGGGTTAAGCTATATAACATCGTCAATACTAGACAGAATACAATGTATAAAGGAGTACAAAGGAGTACAAAGGAAATCAAGCTACAACATATCTAGTGACCCTTCTAGGCTGCTTGTCCTCCAAAACACTGAGGATCAAGTGTCCAAATAGTGGTTTAGAGTGGGTAAGGGAACATTGGAAAGGGAACTACTGCCCTGCCACTAACGTGGCAGGACTAGGAAGTTAGTAGGGGACATATGGGTTAGTAACTGAGGGGAGGATAAAATAAAGTTATTCATTTACAAACGCAGTCAGTCGCGGGTTTGATGCGAAATATTTGTCTAGGCGGAATTTAAATGAATCAACGGTGCTGCAGTCTATAACGTCTCGGGGAAGCCCATTCCACAAGTTGACAACTCGATTGAAGAAGAAATTCTTAGATTCGTGCGAGTTAAAAGATTTACCAATAATTTTGCAACCGTTTCCCCGCGTGTAATTAGATTGGTCGATAGTGAAGTACTTACTACAGTTCATATTGTCGATGCCTTTGATGATTTTGAACACTTGAATTAAGTCACCTCTTAATCTGCGCTGAGTTTAATTAAAGGAAATAGATTTAATTCTGTAAGACGCTCTTCGTATGGTTTGTTCTTTAGGCTAGGTATCATTTTGGTAACTGTACGTTGAACTCGTTCTAGCTTGTTTATGTCTTTTTGGTAATAAGGGCACCAGCATTGAACGCAGTATTCCAGAAGAGGGCGGACTAAGCAATTGTAAAAGGTTAGGATTACGTCTTTGGATTTATGCTCAAATGATCTGCCTATAAAGCCAATTATTTTGTTTGCCTTCTTAACAACTTCTGAACATTGTTGACTCGGTTTTAGGTTACTCGATATTGTTACTCCCAGATCGGTTTCTCTGTTTACATTCTTAAGCTGAGTGCCATTCATCGAATAGTTTGCTTTCTCATTTAGGTATCCGATATGTAGTACTTTACATTTATCCGCATTGAAACTCATTTGCCAAATTTGGGCCCAATGTGACAATTTATCTAGATTGTGTTGCATATCGTCAACTTGATCTTTTGAGAGTACGCTATTTGCAATTTTTGTATCGTCAGCAAATTTTGAGATTGTACAGGTGAGACCCTCATCTATGTCGTTGATGTAAATTAGAAAGAGAATTGGTCCTAGTATACATACGTACTGTGTTACGACCGGGGCTACGAATAAAACAAGGGCACTTAATGATTGGACTAGTAATAGGGCACTATGCAACAACAGTACGCTAGATCCAAACCCTTGAACTTATATGCCGGTGAACAAAAACACCTATACCCTCCAGAGTTATTCTGCGATAACGGGGTATCCTTAACTGGGGATAAATGTACTCTACTTCAGGCTAACCCACACTGGTATAGCCTGATAACAAACGAGATGCAAGTTACGTTAAAATGCATAAAAGGGAAGCTATGGAAAGATCAATTAAATCACTGCAAGATTTGATACAATAAAAGGATGCTTCAATACAGTTACTCTAAACAACAATAAACTCTTCACTCCTATCTGAAAGAAAGTGAAGTCTAGTCCTACAGCATAGACCTGGAAACTTCTGAAGAAAGTCTGATGCTCATAAGATGATCGTATCTTAAATTATATAAAGGCAGGAGGCAGGACACCATACGTGGAGACTGAATACACTAAAAGATAGGACATATAATGTTAACTGACACGGGAATACTATAAATGCGCAATGGCAGTAATGCTCGACACTAAAAGAAATACTTCCTCATCAACGAAACAGTCTGCTAGGGTTGTGCAACTCAACAACAACCGTGAATAATAATGCATACATATCATAAAGAGCTCATGTCCTAACTAGTGTCTGCTCGGCGAATAAAGTCTAGCTGGGATATCAAGGTTAGGAAACTGTGGCTGAGCAAGACTGGCTCATAGCCTAGCGTTGTCCTTAAGGCGGTATGATTAAAGTTACGTTAATGACGGGGATGCTCTCTTGGTAGATCCAGAACTCGAGTATCTGGTTCTACCCTGGCGATCCCTCTAAAGTCAAGCAAAGAGGCAGCACTGTGTTCTAAGGTAGTAGGCAAATGCCCTCTTACAACACGATGCTGCACTCGCAACAGGCACAACCAAAAGGACAACCTAGGCTACCACAGAAACCGTCGAAGTCGTGTAGGTATAAGCAAACCGTACACACATCGCTTAAAACGACAACAGAAGCCTTATCCCAGTCTAGCATTAAATAACCCAGCAGAGCACTAAATCAATAATGGAGACACACACTGAGTTCTTAACCTCTACTAACTAAGAACCCTCAAACCTATTCTATGTACCTGTAAATATCTCGGAGAGCGACGCACATAATACGATGGGCTGATATGAAATCGTGTGCAGAAACCAAAGGGAGTGCTGTGACGTTAAAAGATTAGAGGAACGAAAGAAAAGAAGTTGAGTAAGAGAGACAGTATCAGAATGGTGGAGATATGGGGGACAGTGGTAAAAAGGATGTTAGTATGTGCGTCCCTAGCCTGCTCTGAGGAGGGTAGCTCCTCGGAACCCTCAGGATCCCACAAAGGCATGGTGGTCGGCCAATCACAGGCCGATACGTCCCAAGGCAGCAGGCCTCCATGACGCGCCAAGAACCACCAGCCAATCAAGAGGCGTGAGAAGGCACGCGCGCGAGCCTATGAGCGGGGGAGGCAGCACATGTATACTCACTACCACCCCACTGCCTATATTGTTCTCTCTCCTTAACTAGTATATACAATGCATGTTATATTCTATTCATAATATAAAATACTTCGCTTTGTCACAGACGAAAATAAAGACCACCACTGGACTGTCAGTAACAATGCAAGTACTATGAAAGAAAGAACAACATTCTCTGATAACTGTAGCCCACTTCACTGCCCTGGCGAGCGCTAGCGGCTAACGGGAGGCGATTCTGCCAACGCTGGTAGGCGTCACAACTGGTATACCGAAAGGGTTGACTAGCAAATGTCCTTGGAATAAACATTAACCCCTTTGGTACCGCCGACATCTTTATAATCATATTCTAGCTATGGTTAGATGGTTTGGTGCAGTTTATAAAGCATCTGTGGTAGTACAAAGGGTTAAATGCGATAGTTCGAAGCCTGATAATAACTGGCCATTTTAAACTTATTAAAATCGTCTAATAGCAGCCAGATTTTATTTTAAAAGACGGCACCGGTACTGAAAAGGTTAAGAATACGGAATAATCTTTGTAACTAGTTGTAACTCTCGCTAATCTCCCCCCCCCCCCCCCCCCGTCACTCTCCTACCACTATAACCTTAGAGTTTGCGCCAGCCAAGAAACACCTGTCCAGATTATTGTGAGTGAATGAGTGTGTGTGTGTGTGTATTTTAACCCTCTCTCTCTCTCTCTCTCTCTCTCTCTCTCTCTCTCTCTCTCTCTCTCTCTCTCTCTCTCTCTCTCTGGGATTTTAAATCATAGCTATGATTTTAAATACTTTTATTTATATTATGTTTTGTATTGTTTTATCCTTGTCCATAAGACTTCCTTTATGTATTTCCAGTCATGCAAGGGTATTCGTCTAACAAATATGCAGTAAGGCTAGTTGACGGAGGGAGTGGTGGGTGTAGAAGAGCCTTTTGCTTTCTTGTTATGTTCTTCCATTACTGTAGTGTATGGGAATTTAAGGGGGGTGACTTGCTTTTTTTGTCTTCTCTGGGCTGTATCCATTCGACCCCATTCAGTCTACTGTTTTAAGACGTTTATCCCCATCCAGGTGTCGATTTATACCTGGCGAGCGATAGCGAGCCACCATATTTTAGATAATGAGTTAGACAGCTGGCTAAATTTATACACTTTTCGATAGAACAAAAATTCCGGCGACGCCGGATGTCTCTATAAAACGCAGGCTCGCTATCGCTCGCCTGGAACAATTGACACCTGGATGGGGATAAATGTCTTAATACAGTAAGCTGAATGGGGCCGAATGGATACAACCAAGAAATAGAAAAAAGCAGGTCACCCACCTTAATGTCTGTTTGTAGTATATAAAGCCGGACCACTTCATTGGTACCAACTGGTTTGTGTATCTCGCCCACTCCCCTCCACACTCATTCACTCTCTCACACACACTCTCTCTCTATCATTCATTTCATTCTCACTATCTAACACTCACTCTTTCCCTCTCTTCCTCAAACTCTGGCAGAAACACACACACACACTTCATCTCTGCCATCTCAGTGACACACACTGCACTCACTCTCCCTCCTTCTCCCACAACCCCCTTCTCTTTGGGTAAGAGTTATCCTCACCAGGATTCGAACCCACTCACTCCAGGTATATTTGGGAGGGTCGGGCACCGTAACCACTCGGCCATGAGCGGATATAAGGAAAGCAACCTTAGTTCTTATTTGAGGAACCAGGTTTTTAGTCTCGTGGAGGACTATGCCTTCGAACACGTGGTGAGTTTATTAGACTTCGACCATGACTATTTTTACACTTCCCCCCCCCCCCCCCCCGCCTACTCGGTTACGTGATATACGATTTTTAATCGTCCTGGTACTATTATGGAACCTCTGAAAATGACAAATATCAATTATGTACGATTAAGTACGACAGGTTGGGTAAGAGGTATCCTCAAATAAGAACTAAGGTTGCTTTCCTTATATCCGCTCATGGCCGAGTGGTTACGGTGCCCGACTCTCCCAAATATACCTGGAGTGAGTGGGTTCGAATCCTGGTGAGGATACCTCTTACCCAACCTGTCGTACTTAATCGTACATAATTGATATTTGTCCCCTTCTCTTTCTCTCTCCCTTCCTCACCCTCCCTCTTTCCCTCCCTCCCTTCCTTACCCCACCTATCTCTCTCTCTCTCTCTCTCTCTCTCTCTCTCTCTCTCTCTCTCTCCCCCAGCTAGTGTCGTGGTAAAGACAGGTGTCCACAGATTAATTCCCGATGACACCGCACCGCCATTTCCGGCAGTCCGCGATCCAACCAACACACCGTTTTCTTCATTCACGCGTTCCCACGTACCATTTTCTTCATTCCCGCCCTCCCAGATACCATTTTCTTTATACGCGAGGCACCCCACATACTATTTTCTTTATTCGCGTGCTCTCACATACTAATTTCGTTGTTCGCGAGCTCCCAGATACCATTTTCTTTGTCCGCGCGCTCCCAGATACCATTTTCTATATTCATCCAATAGTTACCACAATATAATATAATACTGGTAGTATCGAGCGATAGCTGCTATACATGACTTGTAGGTACTGCTCTGAGGCATTAACAACACTTCTCAGCTTGGTTGCAAGCTTCCACAGGCTGGCTGGGTCAGTGCTTCTTCAACTTTTGAGGTGGGAGGGTGTTCTCTCTTGCCTCTGAAGCCATTTATGCCCCACTGCCTGGTACTGGAGGGTACATTTATGGTAATACCCTCTGGTACAGTATACTGTAGGTTAATGGGAGAAGGGTCGTTTCTCTGGTCCCCCTTTTTCCTTATGCTTAGCCCCATTAGTTTTCAGATTTTATGACGTTCGGCCCATTAGTTTGGCGATTTTAAGACCTTTCGCCCCATTTATTTGTCAATAAACAAATATTTAAAAATATATATAAATGAACAAATAAATACGCCCATATCCCATGAAGGAAGGTCTATTGTTAGAAAGAAGTGAATTGACATGGATTTGACCCCATTGATTGCTAGAGGTACTTCCTACACTGTATGCCACCGTATATTATTTCCCTGAATGTAATAAAGCCAGTCTTCACAATACTGAAACTGGTTTGTGTTGGTGGTGTAATGGTTTAGGTGCTTATGTTTAGTATACTCTGGCAATGATTAGACGATCTTATTCAGCTTAGGAAGGACATCTACCCATTAAATGGCTACATACTATCTCGATCAATACTTTTAGCTACCATATATCCTTCCTAAGCTTCAAAGAATCGTCTAAATATAGCTAGAATAAAATGTAAATGTCATCGCCGGTACAGAAGGGGTTATACAATTATTATTCTATCTATCTATCTATTGCCTGACGCCGTGATCCCCGAAGGGGTGGCCACGAACGATTATTATTGATCTTGGCAATATACTCTTTGGAATGTGTGTTAACCTCTGTTGTACCGGCGACGTCTTTTAAATTTTATTTTAGCTAAATTTATAGGTTTTTGTGCAATTTAAGAAGTATTTGTGGTTGTTGAAATGGTTAAGCAAGATTTTTAGAAGCCTGTTAAATGCTGGAGGCCATATTGAAACTGAAGAAAATCGTCTAATAGAAGCCAGAATGAAGTTAAAAAGGACGGCACCGGTACTGAAAGAGTTAATATATACTACAGATCTATTGGTAGCTTTCAAAGGCTATTGTTAAACTTGTTATCTAGTAAATTCGATTGACATTTATGATAAGCACCTCGTTATGAACCTATAATATGGAATGTTATCGAAACTAAGTAATTTGTGTAAAAATGTATTAAGGGGGTAGTGGTTTTGTTTTGGTCTATTTGCTAATGTACTTATTATTATGGTTAAGGTGTCTAAAAATCTGTGTGTGATAACCCGGGTTCGAAACCCGGTGGATCACATATATGCTTTCATTAATTTTATTGGAGGTGTTTGGTGGTGTGGTGAAATTAATACAAAAATAGATTATATAGTAACCTCGCGAGACCTCCAACAAGCTTCATGATAAATGTGTACTGTAATATTTCGAGAAAACAAAATCACGGCCGAAGACCGGTTCCTCCTAGAATTACGGGCTCGCTATCGCTCGCCAGGAAAAATCAACATCTAATTGGCCCGAAAGGTCTATGTATTGACAAATAAATGGGGCGAAAGGTCTTAAAATCGCCAAACTAATGGAATGCACGTCTTGCAATTTCAAAGCTAATGGGACTACACATAAGGGAGAAAGAACAACTACCTCCCCATTAAGAACAACTACCTCCCCATTAAGAACAACTACCTCCCCATTAAGAACAACTACCTCCCCATTAAGAACAACTACCTCCCACTTAAGAACAACTACCTCCCCATTAAGAACAACTACCTCCCCATTAAGAACAACTACCTCCCCATTAAGAACAACTACCTCCCCATTAAGAACAACTACCTCCCCATTAAGAACAACTACCTCCCCATTAAGAACAACTACCTCCCCATTAAGAACAACTACCTCCCCATTAAGAACAACTACCTCCCCATTAAGAACAACTACCTCCCCATTAAGAACAACTACCTCCCCATTAAGTTTCATGAATAGGGAGTACTCAACTTTCCTAATCAATGGATTTGGTTTAGTACCGGTAACCCATATTATTGTATTTCACTTTTCACTTTTTAAAATGTAGACCAGAAATGAACGAGTTTAAACGGAAATAGATACATTGTAAGCGTGATTTTCTCCTTATCCTATGTTAAAACTGTTATTTTTTGTTTTCTATGTCACAACCTCGGGACTGTAGGCTGTTCAGTAGCCTGTAACTCGTACGAGGCCCCGAGATTATCAATTGAAGCTTCGAGATGTTGAGTGTTTCATATGTGTCGCACTAGATGGTCTCATTTGAGCTTCAAGATGTTGGTTGCTTCCTTTCTGCTACACTAGATTACTGTACATAGCCCTATAATTTTTCGACCTACTTCTCTAACTTTTGGAAACAAATTAGATTACTGAGAAACGTTCTATGTTAGCCATCTCAAAATTATCTCCGAGTAGCACATATTCTGCTCTGGGATTAGCTTAGCAAATCTGCATTTCCTTACACTTCTCCAGATGTATTGCCATGAAATATGCTTCAATACTTTCCCCTGATCTTTGGAGATTCATGCAGAGTAGCTTAATTAATTCCTTTAGGAGTATTCACATAATCTTAAAGTTGAACATCACCTGCAAACTCAGCAAGCAATGAGAGAGAGAGAGAGAGAGAGAGAGAGAGAGAGAGAGAGAGAGAGAGAGAGAGAGAGAGAGAGAGAGAGAGAGAGAGAGAGAGAGAGAGAGAGATAGCCGTGAAATAGCACTCTGGAGAAGAGATTGTAACATTAATATTTAATACCATCTCCACTCAAGACCTTCCACTTCCGACGGGTAAGCGTATGGAAGGTATACGAAAGATTGGCTCACGGTTCTTGTTCTCCATGGCTTTTTATCCTCTTGTTAAATCGGATCAATAGAGTTCTCAAGCACAATTTAACCCTTTCTGTACCGGTGACATCACAGGTCCGGTGTAGACGATCCACAAAATCCTTTATACCACTGTTAATAATTATTTTAGTGCCATTGCATTTTGCAAGATAATTATGTGCAGGTTGGCGATTAATATTCCATGTTTATCTCAACCCATGAACCACCACTTTTAACACTATCTGGTGCAACGTTTCGGGTGTTATTATGGTATTTTGTTTTATTATTATTGAGGGTGTTAATTGATTTAGACATTTTCGAACAATGTGTATTTAGTTAACCGCTAGACTTGGAAAAACGCCTCTCCGAACCCCCTTCAAACTAAAAAACGTCCCCCAGACCCCCTTCAAGCTAAATATGTACATTTTTCGGTAGAAAATTTCCCGGCCAAAGGCCGGTTTCTCCCAAATTGCAGGCTCGCTATCGCTCGCCCAGGAAAAATCGACACCTTATTGGGTTGAAGCATCATATAATCGCCAAACTAATAAGGTGAAACGTCTTAACATATCCAAACTAATGGAGTAAATCGGAGAGACTCCAAATTGGCCCGCCCTGCACCTAATAGGGTTAAGGGAAAGATATTGCTGGTGAGGATGTGTGTATAATGTGAATGGATATAGTCAATAATTGCCATTAGGTTTTCTCTAGTTACTGATTAAGGAGGGGGATGGTGGGGTTTTCTGGCCCCCACTTCTCCCTTATGTTTAGCCCCATTAGTTTTCAGATAATAAGATGTTCACCTCATTTCTTTGTCATTTAGGTAGCGAGTCTGCAATATAGGAGGAATCGGCCTTCGGCCGTGACATTTTTCTACCGAAAAGTGTTATCCCCGAATTTAAACTAACCCTAGCTTCAAAACAAATATTTAAACAAAAATATCCTCTATTTTCAGATAAGGGAGAACATCTTGGAACTCAATGGTAAGTGCACCATCAGTTTTATTATTGTTTCCTAGCGTTGCATGTAAGCTAAGGAAAATCTTCTGGTCGTGGCTGAAACAAAAGGAATGTGAATGGCTGTGGGGGGGGGGGGGTCCTAACTCTAGACGGGTCATACTGAGTAAACTAGACACAGTTAAGGTGGTAGTGTATATTTATTAGTTTATATATTTATATATTTATTTGTGTTTTATTTTCTTCCCTAAACCTCCATCAAGCTTAAGAAATTATCCCTAAGACCCCCTTCGATATAAATGTGTACATTTTTCGGTAGAAATTTGTCCTGGCCAAAGTCCGGTTCCTCCAAAATTACAGGCTTGCTATCGCTCACCAGGAAAATGTTGACACCTAAATGGCCCGAAAGGTTTTGATATTGAAACAGAAATGGGACAAAAAGGTCTTTAAATTGACAAACTAATGGGGCAGACGTCTTGAAATCTCAAAAGTAATGAGATTTATCACGAGGGGGAAGGAGGTCTAGAAAAACGACATACCTCCCCACCAATTTTCGTGAAAATCGGATCATTACTTTGTGAGCCACTTACGCTGGCGGAGGTATGCGCTCTACCAATCACCTCCTAAATTGAATCACTTCATCCTTTGGCACATATCATATCTGCCCACCAAATTTAGTGAACATCGATTTTAAACTGTTTGATATATGCTTAGACAAACAGACAGCCATACATACAGACAGACAAACAGACAGCCATACATACAGACAGACAAACAGACAGCTATACATACAGACATACTGTACAAACGAAGGTAACCACAAGGAAACAGTTCTAGCAGCCACTCTATGGAACCCCAAGTTTACTGATAAGGAGAGTATAAGTGGTGGGAGTTAAGGGGGGATGAGTGTATAAGTGGTGGGAGTTAAGGGGGGATGAGCGTATAAGTGGTGGGAGTTAAGGGGGGATGAGTGTATAAGTGGTGGGAGTTAAGGGGGGATGAGTGTATAAGTGGTGGGAGTTAAGGGGGGATGAGAGTATAAGTGGTGGGTGTTAAGGGGGGATGGGCGTATAAGTGGTGGGAGTTAAGGGGGGATGGGCGTATAAGTGGTGGGAGTTAAGAGGGGGTGGGCGTATAAGTGGTGGAAGTTAAGGGGGATGGGCGTATAAGTGGTGGGAGTTAAGGGGGGATGGGCGAATAAGTGGTGGGAGTTAAGGGGGGATGGGCGTATAAGTGGTGGGAGTTAAGGGGGGATGAGCGTATAAGTGGTGGGAGTTAAGGGGGGATGGGCGTATAAGTGGTGGGAGTTAAGGGGGGATGGGCGTATAAGTGGTGGGAGTTAAGGGGGGATGGCCGTATAAGTGGTGGGAGTTAAGGGGGGATGGGCGTATAAGTGGTGGGAGTTAAGGGGGGATGGCCGTATAAGTGGTGGGAGTTAAGGGGGGATGGCCGTATAAGTGGTGGGAGTTAAGGGGGGATGGCCGTATAAGTGGTGGGAGTTAAGGGGGGATGGCCGTATAAGTGGTGGGAGTTAAGGGGGGATGAGCGTATAAGTGGTGGGAGTTAAGGGGGGATGGGCGTATTATATTAGCTTAAATTACAGGCTCACTATCGCTCGCCAGGAAAATGATCGACACCTAAATGTCACGAAAAGCCTTGCTATTGATATATGATGGGACGAAAGGTTTTACAATCTTCAAACTAATGGGCCGAACGTGATCAAATGGGGCTAAACACGAGGAAGAAGGGGGACCAGAAAATCCGGCCCATCCCCTCTTAAGGGAACTTGTAGAGTGAACTGCACACCATAAAGGTCAACAGCCAACACCCGACCTCTCTCACACACCTTGACATATTAACTTTATCATAACATACACCTCTTAATACACACATACGTCTGTATGTGTGTATTAACCCTCTCCAACATATGACGAGCCTATTGGGGATACTTTAAAGCCTTTGTTACCATCAGGGGTATTTAGAAACCTTTAGTTTAGTTACTTCAACCTCTGCAGTTGTCTTTGAGTTAGCTGTGGGCAGAAAACTAATTTTGGAGAGGTAATTATAGGAGTGAGAGAACTCTATTTTTTATTGCTAATCTGGCAACTTCTGCGTTATAAATGCGTGAAAGGTTTAAGAAGTATATGTGATACACACACACCCACACCCACAGACACACATAGCAATACATACAACCACTCGCACACACACTCAGGCAAGCACGTACTCCTTAATACACCTACACACACACCTACACACGTACACACACTCACACCTACACACACACACACACACACACCACGGTCACGGTGGCAGAGCGCACTTAGTACACTGTATTGGGAGCGCTAGCTCTGAAGTCGGGGGTTCTCTCAAAAACTGCCCATGGCCGTGAAGGCTAGGTCTGGACGGACCATATCTGGGGACCCACAGAGTCTCCTACCCACGTCCTACGCCCTCAGGGGTATGTAGGCGCTCTCGTTCGCAGCCAGAATCAGTCTGTTGATCCCTTAGGATAAGATCTAGGTTAAGTCTGTGTATTTTCAGCCCCATTGGGTGCCGGACTGAAATAAACCGATTATTATTATTATTATTATTAATATTATTATTATTACACATATACACGTCATACACACACTCACACACACACACAAGAGACCAGCACATAATTATAACACACACACACACACACACACACACACACACACACACTGAAGAGACCATCACAGATAACACACGAAGGAAATTAAACACGAAATTAATTTAAGATATTTTTACCCAAGTGGTATATTAGTATGGATTTTTCTTCCTTGGGAGGTGACTCAAATGACATGGAGAGGGAAAAGGAGTGAGTCAGGTGAGTGGTGAGTCAGGAGAGGGGTGAGTCAGGAGAGGGCTGAGTCAGGTGAGTGGTGAGTCAGGTGAGTGGTGAGTCAGGAGAGGGGTGAGTCAGGAGAGGTGTGAGTCAGGAGAGGGGTGAGTCAGGTGAGGGATGAGTCAGGTGAGGGGTGAGTCAGGTGAAGGGTGAGTCAGGTGAGTGGTGAGTTAGGAAAGGGGTGAATCAGGTGAGGGGTGAGTCAGGTGGGGGTGAGTCAGGTGAGGGTGAGTCATGTGAGTGGTGAGTGGTGAATCAGGTGAGTGGTGAGTCAGGTGAATGGTGAGTCAGGTGAGTGGTGAGTCAAGTGAGGTGTGAGTCAGGTTAATGGTGAGTCCGGTATGGGGTGAGGGATGAGTCAGGTGAGGGGTGAGTCAGGTGAGGGGTGAGTCAGGTGAGTGGTGACTCAGGTGAGAGGTGAGTCAGGTGAGGGGTGAGTCAGGTGAGGGGTGAGTCAGGTGAGTGGTGAGTCGAGTGAGCCAGGTGAGGAATGAGTTGTGAGTCAGGTGAGGGTTGAGTCAGGTGAGTGATGAGTCAGGTGAGTGGTGAGTCAGGTGAGGGGTGAGTCAGGTGAGTGGTGAGTCAGGTGAGTGATGAGTCAGGTGAGGGGTGAGTCAGGTGAGGGTTGAGTCAGGTGAGTGGTGAGTCAGGTGAGAGGTGAGGGGTGAGTCAGGTGAGTGATGAGTCAGGTGAGGGGTGAGTCAGGTGAGGGGTGAGTCAGGTGAGTGGTGAGTCAGGTGAGGGATGAGTCAGGTGAGTGGTGAGTCAGGTGAGTGGTGAGTCAGGTGAGTGGTGAGTCAGGTGAGGGGTGAGTCAGGTGAGGGGTGAGTCAGGTGAGTGGTGAGTCAGGTGAGGGATGAGTCGGGTTTCATTTCCTCTCTTTTTCGTCATTATTCCTGCTTTGTATTTTTCCCAGTTTCCCCTTAATTTCCTATCCTTCTATTTATTGCTCCTTCTTGGTAATTTTCCCCGTTTTCTCTTCCTCCCGTTTTCCTTGTCTCAGTTTTCCTTCTCTATACCTCTCTACTTAAGGGGGGATGGTCGTTTTTTTTTCTATTTATTTATGAATCTACGTATTTTTTAGTTTCCTTGCTAGACCTCCATCCAGCTTTAAAAAAAACACCCCCAAGAACCCCGTTCAAGATAAATTTGTATGTTTTTTGGTAGAAAAATGGCCCGGACGAAGGCCGGTTCCTCTTAAAAGTACAGGCTTGCTATAGCTCGCCAGCAAAAACTCGACACCTAAATGGCTCTAAAGGTCCTAATATTGACAAAGAAATTAGGTAAAAGGTCTTAATATCGCCAAACTAAAGGAACGAACATCTTAAAAACTGATAACTAGTGGAGCAAAACATGAGGGAGAAGGGGTTCCAGAAAAGCCAATTGAAGTAACGGGGTTGAGTAGGACATGCAAGATTGCCAGCCTGCAGGAGAGCAGAAAGGACAGGAGGAGACACCAACAGGAGCAATGGGAATATCAACAAGCTTCCCATGCTTTAAAAGAAAACGGAGCAGAAGAGTTCCCCATTCCCTCAGGTCATTCCTGTTCTCTAATGACCAGGAAGCTAGGCCAGTCTCTCATAAAAAAGAGTGGGAAGCAGGACCAATCACCGACGAGCTTTCAAACCATCTCGACCCATCACCAACCTCCCTTCGACCAACAACCTGACTTGCAGTATGACGAGCAAATGTTTATGCAAGTTAGGCATCAGGGACCGGAATGCTATAGGAACAAATGGAGATGTTAGGACCTCTCTTGCAGTACCTTTCTGGAGAACTGAACATAACCCGGAGAACCCAGAAACTCCCGGAGATATAAACTTCACAAAGAATAACCCTGATTCGCATAGAATCACGGAAGTCACAATTATATCTTGCCTAGACCCCTTAACAACAATGGGGGTAATAAATAAAATACTTCAATTGATTATGTATAAACCTATAACTACCATGTATTTTTAGACTAAGTATTACCTTCGCAAATTACATCACAACCATTCACTATGTCCTTCTAAAGCTGAATTACTATAGTTTTAACCTAAGAAATAACCCGAACATAGTCTCACCGAAAATAATGAAAGTAAGCACCTCTACCTAAGTCATATACCTCAGTCTGAAAAGTCTGCGATATCGCTGAAGTAGAAACCGCCTACCCCTCCCCCTCGAGGCTACAGTTAGACCTGCTGCCTCCCTCTGACGTCAGGACCTCTGGCCCCTGCGTGTGAGAGGCAGGTCCCCTCTACGTCGAGCCCAGCCGAATCTACGATCCACGTCAGCCAGAATCACAATCGAAAGGCTATCCTCTTAACATACCCTAAGTGTCCCTGAGTATCTTACGTTGTGATTATTGATGTGAAGGTAAGGTGAAATATGCGATGGATTCCAGTGCTAATTCTTACCTAGATCTGTGCCCAAGATCGATATATATTACGTGTTATTATGTGTTAATCCTTCAGAAGCCCTAATTAATGTATTGAACTAGATCTGTGCCCAAGATCTATTATTAACTTATGTTAAACATCTTGCATAATCATTATACGCATACGTTACATACTCGTGTCAACTGATACCTAGCCCGAATACTCACAGATTTTCCTTGTATATGTCCATTCTATTGTGTATGTAACAAGTCGAAGTTGAAGTGTATAACGTGTATCTATAACCCTATTGAAATCTAGCTTTTACCTAGTAACTACGCCCAATTTCACAAATAATTAAATTCAGATTCTCCTTCTTAAGAAGAAATATTATTGCTTATAATCATAAGTTAAATCTAACTTCCTCAAAAACCCAATCTACGCATTGTGTTCCTTTTTAGTTAAAACTATTCCTTCATAAACTATTTACTTCTTCTGATATGAAATAGATAATTTCGATCCATCTCATCTAGGAATTCTAGTTCTATAAAGATCTATTATCTAACTCTTTCATAATCTCGAATACAACGCTAATTCGTTCTGTATTCCTTATGGGAATCTGTTAACCAGTTCAGAACTCCTGCATACCTTACCAGGTATTTTATCTAAGTACAACTTCGTCGTATACGCCATTTTATACTATTAGAATTATATAACTATTAGTACAATCGCACTAAGAAGTCATGACTCGATTTTTCTAAGGCTCGGACAAAAGTTCCCAAATCTGGCTACCGCTGGCAACTCTCCACTGCCCGTCAGAGCCCAGTCATTTCCTAATTTATAACTATAGGTCTCCGGATATTCCCAATAATTGGCCTACTGACAAAATTAACCTATTTAGGCCTTTTAAATTATATTTATGTTGTTGTTTGAATATATATAAGTAAGGTTTGTTTTCAATATCTGTATAGATTAATAAAAGTATTTAATTTCCTGGCGCTATCTAGCATGTTACACTCCCTGGGCCTGCCGCCTGGAGGCCTGCAAAAAAATGCAAGTCAGTCACTGCCGGTATTTGAGGGAGAGTGTATATCTTCCGCTCGTATATCCACCTTTGGCCATTACTACATGTCCTGATGTGGCGGCGTCTACGCCGTGGGGCCACCTCCCGAGGCTGCCAACCGCGGATGGCTGCCGACCCTCCACAGCCGAAGACAAAATCAACGACCAGTGGAGGAAAACCGGATGCCGGCCGCGGGGAGCAGTTTCGGGAGCCAAACCGTCACAACCATCCCCTGCCCCCTCCTTGGGGGCACGGGTCCTTGGAGCGGCTTCGGTCGCGCCGGGAATTTCCACACCTCTCACACCACACACACACATCACACAGTTTTTCCTACACCGAGAAATGACTCTCCGGCTGTCATTTCTCGAAGACTTCTTCTAGCCGGAGACATTGAGAGCAACCCAGGACCCACGTTCACATACATATGTCCAACTTGCTCAAAACCCATCACTTCGAGTCGCCATACTAAGGGTTCAGTTCTCTGCAATTCATGTGGGAACTGGACCCACTTCACCTGCACAACACTTGCCTCCAAGAAACACTACACAAACACCTGGACCTGTTCCTCATGCCCCTCCCTCTCCCAGTCAAATCCTTCGCCTAAAACCCGTCCACCTCTCCTCCCCAACCCACCTAACCTTCCCATATCATCCACTCCCCCCCCTAAAACCCGTCCACCTCTCCTCCCTAACCCACCTAACCTTCCCATACCATCCACATCCTCAACTCAACACACCACACCCCATCCTAATCCATTCCAACCCCCATCTCCTGCTCCCCAATCGCCACCCCCACCTCACCCATCCCAACCCCCAGCCCCTCCCTCACCCCCACCCCCCCCCCCCCCACCCCCTCCTCGTGCAGCAGCACCCAACATACATCGTGCACATAACATTAACATTCTTCAACTGAACATAGATGGCATCAACACTAAGAAACACGAACTCTCACACTTCATCAAACAACACAACATACACATTGCCATCTTACAAGAAACAAAACTCCGCACAACACAAAAAACACCCACATTTCATAATTTCACCACCATCAGACAAGACCGGGCTGTCGGCGGGGGCGGTGGACTCATCACCCTGGTACACAAAGAAATATCATACATAGTAACCAGTGTACAAACCAAATCACTCCTCCCCCCAAATGATAACACAACAGAAATACAGTCAATTAAAATACGCACTGGCAACAACTCCAACATAACCATCATAAACACATACATCCCTCCCCAAACATCCCCTACAGTACCAAATGAATACAGACCACACTTACAACACATCACAAACACCCCACACACCCCACACATCATCCTGGGTGGTGACTTCAACGCCAAGACGTCGGCCTGGTTTGTCGACAACCCCGACACAGACAGAGGGCTGGTACTACAAAACCAAACCGATAACCTCATCATCCTTAACGACATCCATCAACATACCCATATTCCTCACCAAGCCCTCTATAACCCATCATCTCCAGACATCACCTTTTGCTCCCCAGAACTCGCCCCCACAACATCCTGGAGGGTGGTCAGAACCTTAGGCTCTGACCACCTCCCGATCATTATCACCACCAAAACCAGACTCACCCCAGCTAGCCACAAACACACATACACCAATTATAAAAGAGCTAACTGGGAAGCATTCACAAATGAGACAGAACAACACTTCACAACTCTAAACAGTACACCCATCACTAACATCAACAATGCTGTACACATACTCAATAAAACTATCCAAAACGCTGACAAGAAACACATTCCAAGAGGTAACAGAAAAAGACACAACCCCAACTTCACACCAGAAATTCAAAACCTCATCAGACAACGCGACATACTGAAACACTCCCCAGCACCCCACACACAAGACATCACACAACAAATTCAAGCACTCAACACCCAAACTAACAATAAAATACAAGAACAACAAAAACTAAATTGGAATAACTTCCTACAAACACTTGATCACAAAACAAACCCCAAAAAACTATACAAAACACTAAACAGCATCACACTTTCCAACAGCAACACAACACAATCACATGCTGCAATCACAACAACAGACTCTACTCCTTCATGTAAACAACAAGCAAACACTCTCATCAATCACTTTTCACATGTCAGCCACCTAAAACCTCACAAAGACGACCGACGTGTCATCCGACGTAAGAGACAATTCCCCACAGACCCTGACTATACACCCTTCAC
This sequence comes from Paralithodes platypus, assembly GCA_032716605.1. NCBI lineage: Eukaryota > Metazoa > Arthropoda > Malacostraca > Decapoda > Lithodidae > Paralithodes > Paralithodes platypus. Next base: position 26,732,106 of record CM064544.1, on the reverse strand, counting down.
CAATCACCAGACAAAGCATATCATCAACAATCTCAAGCACTCACCCGCCTGTGGCCTAGACAACATAAGCAACATACACCTCAGACACCTGGGACCACAAGGCATACAAGCACTCACTAACATATCAAACTACAGCTATTCACACAACACAATACCAGACATTTGGAAGCATGGTATCATCATCACTTTCCCCAAACCCAACAAAGACCCCACGCTACCCTCCTCGCACCGCCCCATCACACTCCTTTGCTCCCCCTCCAAAGTCATGGAACGCCTAGTATTACAACTAATTACACCTGACCTACCCCTAGCTCCAACACAACATGGCTTTAGGCCACTGCACTCCACAAACACTCTTCTCACAGACCTTACACAAAGAGCTTTCGACGGCATCAATTCAGCTAGACCACCACACAGATCACTATTAGCCACACTCGACATTAGTAAAGCCTTCGATGCCATCCCCCGCCACAACCTAACAAACAAAATCTACAACACAAACATGCACAACAACACAAAACGGTGGCTGGCCAACTTCCTAGCAGGCAGATGTGCACATGTATCTTTTGCCGGTCAGTCATCTAAAATCAGAAACTTTCCAAACGGAGTCCCACAAGGATCCGTCCTATCGCCCGCACTCTTCAATCTGTACATGCACGATATAACTACACCCAATACGCCCCAAATAAACTTAGCCTCCTATGCAGATGACATAACACTCACATGCACACACCATGACCCAAAAAGAGCAACAGATCTCCTTCAACCCTATCTCAACACACTACATGGCTGGTGCACTACAAACAGACTTAATCTAGCCCCAGCCAAATCCACCGCAACCCTGCTCACAAGTTGGACAGGAGAACACGAATACATCCCTCAACTCACCATAAACAACACACCCCTAACACATACACACACACCCAAAATCCTAGGAGTAACATATGATACTCATATGACATTCAAACAGCACACCACAAACATTAAAAAGAAACTGACACCCAGACTTAACGCCCTCAGGTCACTTGCTCACACAAAATTTGGACACAACAAAGAAACTACCACCACAGTATATAAACAATACATAAGATCAGTGATGGAATACGCAAGCCCAGCCTGGGCTTCTAACCTAGCTGAAACACATCATAAGACCTTACAGACTATTCAAAACAAAGCCCTGAAGATCATTACAGGCTGCACAGCTACTGCACCCACAGATCACCTACATCAAGAAACCAAAATCCTCAAAGTCAAAGACCATCTGGACATGAGAGGCACTCAATTCCTGGCAGCAGCCTCCACGAACCAAGACCACCCACTAAACTACATGGCAACACACCCACAGACACCAAGAAATATCAAAACAACACCCAGCACACGGTATCACACACAATTATTGTCCTCTCTCCCTCCCTGCCCACCCCGAACCAACTTCCAGAAGCACATCCATACTCATATCTCTCACCGATCCATCCACTCACTCACAGACAACACACAGCTGCATGCACGACCTCCCGAAATCCATCCTTCCGAATCCTCCCTTCCTCGCGAGGACAGAGTCCACCTGGCCAGGCTGAGATGCGGACACCATCCAGCTCTCCTGAGCTATCAGAAGAGACTGGATGACTCCGTTGTCGACGCCTGCCCGGGATGTAACACAGCACCCCATACCATTAAACACATCATAGAAGACTGCATTTCACACAACCACTTACGCCAACAACACAATCTACACTCAATGAGAGCTCTGTGGGAAAGCCCGATCGTGGCCATGGCCTTTCTCAGGGACTCGGGGCTGTTCGGCCAGGCAGCTTAGGGAACAACAACAACAACAACAACTACATGCCTTTCCATCTTTCGTTCCTATATGGGTGTCCCTATGGGCTTTTAAATATGTTATAAGTTAAATTTCATAGTCTGTTTATACAAATTACAAGCTGTTCTCGAGTATTCAAGCTTTATCCCAAAATATACTGGAGACCGCTTTGTTTTCTAAGGCAGGCTTGTCCCACATAGAGAAATAAATGTGGAAAAAACAATCTGTTATATGTTTATTTACGTGATTTATTGACACTCATGGGTTGAATATTACTTTTAACGGTTGCTTTTAATTATATGAGATACTTTTCTCCCAGTATTGTTGGTTTAAAAAGTAATAAAAGCATGAAGAGACTTCCTCCACATTTTAATCCTGAATCTAGTGAGCGAAATACTACGAGTTTCACATTCTTTCGTTCGGGTTAGTCTCAACTTTCGTATTATTTGGTTTGCTCTCACATAATGAGATAAATATATTGCAACAATACTTATATATCGTGTTTTTGGTATTGTTTCCTTCAATACAGTTCTCCCCGGTGTGTAATATATGAATATAGTAGAGCCTCAATAGTTGCCAGATACCACTTTCTGTACAAAAAGTACTGGGAATCGAGTCATCACTTCTTAGCGCGATTGTACATGCTATTTTATCAATGCGTTCCTTAACCTATTGAATCAAAATATTACATGATTCATATTTAGGTTGTATTCCATATCAAATTTTTATTCAGTATATCTTCATAATTAAATCTGAATTCCTCGACCACTGAAAATCTTATTTCATATGCAAGTTAACCCTTAATTAGCGGCGAGCAACATAAGTCGAGTTAAAAAAAGCTGGACTATGTGGCGGCGCTCGACATAACTCGAGTGGCAATTTCAGCACGTAATGTGGCTGAGAGAGAGAGACAAGTGGTGGCAGGAGACTAGCGAGCGTATGACTGCTCCAGACCACCGCGGCGAACCTACTGACACAAATCTCAGCTCCCTCCTCCCTCTCTCACTCGCTACATACTCAATTATGTACTGAAAGTACCGAATTACCTGCTTTTTGCACTCGCGTTGCACGGTTATTGCACGAAAACTATCCATCATACAAGGATCGTTATGGTGTCATTCGAAAGCTCTGTTTATGCCCTTTCAGGGATAGGTACTTGTTTTACGTTCTGGGTCTTATTTAGGCATGAAAATGATCACGTAAACAGCCCTATTTTGGCTAAAAACACCCCGCTGTGCGGTACACATAAATAAACCGCATAGGCCGCTCGTAAGGTGTTAAGTAATTGTATATTTATAATATAAATTTCCTCACAATAAACAATAAACTAACTACATAATTAATTGTCAAAATAATTCATCTCCCTACTCCTTTATAAATTAAAGTATTCCTCCCTCATTCAAGATAAATATCACATTAACAGCAGAAGTTATTTTCCGGACCGCAGTCCAACAGATGACCTGTTGACCTACCTTGCCCTGTATATTTACGCGCGGCATCCTTTGTACTCCCTGGGCGCATCTCGCTCCGCGCACCTGAGTGATCACTATAGAAATCTTTGTGTGTTTAACCATATTATTTAGTAAGCAATTCTAGATTTCAACTTAACCTTTCTTGAGATTATCAAAATATATCGCGATAGACACTCAACTCACATAGATATTATTATCAAGGATTATTCTATGTTTATGTATGTCTATATATTATTGCATATTTCCTCAATAATACTATCCAATATTCCATGTTCATGTATATGTTAGTAAGAGACATCTTGTACTCTAACTATATCCAGTGTCGCACTTACTATTACTGATTAATAGTTAAGCGAACCTTAATATCACCTTCTATGCTATTGAATAAATAAGAGTATACAGTTACCTATGTGTGTTCATTGTGTTTATTACCACCTGATTGAGTACATAATTGTGAATAAGAACGTGTTAGATGTGTCCCTGTCGAGCATATATCGAGTCTAAAAATCCACAGTTGGATTTGAGTAAAGACAATAACGAAGCTAAGTTGTATTACAACCCGGCATAACACCAATCAATCATCCCCCCTTCAGCCAACGTGTTTATTATTCCTCTCTTCTGTGTCCATCTCTTATAGGGCGACACACATGGACGTAGCGTTTATTTATGCTCTGATCACCCTCTCCTCTTCTTGTATTCTGTGTCCATCTCTTATAAGGCGACACACATGGACGTAGCGTTTATTTATGCTCTGATCACCCTCTCCTCTTCTTGTATTCTGTGTCCAACTCTTATAAGGCGACACACATGGACGTAGCGTTTATTTATGCTCTGATCACCCTCTCCTTTTACAACATAGCCACCAGCACAAATCGTTGTCTAGCAAACCTCTGCAGGAAGGAAAACGTGGGATTCGTCGACACCTGGGACAATTTCTACTACGATGCCTATTTGTTTTCGGACGATGGAGTTCATCTGAACCAGGTGGGAGCAGCACGTTTTGGGCGTCTTCTCAACGATGCAGTGAAGGATTTTCGGAGAAGAAATCGACTCAGCACAGGACAACCAGGAAGGAGGACCGAAGACAGCGAGGGCAGCAACCTGCGAAGGAATTAAATGCTAATCTGTCAAGAACCGCGAATTTGGATAAAGCTCCACCAACACGACCCAAATTCAAAACCGCCAGGGATAACGACCGAGGACCGATGTCAGCCATGAATGTAAATGTAGATCCGATCAGAACCAAAAATTTGATTAAAGAACGTTCTGTGAGTTCTAAAACCGCAACTTTAAAGGTTTTCTATGCAAACGCTCGTAGCATACGCAATAAATTTTCAGATTTAGAGGAACTAGTGTTTACTGAAAATTATGATGTGATTGGTATAACAGAATCTAGGCTCAATACAGTAGATAGATACTTTTTAGCAGAGTATTCACTTCCCGGTTATGTAATGTTTGAGAAAAGCCCAATAAATAAAAATGGAGGTGGCGTTTTATTTTATATCAAAGAAAGTCTTAACCCGACCCTCTTGTCAAAACCTCAAATTGTGAACGTCGACACATCTTTTGTGCTAAAAAAGAATAATAAAGGTACAAAAATAATACTTGCATTAATATATAGACCTCCAGCTCAATCAGTGCAAACTGACCGAGAAATTTATGAACAAATTGCAGATGAAAGTAACTCACAAGATACCGTATTTTTTGGCAACTTTAATTTACCTGTGACCAAGTGGGGCGATACTCTTACTTCACACTCCGGACATGACTTGTATACGAACTTGCAAGAGAGTTCGCTTTATCAATTTGTTCGAACACCGACCCGTGGTAATAATGTTCTATCATTGTACTTGCGACAAAAGAAGAATTAATAGAGAATTTGAATGTTGGTGATGAATTCAGTAACAGCGACCATCGTACGATAACTTTCACTTTAAACTTTACTAGTAACGAACCAAATAGTAGCATCGAAAAAGTCCCTAATTTCAAGAAAGCAAACTTTCATAAACATAGAGCTATGTTTAAAGAAACTGGCTGGAGCTTTTTAATTAACAATAACGACATAAATACATCTTGGAAGTTATTCGAAACCACTTACCTAAAAGCAGTGCAAGACTGCATACCATCGAAAATACGGCGTCCAGGCCATAATAATAAGCCCAAATGGTGGAATAAAGATATTTCAAACTGCCTGCTTGCTAAAAATTTGCTAATGATAGATTAAAATCCTCACAAAATGGCGAAGAACGGGTGAAATTTGTAGAGCTACGACGCAAAGCCAAAAAGCTAATTAAGCAAAGTAAAAAGACCCTAGAGTTACATATTGCGAATCAAAGTAAAACAAACCCGAAAGAATTCTATAGTTATATCAGAAAGAAAAAAGTAGTTACTTCAACTGTTGGACCGTTAGTCGATGAAAATGGAGAATACACCAAAGACGAAGTACAAATGAGTAATGCCCTCAATACCTTCTTTGCATCAGTTTTTACAACAGAAGACCTCAGTGATATCCCTTCACCATCGCCGATTCAGATTGATAATTCAGATGTTCTAAGCAATATCATCGTTACAGAGAGAGAAGTATTGAATTGTTTAGATAAACTCAAGGTAAATAAAACGCCTGGACCTGATACAATCTCGCCTAGAGTTCTAAAGGAAGCTAAGGATGAGCTCTCCAAACCACTGACATTACTATTCAATAAATCCTTGCAGTCTGGAACTATGCCTGATCAGTGGAAGCTAGCCAACGTAACACCGATATTCAAAAAAGGCAGCAAATCCCTACCCAGTAACTATCGTCCAATTAGCTTAACCTCAGTTGTATGTAAAATGCTAGAAACGGTCATAAGAGACAGACTCGTAAATCACTTAGAGGAAAATAACATACTTAAAGATACTCAACACGGCTTTCGTAAAAAACGTTCCTGTTTAACAAACCTCTTAGACTTCTTCCACGATATCCTCAACCTCTACGATGAGAGTAAAGCTGTAGATATTATATACCTTGATTTTCAAAAGGCCTTTGACAAAGTTCCCCACAAACGTTTACTGCTAAAACTAAAAGCACATAGAATAAAAGACGGTGTGTTGAAATGGATAGAAAATTGGCTCAGCGACAGAAAGCAAAGAGTAGTCATAAACGGTAAGGCATCTAAATAGACCAATGTAAGTAGCGGGGTACCCCAGGGATCGGTACTAGGACCAATTATCTTTCTAATTTACATCAACGACATAGATGAGGGTCTCACCTGTACAATCTCAAAATTTGCTGACGATACAAAATTTGCAAATAGCGTACTCTCAAAAGATCAAGTTGACGATATGCAACACAATCTAGATAAATTGTCACATTGGGCCCAAATTTGGCAAATGAGTTTCAATGTGGATAAATGTAAAGTACTACATATCGGATACCTAAATGAGAAAGCAAACTATTCGATGAATGGTACTCAGCTTAAAAATGTAAACAGAGAAACCGATCTGGGAGTAACAATATCGAGTAACCTAAAACCGAGTCAACAATGTTCAGAAGTTGTTAAGAAGGCAAACAAAATAATTGGCTTTATAGGCAGATCATTTGAGCATAAATCCAAAGACGTTATCCTAACCCTTTACAATTCCTTAGTCCGCCCTCTTCTGGAATACTGCGTTCAATGCTGGTGCCCTTATTACCAAAAAGACATAAACAAGCTAGAACGAGTTCAACGTACAGTTACCAAAATGATACCTAGCCTAAAGAACAAACCATACGAAGAGCGTCTTAGAGAATTAAATCTATTTCCTTTAACCCAGCGCAGATTAAGAGGTGACTTAATTCAAGTGTTCAAAATCATCAAAGGCATCGACAATATGAACTGTAGTAAGTACTTCACTATCGACCAATCTAATTACACGCGGGGAAACGGTTGCAAAATTATTGGTAAATCTTTTAACTCACACGTATCTAAGAATTTCTTCTTCAATCAAGTTGTCAACTTGTGGAATGGGCTTCCCCGAGCCGTTATAGACTGCAGCACCGTTGATTCATTTAAATTCCGCCTAGACAAATATCTCGCATCAAACCCGCGTCTGACTGCGTTTGTAAATGAATAACTTTATTTTATCCTCCCCTCAGTTACTAACCCATATGTCCCCTACTAACTTCCTAGTCCTGCCACGGACATTAGTTCCAGGGCAGTAGTTCCCTTTCCAATGTTCTATTTCCCACTCTAAACCACTGTTTGGACACTTGATCCTCAGTGTTTTGGAGGACAAGCAGCCTAGAAGGGTCACTTAATCTGTTGTTGCTTGATTTCCTTTGTACTCCTTTGTACTCCTCTTCTTGTATTCTGTGTCCATCTCTTATAGGACGACACACATGGACGTAGCATTTATTTATGCTCTGATCACCCTCTCCTCTTGTATTCTGTGTCCATCTCTTATAGGGCGACACACATGGACGTAGCGTTTATTTATGCTCTGATTACCCTCTCCTCTTCTTGTTTTTATGCTCTGATCACCCTCTCCTCTTCTTGTATTCTGTGTCCATCTCTTATAAGGCGACACACATGGACGTAGTGTTTATTTATGCTCTGATCACCCTCTCCTCTTCTTGTATTCTGTGTCCATCTCTTATAGGGCGACACACATGGACGTAGCGTTTATTTATGCTCTGATCACCCTCTCCTCTTCTTGTATTCTGTGTCCATCTCTTATAGGGCGACACACATGGACGTAGCGTTTTTTTATGCTCTGATCACCCTCTCCTCTTCTTGTATTCTGTGTCCATCTCTTATAGGGCGACACACATGGACGTAGCGTTTATTTATGCTGTGATCACCCTCCCCTCTTCTTGTATTCTGTGTCCATCTCTTATAAGGCGACACACATGGACGTAGCGTTTATTGATGCTCTGATCACCCTCTCCTCTTCTTGTATTCTGTGTCCATCTCTTATTGGGCGACACACATGGACGTAGCATTTATTTATGCTCTGATCACCCTCTCCTCTTCTTGTATTCTGTGTCCATCTCTTATTGGGCGACACACATGGACGTAGCGTTTATTTATGCTCTGATCACCCTCTCCTCTTTATTCTGTGTCCATCTCTTATAGGGCGACACACATGGACGTAGCATTTATTTATGCTCTGATCACCCTCTCCTCTTCTTGTATTCTGTGTCCATCTCTTATAGGACGACACACATGGACGTAGCGTTTATTTATGCTCTGATCACCCTCTCCTCTTGTATTCTGTATCCATCTCTTATAGGGCGACACACATGGACGTAGCGTTTATTTATGCTCTGATTACCCTCTCCTCTTCTTGTTTTTATGCTCTGATCACCCTCTCCTCTTCTTGTATTCTGTGTCCATCTCTTATAAGGCGACACACATGGACGTAGTGTTTATTTATGCTCTGATCACCCTCTCCTCTTCTTGTATTCTGTGTCCATCTCTTATAGGGCGACACACATGGACGTAGCGTTTATTTATGCTCTGATCACCCTCTCCTCTTCTTGTATCTGTGTCCATCTCTTATAGGGCGACACACATGGACGTAGCGTTTTTTTATGCTCTGATCACCCTCTCCTCTTCTTGTATTCTGTGTCCATCTCTTATAGGGCGACACACATGGACGTAGCGTTTATTTATGCTGTGATCACCCTCCCCTCTTCTTGTATTCTGTGTCCATCTCTTATAAGGCGACACACATGGACGTAGCGTTTATTGATGCTCTGATCACCCTCTCCTCTTCTTGTATTCTGTGTCCATCTCTTATTGGGTGACACACATGGACGTAGCATTTATTTATGCTCTGATCACCCTCTCCTCTTCTTGTATTCTGTGTCCATCTCTTATAGGGCGACACACATGGACGTAGCGTTTATTTATGCTCTGATCACCCTCTCCTCTTTATTCTGTGTCCATCTCTTATAGGGCGACACACATGGACGTAGCATTTATTTATGCTCTGATCACCCTCTCCTCTTCTTGTATTCTGTGTCCATATCTTATAGGGCGACACACATGGACGTAGCATTTATTTATGCTCTGATCACTCTCTCCTCTTCTTGTATTCTGTGTCCATATCTTATAGGGCGACACATATTGACGTAGCGTTTATTTATGCTCTGATCACCCTCTCCTCTTCTTGTATTCTGTGTCCATCTCTTATAGGGCGACACACATGGACGTAGCGTTTATTTATGCTCTGATCACCCTCTCCTCTTCTTGTATTTTGTGTCCATCTCTTATAGGGCGACACACATGGACGTAGCATTTACTTATGCTCTGATCACCCTCTCCTCTTTTTGTATTCTGTGTCCATCTCTTATAGGGCGACACACATGGACGTAGCGTTTATTTATGCCCTGATCACCCTCCCGTCTTCTTGTATTCTGTGTCCATCTCTTATAAGGCGACACACATGGACGTAGCGTTTATTTATGCTCTGATCACCCTCTCCTCTTCTTGTATTTATGCTCTGATCATCCTCCCCTCTTCTTGTATTTATGCTCTGATCACCCTCTCCTCTTCTTGTATTTATGCTCTGATCACCCTCTCCTCTTCTTGTATTTATGCTCTGATCACCCTCCCCTCTTCTTGTATTTATGCTCTGATCACCCTCTCCTCTTCTTGTATTTATGCTCTGATCACCCTCTCCTCTTCTTGTATTTATGCTCTGATCACCCTCCCTCTTCTTGTATTTATGCTCTGATCACCCTCTCCTCTTCTTGTATTTATGCTCTTATCACCCTCTCCTCTTCTTGTTTTCGTCTTTCTTGTATTTCTACTTTTTCGATTTCCTGCTTGTTTGTAATCTTTGTTTCTCTTCTATTTTCTCTTTTCTAGTGTTTATACTTTGTCGTATTTCCATTTTCGCTCTCTCTCTCTCTCTCTCTCTCTCTCTCTCTCTCTCTCTCTCTCTCTCTCTCTCTCTCTCTCTCTCTCACCATATTCCGACCCCCCTCACGCGTCCCATAGCACCCATATCCTCTCTCTCTCTCTCTCACGCGTCCCATAGCACCCATATCCTCTCTCTCTCTCCCTCACGCGTCCCATAGCACCCATATCCTCTCTCTCTCTCTCCCTCACGCGTCCCATAGCACCCATATCCTCTTTATTTCACATTCCCTGTTTTCATAATTCCTTCCACATTCTTAACCCCTTCAGCACCATGACGCCTTTTTACCTCTGATTCTGGCAAACATTAGATGATTTTATGCAGTTTAAAAATAACCTGTGTTACTAAGATGGTTTATTGAAATTAATTATTATTATTATTATTAATATTTTTATTATTAGTAGTAGTAATAGTAGTAGTAGTAGTAGTAGTAGTATATGAGACAGCAGATGTACACCACAAAATAAGACACGCCTGTCAAAGACAAGCGAAACCTATTTGGTTTCCATCCATCTATCAGCCCACAAAATACACTGCTAAGATGCCATAATTATGACAATATCTGCATTACAAATAGTGTAGTATTACAATATCCTAATTCCTTCAATCAAATGACAATAATTATACTCTACTTTCCTCCCTAGTCTTCCATCAAGCTTAAAAAACATCCCCATTTGTACATTTTTTCGTACAAAAATTTCCCGGTTCCTTCTATATTCCAGGCACGCTATCGCTCGCCAGGAAGAAATCGACACCTAAATGACACGGAAGGTCTTAATATGGACAAAGAAAAGGAGCGAAAAGTCTTAAAATTGCCAAACTATTGAACCGGACGTCTTAAAATCTGAAAACTATTGGGGCTAAGCATGAGGGAGAAGGGGGACCAGGAAAATATAAAACAGCCATGCCCCCTTAAACTTAACGTCGCCTCCTACAACTTTTCACCATCTAGTTTTTCTCCCTCTTTACATTCCTTGGAAGGTAGTAAGTCGTTTCGCCTCCAGAGCCCTTCGTTTCGGTCATTTTGCTTCGCATGTACAGTTGTGGTTATGGATATTTGAACGCCTTCTAATTATTTTGAAAGGATGAGGGTGACTATACTCGGTTTCTTTTCAACTGACGATAAATTGCAAAGTTCCCATCAAAATTTCTCAGTTATTATGCAGACTTTGTAGTGGAATATATGGTGTTAATTATAAAAACGTCGTCTTAACATGAGGCAGAGACATAGTAGTTTCAAATTAGTCCACTAAGTAACGAGAAATTAGCTGATAAGGGATTCACTTTACCGTCAGATGAAAAGAATCAGAGTATAGTCAAGTATACGAACCTACTGTAAGTAATATGATCTTCGTGGCTGTACGTGTAATGTTTAAAAGAAACAGAGTATAGTCAAGTATACGAACCTACTGTAAGTACTATGATCTTCGTGGCTGTACGTGTCATGTTTTTCTCTATTGTTTTTTGTATTGCTTATTTTTCAAAATAGTTTGCCAATGTATAATAATTCACCACTTGCAAGTTTCAGGGTATAAGGAAGTTGTAGCAATAATCATTGATATTAAACAAAAATGGAATAATTATGTAAGTTTCTGATGGATAGAAAGTATGATGATTTTTTATCTATCTATCTATCTCTCTATCTATTGCCAGACACCATGATCCCCGAAGGGGTGGCCACGAATGAATCGCCCCCATCGACCTTTGTCACCCCTCAGCCAACATCCCTCCTCCCATCCAACACCACTTTCCCTCATATTCCTCTCAATTCCATCTTTCCACCTCACTCTCGGTCTGCCTCTCCCTCTCTGTCCTACCATCTCTCTCTCGTACACTCTCTTTATCATTATCTCGCTTCCCATACGTTCTACATGGCTGAACCATCTCAAGGCATTGCTTTTCACACTTTCCAGCACATCCACACCATGCCGCTCACGTCCTTCCTCATTTGTCTGTCTATCATTCCATGTAGCTCTGCACGCACTTCTAAAGTAATTAACTTCCACCCCTCTCATTCTTGAGTTGTGCCTCTCCAACAATGCTCATGCTTCACTCCTGTACGTCAATGTCGGGATTACTAGACTATTATGCAATAACTTCTTTACTTCCATGTTGACCACCCTTTAACTTGTCACTGCTTTCAGCATTCCTACAACCCTCTTCCCCTGTTGCACCCTCTCCCACACTTCATCCTCCATACTCCCTTCTTTACTCATCACACTGCCCAAATACTTAAATGAGCTGACATTCTGCATAACCAGATCATTCAACGTCACCTTACACTCTGTGACTGCATCGCTTCCAAAGACCATAACCTTAATCTTCCCCACCTTTACCTCCAGGTTCCCATTCTCACACAGAGAAAACCTTGTTAACTTTAATGCTTCCAAAACCCAATTTCTCCATCTATCTACCCGTCAGGATCTCCCAGCGGACTATCCCTTATTCTTCAACAATACAAAAATCAACCCTTCATCTTCTCTCAATATTCTTGGTGTCTCTTTTTCTTCTGCTCTCATTTGGAAGGACCATATTACCAGTCTTGCTAAGGCAGCCTCCCAGAAGCTGGGTGTGCTCAACCGCCTTAGGGGGTTCTTTTCCCCTGCACAGCTTCTTGCTCTGTACAGGGGCATAGTGCGCCCTTGTATTGAGTATTGTTCACATGTGTGGGGAGGTTCCTCTCACACCGCTCTCCTAGACAAAGTTGAAAGGAAGGCCTTTCGTATCATTAACTCCCGTCCACTCACCAACTCTCTGCAATCTCTCTCTCTCCGCCGCAATGTTGCATCTCTCTCGCTATTCTATCGCTACTATAATAATCAGTGTTCCTCAGAGCTATCCCAGTGCATACCACCTCCTTTACGTAGGGCACGTGGTACCCGTCTTGCAACTCAATCCCACCCCTACTCTGTGCAACTCTCCAACCCAAGAGTGAAACGTTACTCTCAAACTTTCTTCTACTCAACAGCTGAGCTCTGGAACTCTCTCCCAGAATCAGTCTTTCCCTCTTCCTATGACTTAAATTGCTTCAAACTCCGTGTGTCCAGGCATTTTGGCTCGAACGTCCCTTGATTTTGGCCCTGTCACTCTTTCAACTATGGGGGAGGCACTCGCTATAGGCAGTTATGCCTTTTGCCTCCCTCAATCACATAGAAAAAAAAAAAACACACTGTTCCAAACATATTTGCAAGCCCCTGCAACTCCCACTCATTATCACTTATCTGAACTGTATAAGCAACAAACAGCAGTACAGTCATTTTCCACCCATTTCCTTCCCTTATCAAGGGTACCCCAACATCCACTGTTCTTCCTTGTACTTCTTTCATGACTACTTCCAAATATGTATTGGTTTTGTGCATGCATATTTGCAATGCAATCATATTTTAGCTCTTAATTCTGCTAAATATTGATATACAACAAATTGTGGCTTTACATATTCATAAAACAAAATCCTGCTTATGACTCTATAATGCCTAATTACCACAACACCTTTAAAGTAAATCGTAAACTCTTTCAAATATGTTTACAAGTTTTTCATTATAGTATGTCATGGATTTTTATATTGAACGATATTATAATAAATCTGTATTGTAATTAGAGAAAAGACTGTATTAAAATGTTTGCTACGAAGTGGTTGCCAGGTGAAGCAGTTACGAAGCAAAGTGGTTGTTAGACGAAATGCAAGTGAAGAAATGAGTCGATGTGGTCACGAGACGAAGTGGCAATGAAACGAAATAACTGTGCGGCGAAGTGGTTATCCGGCCAAGCGGTTATGTGACGAAATGGCGACGCAAAGAAGTGACTTGTGCCGGACCATTCCTGTGTCATTCCCATATATATCACTGACACATGCGTATTCCACCGCTTCCTTCTCATATGCCCGAAGACTATGGCCCTCTTTCTCTTGGGCTTCCAATTTGTGTGCTTGTTTACTCTTGCTTACCCTTGTTTGCTCTTGTTTTCCTTTGTTTCCCTTGTTTCCTCTTGGTCCCCTTTTCTTCTCTTGTTTTCCCTCGTGTTCTATTGTTTTTGACTGTACCTTTCCTTTTATTACCGGTATGTGGTAAGGAGTTGCTAGAATTCCTGTTTCATTTGTCTGTTTTCTCTCACTGTTTCTGCTTGTGCCTCACCTACACATAGAGTAATCCAGCTAGCTCTCACAAACACCTCTTTCTCCTATTCATTTCACTACACTTAACAAATACACCAATTTTTGTTTCTAATACACCAACATTTTCCAACGTACCTTGAATCTGGCTCTCTGTTACCCTTTCAACCTTGAGGGAGACACTTGTTACAAGCAGTTTTGTTTGTTGTTTCCTTCATACACATAGGCAACAAAATATTATAGTAATTCAGTGTGTTCTTTCATTTTATTTTAGCATCTGTATTATGTAACCCATCCTTTATTATGTTACCCCATCCTTTATTATGTAACCCATCCTTTATTATGTAACCCACCCTTTATTATGTAACCCATCCTTTATTATGTAACCCATCCTTTATTATGTAACCCATCCTTTATTATGTAACCCATCCTTTATTATGTAACCCATCCTTTATTATGTAACCCATCCTTTATTATGTAACCCATCCTGTATTATGTAACCCACCCTTTATTATGTAACCCATCCTGTATTATGTAACCCACCCTTTATTATGTAACCCATCCTGTATTATGTAACCCATCCTTTATTATGTAACCCATCCTTTATTATGTAACCCACCCTTTATTATGTAACCCATCCTTTATTATGTAACCCATCCTTTATTATGTAACCCACCCTTTATTATGTAACCCATCCTGTATTATGTAACCCATCCTTTATTATGTAACCCATCCTTTATTATGTAACCCACCTTTATTATGTAACCCATCCTTTATTATGTAACCCATCCTGTATTATGTAACCCATCCTTTATTATGTAACCCATCCTTTATTATGTAACCCATCCTTTATTATGTAACCCATCCTTTATTATGTAACCCATCCTTTATTATGTAACCCATCCTTTATTATGTAACCCACCCTTTATTATGTAACCCATCCTTTATTATGTAACCCATCCTTTATTATGTAACCCATCCTTTATTAGTTGTTGTAGTTAACTGTTTGTGTTTTACTTATGTTGTATTCCAATTGTTCTATATATTCTTATTTTCCTTCTCTAGTGATCTATTCTTACTATATTTAATCTCCTTTCTTCTTTCTTTTACTTATTTCGTTTTTCTATTACTCCTTTTTCTCGCTTTATTGTCTTTCCTCTTCTCTTCGTTTCGTATATCTTTTGTTTGCGTATCCCTCCTTCTTTGGTGTCTGTATCTTCTCTCTTTCTCTTGCGTTGTATTTCTTCTGTGAGCGTTTTATCCATTCCTCCTCGCTGTTGTCTTTCCGAGCCTTCCTTTCCTCCCTTCCTATTATCCTGTGTTGTATTTGTCTATCCCTCCTCACTTTGTTTATTTAGCTCTTTGTCTCCTATTTGATTTTGTTCTCCCTTCCTCTTTCGTGAGCCATACTTTATTTTGTTTGTCTATTCATCCTTCCTTTGTTTATCTAGCTAGCTGTCTCCTTTTATGTTTTTCCTCCCTTCCTCTTTCGTGATCTATCCTTTTTTATTTTTATTTTGTGTTGTTTGGCTAACTCTTCTTACTTTGTTTATCGATCTCCTTGTCTCTTTTAGTTTTTCTCCCTTCCTCTTTCGTAATGTATACTTTCTTTTCATTGCCTATCTTTTCTTACTCTGTTTATCGAGCTCTCTGTCTCTTCTTCTTCATTAATTTTCCCTTTCTCTGTCGTGATATATGCTTTATTTTCTTAGCCTATCCCCTCTTACTTTGGTGATTTAGCTCTCTGTCCCCTCTTAGATGTTTGTCTCCCTTCCTCTTTCATAATATATTGTTGTTGTTTTTGTTGCCTATCTTCCCCTACTTAGTTTTCCTAGCTTTCTGTCTACTCATTTAATTTTGTTCTCCCTTTATTTTTCTGTGTAGGTATTTCTTCTATCCTCCTATCACCTCCTACGTTGTATATCTAGTTCTCTGTGTGTTTTTATATGTTCTTCTCCCTTCCCTTTTCTTGGTAATTTCTTCTGTCTATCACGTCTGGGTTTGTTTATCTATTATCTGTCTTCTCGTGTCTTCTTGTGTGTCTTCGTTGTGTCTCTCCTTTCCTACTCGTGTTGTTGCTTTTCTGCCTGTTTGTCTATCCCTTCCTCTTCCGGTCTTCCAGTGTTCTCTTTTATCTCATATTGTCTCTCCTTTCCTCTTCGCTTCGTATTTCTTGTGCTTACTAGTTTTGCCGATTTAGCTATTTTCCCACTAGATCTAGAGGTATTTACTTCGATCTAGAGGCCATTTTTTACAACTAGCGACATGATTTCTAGCGATATTCTGTAGATTTGAGCCATTTACCAGCGATATTGTAGAGATTGTTCCATTATTCTAGCGATTTTCGGCATATATTTACTATCTAGTGGACCTGTTTTGGCAACCCTGGTACTTTCATAATCTTTTTTTGCGTTTGTATTTGTTCTCAGATTTCTTCGTGTTGTAATTCTTCTGTTATCCTCCTCTCTCTCTCTCTCTCTCTCTCTCTCTCTCTCTCTCTCTCTCTCTCTCTCTCTCTCTCTCTCTCTCTCTCTCTCTCTCTCTCTCTCGTCTTTCAGTGGTCTCTATTTCTCTTCTCTAAATTCCTCTGTGTATTATATTTCTTGTCTTTCTTACCCCTATCCCATTCCCTTTCTAGTTCTCGCTTAAGGGCAGGTTTGTTCTGTACCCCTTTCTCACTCATGTATAGCCCCATTGTTTTTGTGATTTTAAGACGATTAAGATTAGTTTGTCAATTTTAAGAACTTTCATTCTATTTTTGTCAATTTTAATACCTTTGA
Organism: Paralithodes platypus; assembly: GCA_032716605.1. Lineage (NCBI taxonomy): Eukaryota > Metazoa > Arthropoda > Malacostraca > Decapoda > Lithodidae > Paralithodes > Paralithodes platypus. The sequence goes on along the minus strand of CM064544.1, from coordinate 26,715,045 downwards.
TGCAATTTAGGTGTCGATTTTATTTCCTGGCGAGCGATAGCGAGCCTGTAATCCAAGAATAATCTGCCTTTGGCCGGGAATATTTATCTTGAATGGGGGTGTAGTGGGTGTCATTTTAAGCTTGGTGGAGGTATAGGGAACAAGCTAAAAACCTTCTACTAGTTTGTTTTCTTCTATTTATTTTGTTCTTGTTGGATTTTCTTATCATTGTCTTATCTTACTCTTCCTTCTCCCTTTGTGTGTCGGTCTTCCCTATTCCTTTTCTCTCCTCTCCTCTTCCTATAATACTTGTGTGTTTGTATCCTTTAGTTTCCCCTCCTTCGGTTTCAAGTTATCCTTTTCCCTTCTCCTTCCTCCTTTCTTCTCCACTTGGCATCTTTTGTATTTTCTATCATTTCCCTTTTCGTTTATGTAGTTCGCTTCTTTTCCCACTTCCCCTTCTCTCTCTCTCTCTCTCCGTTTGGTATTTTCTCTGTTTATTCCTTCACCTTTAATTTCACTGTCTTGTTGCTGTGTAATCTGTCCCCTACTAACTTCCTAATTCTGCCGCGGACATTAGTTCCAGGGCAGTAGTTCCCTTTCCAATGTACCCTTACCCACTCTAAACCATTGTTTGGATACTTGATCCTGGGTGTTTTGGAGGACAAGCAGCCTAGAGGGGTCACTCGATCTGTTGTTGCTTGATTTCCTTTGTACTCCTTTATACTCTTTACATGGACAATTTTTCTGTTGGCTTATCCATTCCCTTTTGCTTCTGTGTTGTCAAGATTTCCGTCTGTGTGTGTGTGTTTTTTTTTTTTTTTTTTTTTTAGATTATGCTTCTCCATTTTTGCACTAGAGCTTTGTCGACTCGTTTACTTTTTTGCGTCTTTTTCTTTTGGTGTTGTATTTCCTTGTCCTGCCATTTCTTTTCCCTTCGTGTGTCTGTCTTCTTTATTTTTCTGTTCTCTCCTTTTGTTATTGTATTTGGTCTGTGTTTTATCTGTGTATCCCCTTCGTTTTGTAGTTCTCGTTTTCCATTCTCCTCTCTTCTCAGTTTTGCATTTATTTGTGTTTTCTGACATTTCCTTTTCGTGTCTGTAGTCAAGGGAGCTCAGACGGTATTGTGCAGCATAATATACTGGTTCGGCTCAATGGTTTAAGGAAAGGGTTTAGTTTGGTCCCTAAACCTCCATCAAACTTTAAAAAAACACCCACAATACCTCCCTTCTATATAAATTTGTACATTTTACGGTAGAAAAATTTCCCGGCCGAAGGCCGATTCCTCTTCAAATACAGGCTCGCTATCGCTCGCCAGGAAACAAATCGACCCCTGAATGGCACGAAAGGTCTTAATATTGGCAACAAAATTGGGCAAAAGGTCTGAAAATTGCCAAACCAATGGGGCGAATGTCTTGAAATCTCATAACTAGTAGGGCTAAACATGAGGGAGGAGGAGGACTTGAAAAACGACCGTCTCCCTTAAGGGGTGGGGGAGGGGAATGGTATTTTATTTGTTGCATTTGTCTGTGTGTTAATCCCTCCTGTACTTTTTGTTTGTATTTATCCATTGTCCGTTTATTTGTGTGTCTTCTTTATTCCTTTTTCCTCTGCTCTCCTCTTCGTATTGTATTTGTCTGTGGGTTTCCTCTTCTGTATTTTTATCGTATTTATCCATTATTCAACCATTTCTCTGTTTTCTCTATTCCTATTTCCTCTTCTCTCGTCTTTGTACGTCATTTATCTGTGGGTATATCTTCCATGCTTCGTTCACTATAGTCGGTTTTAGTTCTGATGACGGTAAAGTGAATCCTCTAGCAGCTGATTTCTTAATATTTAATGGGCAAATGTGAGGCTAGTATGTCTCCACGTCATACTGATACCAAGTTATCATAATTAACAACATATTATCGCTGCAAAATCATCGTTATAGCCGATTAATCAAGCTTGGAACATGGCAATTTACCATCAATTGGAAGAAAACACAAATATTGTTATCTGTCTTCACTCATTGTTGTATCTCCTTTCTTTTTCGCTTGTTTTGGAATCTCTTGTTTCTTGCTTTGTCTTCTTTTCTTCTTGTTTTGGCTTTTCTCCTCGGATTATATTTCTTGTGTTCTTATTTCTATGTTATTGTTTCGTTTCTGTGATTCTCCATTTTCTTCTCTGTCATTCCTGTCCATTTTCTACTCCTTCTGTATTGTACCCCTCCCCCCTTTTCGCTGCTTTAGTTAGCTTTTTTTTTGTTTAGTCTTCTATGCATAGTTCTTTTATATTCTTACCTTTCTCCCTTTATTCCTCTAGTTCGTTGCTCTCTCTCTCTCTCTCTGCTTCCCAATATCACTCCCTTTGTATTAATGTTAATGTTTTCTTTATTTATATACGTTCCTCTGTGTTGCTCTCTCTCTCTCTCTCTCTCTCTCTCTCTCTCTCTCTCTCTCTCTCTCTCTCTCCTCTCTCTCTCTCTCCTCTCTCTCTCTCTCTCTCTCTCTCTCTCTCTCCAATATCACTCCCTTTGTATTAATGTTTTCTTTATTTATATACGTTCCTCTGTGTTGCTCTCTCTCTCTCTCTCTCTCTCTCTCTCTCTCTCTCTCTCTCTCTCTCTCTCTCTCTCTCTCTCTCTCTCTCTCTTGTTCATATCACTCACTCCCTTTGTATTAATGTTAATGTTTTCTTTATTTATATACGTTCCTCTGTGTTGCTCTCTCTCTCTCTCTCTCTCTCTCTCTCTCTCTCTCTCTCTCTCTCTCTCTCTCTCTGCTTCCCAATATCACTCCCTTTGTATTAATGTTAATGTTTTCTTTATTTATATACGTTCCTCTGTGTTGCTCTTGCTTTATTTTTCTTGTTCTTTACCCTCCTCTTCATTTCGTATTTCTAGGTAGTAGGGGTAGGCAGCCCCGCCCAGGGAAGTACTACCGCCAAGGTTTCGGGAGACTCAGGGAATAGCCTGAATTCCATTTTCTCTCCCAGGCCTTGGTAGCTGGATACATATCTTTCTGCCTCACACATCAGGGGTATCGGGAAAACCCTCTTTATATAACATACACATCCAACTTCACGACATTGCCCTACATCGCTATCCTCTATCCATAAAACACTACTCTTCCCACTACATATCATACATGTAACACCATACACCTTTACCAAATAAATATGGCAGTACAATTGTTAAGAGCAAACCTGGTGGTCCCTCGGATATCCACCCCCGGCAGGGTTGGGTCATTGACACAGGGCCCTCCCGGTCGTCATCATGCGACTGTGTCAAGAGCATTGCAACGTCCCAAAGCTGCTCGTCGGTGCAGCTTTTTCTTTAGCAATATAAGGGAACTTCACTCTAACATCAATTCTGTACATCAATTTCTTCAAGCAGAATCCCCTACTCTCCTTTTTTTTCTGTCTTCGTGGTGCGATGCATAAGGTGTTGATTTTCGGTGTGAGCATCGTGGGTTCGAATCCACGGACTGCCACATGTGTTTGTAAATTTCATTAATCGATTTTAGGAGTATAGTTGGTTGTTGGAAGGAACATATATTTGACAGAGACTCCAGTAACATCCACATCTGACACAACTAGATTTAATTTTCCAGGTTATCAACTGCTCCAAAATGTCAGACCTAAAGGAGGTGTATGTTGCTTTGCAAAATCTGAAATTGCCCTGGAGGAGGTTACTAGTTTCAATTGTCCCTATTTTGATTATTCTATATACAAATTAATTTCTGCTGGTAAATTTAAATACATATGTTTCATCTAAGTGTGCCTTGCATTCATTACCGAATATTAATGTAAATGATCCAAGTATTAACAACTCAGAATCCAGCCAGGACACATTCAAAATCAAAGATGAATACAGAGTGTTCACCAACAAAGGGCTCCATCTTATCCACATTAACGCCAGATCAATGTACCATAAATTGTCAGAAATAAACTTGTTAGATAATAAGGCCAAAGCTTCAATAATTGCAATCACAGAAACCTGGCTGGATTCAAGTATAAACGATGGTGAAATAAACATTCAAGGTTTCAATATGGTTAGGAATGATCGCAATAGGCATGGGGGAGGAGTATGTCTGTATGTAAAAAAAAACTCACACACACAACTAGGACCGACCTCCATGTAGAAAATCACTAAGCTCTGTGGATCGACCTACACCTGCCGAGGACAAGACCCATCACAATTGGGGTATGCTATAGGCCACCAGACGACACACAATTCTTGACCAAATTTGAACGAACTTTGTCATCGCTAGACCCTCGGAATGAATCCATCATACTAGGGGATTTTAACCTGTGTTACAAACAACGAAATAATAGGCTTGTACGAGAAAATAGGCATATACTGACAATGCACAATCACAAACAACAACTCATCACAACCCCCACACGTATCTCTGAGAACACTGCCGCAATATTAGACCACATAAACTGTAACAGAGAGGACAAAATATCCCAATCATGGGTTATACAGATTGGGATAAGTGATCACTTCGTCACATATTGCACACGGAAAACCACAAAAATTACCCTAGAGAATCACAAGGTTATCAAAACAAGGTCACTCAGAAACTACAATAAAGAAACATTTCTGGATATTTTATGGAATACAGACTGGTCTCCAGTGTTTGGAAGTACAAACGTTAATGACGCAGGGGTTGGCTTCAGAACCATCATCACAAACATCCTAGACGAAATAGCTCCTCTGAAAGACATACGAATTAAAGCAAGGTCAGACCCATGGATCAACAATGACATACTACACCATCTGGAACACAGAGACAATCTGTTAAAAAGGCTAGCGAAACATAGACAGGATCAAGGTCTGAAACATGAGTTCAACAGGGCCAGGAATAAACTAAGTAGGAAAATGAAATCAGCGAAAACTAATTATTTTCACAATAAGGCAGAGGAATATCAGAATAACCCAAAGAAACTATGGAGGCACCTAAAAACAACAGGCTACAGCAACAAGACAAGGGATTCGTCTAACAATATTGCTCTCACCATTAATGATCAGGTTTGCCACGATAAACGACAAATTTCAACCTACTTCAACTCCTTCTTCACTGCCATAGCAAACACACTTGCACAGAACCTACCTCGACCTCTCAATAAATACACGACAACAACGGCCACCTTTCGTAATTTCTACAGATATAAAGACATACACCCGAACACATTTGGATTGCAAAATGTTACACCAAAATACACTTTTGACGAGCTGTCTAACCTAAATGTACATAAGAGCACAGGACCAGACAAAATTCCTGCCAAATTTCTACGAGATGGAGCCATTGGTATAGCAGACCCCCTAACCCACATCATCAACTTGTCAATTAACACCAACACTGTACCTGCTGAACTGAAGGAAGCTATTGTAACCCCTCTATTCAAGAAAGGAAATAAACTAGAAGTTGGCAACTACAGACCAGTTAGCATATTATGTATTGTATCTAAAATCCTTGAAAGAGCGGTATACACCCAAATTGAACACTACCTCAAACAAAATTATCTATTCTATGTTTCAATCAGGTTTCAGATGCATGTACTCGACAGACTCCTGTCTCATCCACTTAACGGATCACATTCGTAAAGCAATGTCTAAAGGTAACTACACCAGTATGGTTCTTCTTGATCTACAAAAAGCGTTTGACACAGTAGACCATGATATCCTATGTAATAAACTACAAGCAATGGGCATAGGGTCTGTGAACTGGTTTAAATCTTATCTTAGTGGTAGAACCCAAAGAGTCAAAATTGATGATAATATATCTGATCCTATGCCAATTAACTGTGGGGTCCCGCAGGGAAGCATCCTTGGTCCCTTACTCTTTCTCTGTTATGTGAACGACATGGAACTGAGCGTCTCATATAAATTATTACTGTATGCAGACGACAGCGTGCTTCTGGTTTCAGGAAAAGGCCCAATAAGTATTGCCGCTTCACTTTCCAAAGAACTAGAATCATGTAGTGAATGGCTAATGGACAATAGACTATCTCTTCACCTGGGCAAGACGGAAGCCATCTTATGTGGAACAAAACGCAAACTGAAAGACATTGTGGGCTTCTCGGTCAACTGTAATGATATTCCTATAACAACAGTGTCACAAGTTAAATATCTCGGACTAAAACTGGACGCGAGTTTGTCAGGTGAAACAATTTTGGAATCTATCCTGAGTAAGTGTAGAGCACGAATAAAATACCTGTATAGACAGGTGGGATGCTTGACCGCGGCGACCAAAAGGACCCTCTGCCAAGCGCTTGTTCAATGTAATTTTGACTATTCTGTGTCATCCTGGTACTCTGCATCATCTAAATCAGCACAGCACAAACTTCAGGTCACTCAAAATAAAATGGTTAGGTTCATGCTGAACCTAGGACTCAGATCACATGTTGGCCAGGAACAACTTCAGTCACTATGTATGCTCAATGTCTCTGACAGGGCCAAATAAATCAGGCTAACTAATGCCTTCAAAATTTTCTATGACAGAGCTCCCGAGTATCTAAAGAATGATTTTGTTAAATCAAATGAGAGGAGTGGACATAATACAAGAAACAGGATGTTTAATTTTAAGGTCCCGAGAATCCAAGGACAGGGTAAGCAAACATTCTTCTTCACTGCCATCAAAGACTGGAACGACCTACCCCAGTCAGTCCGTGAAAAGAGAACAGTGTATTCCTTCAGACGTAGCCTGAAGGAACACCTGAACCGGACAGCTGCGAGAAGGGAGCACCAAGCTTATGTCTACTACTAAATACGACATAAGAGATAGACAAACCAAACTGAAATGATTACTGATTACGGATTACTGATATTTACAATAGGATGTAAGGTTTCTTAAAATAACCCCCTAGAAATACTTTCTCTAAAGTATCTATTTCTTTATCCTCCCCATTTCCCCAGCTAACCTAATCCCACAAGGACCCCAATGGAAATACGCCTAACGGCCTTATTGGGCTATCCTTAGTTGGAATTATGCAAGGCTGGTACATGTCATATTTGTAACATACTATGTGGTACCAACTCTGTAAATTGCTAACTGAATAAATATTATTATTATTATTATTATTATTATTATTATTATTATTATTATTATTAACGTTCCCCAAATACTCCTCCAGAGCAAAGTCTTTTTGATTCTCTGTCCTCACAACTCAGTGTCCTCAACTTAAATGCTTCTTCTGAAATCACTGTGTTGGGTGATTTTAATGTCCATAATGTTGAATGGCTCACTCATTCAGCCAGGACTGATGATGCTGGCCTTGAATGTGAGATATTTGCAGACTCATTTAATCTCACTTAACTAGTCAACCAACCCACCCGTGTACCAGATAATCCTAATCATAATTCCCACCTACTGGACATATTTTTAACAACCAATTCAGAAAATTATGATGTTACAGTGAGGTCCCCGCTTGGATCTTCTGATCACTGTCTAATACAGGCCACCTGTCTATCACCTACCACATCTTCCCACTCTGAACCTGTTTTGGTGACTAAATGGCATTACGATAGGGCAGACTGGGAGGGTCTTCAAGGTTTCTTTATTGATCTTCCCTGGACCTCTTTCTTTTCTAATGATGCACACACCACCTTGAGCCACATACGGTAGAGAGCTTTAAGATAAAATTGGATAAGCATATGGACGAGAAGGGTTGGGTGTGAAGGGGGATCAGCCGGGTTGGGCCAATCAGCGCTCTGCAGACCCCCATAATCCTGCGTTAATCTCTAACTGCTTTGGTAAGATGATCCTCAGGGTATTAGAGTGTTGAACCTATAATTGGGCTTTGTAATTGGGGTTGTGTGGGACAGGGATCTGCCTTGCTTAGGCCAATCGGCTTTCTGCAGACTCCCATTTTCTTATGTTCTTATGAAAGATTTTGTAAAAGGAATGGAAACTTTTATTCCTCATCAAAAGTACAGATCTAATTCACCTAAATGGTTTGACCATAATTGTGCTAGAGTAACTGAACAAAAAGCAATAGCCTACAATGCATACACAAGATCAAAAACACATGAAGCCTTTAATTACTTTAGAAACATCAGAAATCATGCCAAAACTGTATTAAATCTAACTAAATCAAACTTTCTCCACAAGCAGGCAAATAAACTTCTAAATATCCAAATGATAACAAAATATTTTGGTCTACTCTTAACTCATTCAAATCCAACTTCACTACTGCTTCATCCATTCCACCATTAAAATCTCCGACTGGCAATCTTGTAAGTGACCCACGAGGTAAAGCTAACCTTCTTGCGGATATTTTCTCCACCAACTCAACCTTAGATGAAATAAATCAAGATGTCCCTGTACTTAATTTTAATTCGCCTGAAATGCCCTCACTTAAGATCCACACCAGACATGTCAAAACTATTTTGCAGAATCTCTCAGTAGATAAGGCTCCTGGTCCAGATGAAATTCCTCCAATAGTACTTAAGAATTGCTCCTTGGTGCTCGCTCCTGTATTGGCAAATTTTTTCCGTCTGTGTACTCATACCTCATGCTTCCCAGTACCCTGGAAAGAAGCAAACATCCATCCAGTTCCTAAAAAAGGTGCCTCTTCAGATCCATCAAACTACAGACCAATAGGTATAACTTCCACTCTTGGTAAAGTCTTTGAAATTATATTAAATAATCACATAATTAAGCATCTTGAGAATAATAATTAATCAGTGATAGGCAATATGGTTTTAGACGATGTCGATCAACTGCAGACATTCTTTGCCTTCTTACGCATCAAATCAACCAAGCTACAGACCAACATGGTGAAACACATACAATAGCACTGGATATATCAAAGACATTTGATAGAGTCTGGCATCAATCCTTATTGTCGAAGATGTCACACTACGGCCTTGCATCATTAGTTCCACTAATTTCTTCTTATCTTCATAACAGAAAAATATGTGTAATGGTAGATGGCCTTTATTCTCAATTTCACTCAATAAATGCTGGTGTTCCCCAGGGATCAGTTTTGGCACCAACTCTGTTCCTCATTCATATCAATGATCTCATATCTACCACTCATAATCCAATGCATTCCTACGCAGATGACTCAACACTCCACAGTTCCTTCACATTTACCAATTCTTTCACCCAACCCGATCTTATAAATTCAAAAATAAACACTGCATTTTCTCTGAAGCAGGACCCTTCTAGAATTAATGAATGGGGACAAAAGAATCTAGTTTCCTTTAATGCACAGAAAACCAAGTACATTCAATTTTCTAACCGACAGAATCTCACTGACTCCCATATATTTTTTAATGATGTAAATATTCCCACTTCCCCTAGTATTGACATTCTCGGTGTAACATTAACTACTAACTTGAGCTGGACACATTATGTTAGAAGCATTGCTAAGAATGCCTCTAAAAAACTGGGACTCATGTACAGAGTTCGAGAATTCTTCACTGACGAGCAGTTGGCCGTAATATAATTATAAAAGTCATGTGCGTTCTCAGATGGATTACTGTTCACCTCTGTGGAGTGGAAGTGGAGTGGTTGCATTGAGGCAGTTGGATAAAATTCAAAATAAAGCTATTAGATTAATCAATAACCCTGCAATCACACAGGACCTTCCTACATTATCCATACGAAGAAACGTTGCATCCCTTGCATTATTCTACAGATATTTTCACAGCAATTGTTCCGAGGAACTTGCTTCAATTGTGCCGCCTCTCCACATCTTTCCCCGTAGAACTAGGGCAGCTGAGAGTACCCATGAATATACACTTTCTCCTCCACAATGCAGAACTTCTGCTTATCAAAATTCATTTATCCCTAGAACTACTACTCTTTGGAATTCACTTCCCTCGAGTTGCTTTCCACAAACTTACAATCTACAAAAGTTTAAATCCAGTTGTTACAAACATTTTATGAATGGAGGATGCCTTTAGGCACATGGACATTTTTGTTTTATCTGTGTTTTTCCTTCCTCCGTTCATTGTCTCTTTAAAAAAATATAAATAAAAAATATGCTCTAGATTTCTATACCTTCCCGTTCGTTCGCCTAGTTCCCCGTTTTCTCTCATTTTTCGTTTTCTATAGATATCGTGTTTCTATTCTTTCGTACATTGTTTCTGTAGTTCAATCTCTTTTCCCTCTCCTTCCCTCAATTATGGTGCAAATCATCTATTTGTTATCATTATCTCTCTGTTCTTGTACTTATATTCCCTTTCTGTATAATTATGATGTGCTTCTTTGCTAACTGTATATGCATCTCATTTTCTATAAGCCTCTCTCCTTGTTTTTTAGATCTTTATCCATGTATACCTACAGGTATATTTTTATTTGTAACTTTCAATATTTATTATTTACGTAGTTGTTACTCAGTAATACTACACCATAATTTGTGTATCCATTTTTTGGTAGTTCATTCTCCTTTTTTAGCCCCTTCAATACCGGCAACAATTAGATGATTTAGCTAATCTTAGGAAGGATCGCGAACAATTATAAGACTGCAGGCTATCTCAATAGATTATTTTAGCTACCTAAAATCTTTCCTAGATTTGTAAGATGAAAGCAATCGTCTAATGCTTGCCAAACTATGATGAAAAAAGACAAACAACGTCACCGGTACTGAATGGCTTCAACCCCCATATTTGTGTATCTGTTTAGGCTTTTGAAGTTTATTATTCAATTTCTCTACGACCCTTTTACTTTCTGCAGTTCATCTCCGTCCCTTTTAGACGTTCATTTTTTTTTTATAGATCAATCTGGCCTGGGTACTCTTTGCGTTATGTGTTTAACCCCGTGAAGATTATGTCGCACTCTGATAGTTTGTTCTGGTTATTATTTGCCGATTTTGTACAGCTAAGGAAGGATTTGTGGACAGTAAAATGGTAAAGAATATCTCAATTAACCCTCTGACTACCACATACCCTTCCTAATCTCAATACAATCGATTAATGATAACCAGAAAGCAGAGAAGAAATGCGTCATCGTATCTCGAAAGGGATAATTTTTCGTTCCTTTTATCCTTACAGTATTTGTATATATTCAATCTAACTTTTCTGTTGGTGTTTCCTTTTCTTCGATAGTTGTGTGTTTTTGTTACTCTTTACCTTTAATATTTGTTTTATGTATCTCATCCGCCTTCCTCTCTCCCTTCCATCGTTTTTCTGTAGTTCAATCTCCGTTTTTCAACTTTTTTGTTTTTGTGATAGCTCTTCGGTGTTATTTGTTACTGGGCTTGTCTTCTCTCTCTCTCTCTCTCTCTCTCTCTCTCTCTCTCTCTCTCTCGGAGGGTGGGGAGAGAGCCTTCATCTTTGCTATTTTTTCCTTTCACTTTCTCTTAGGGTTGCTATCTCTACTAGGATTAAGTCCTGGCCGCTTCGCAGGGATCGTAAGATCAGTGTGGCCAGTGTATATATGTAAATATATGTAAATATCTCTCTCTCTCTCTCTCTCTCTCTCATCGGCAGCTCAATGTTCTCTTAATTATTTACAAGAGAAATCACGAACACTCTACGGAAAATTACAACCAAGAACCGAAGAGGAATGGTCAGAAGAAAAGAAATACAACGCAAGAAAAAAGAAAAAAAAGCAAACACGAAGGAAAGAGGAATTGGCAAACAGAAGATATACGAAACGAAGAGGAAAGGAAAGAAAATAAAGAGAGGGAAAGGGTTAACTATACTCGATTTCTTATTACTTGGCGGTAATTTTTAATTCCTTAGCAGCTCATATTTCGAAAGACAAAGCAGATAGACAAGAGATAACTAGACTCGTTTTGTATTAAACTTGGTGGAAATTTTTCTTCCTAAGCAACTCATTTATCGATAACTAATGGAAAATATAAGAAACTACTGTCTCTGCATCAGATTATTGCCTGGTTTTCGTAATTAACATTATGTGTGTCTATAAACACGTTATGTACCAGCTTAATTAAGATGGGAACAGGCCAATTTTTTGCCAGCTTTGAAGAAGAAAAAAACTAGAAAATCGAATAAGGAGAGAATAGGCAACACACAATACATGTAAACGAAGAACAATAGAGAGAACATAAAGATTTAATATTTTTGTGATATGACCCAGCCAGGGCTCGAACCCAAGCCAGTAGTGCAGCACTCCAACACCTCAACCACTAGTTTACCGAGGAGCTAAAAGTAGGGGCTTCATTTGGAATCACATTCCATCCACCACCATCCGCTCCAACTTGTGGTCACGTAGCTTGATGCCATACACACATACACCTCACACACAAACACTAGCAGCTAATTGCTAGAGAAGGATACTTGTAATATGGGGCACATTTAAGGCAGCACTAGAAATATAAAGAAGGAACGGGTAGAACAATAACAGGAAAAATGATACTAATGAAGAGTGAATAACACCCTCTAGCTATACTACAACAACGATAGTGACAGGGATAGCAGTAGAGATGCAAACCAAAATAAAGGAGCGCATTGAATGACTATAGTGCATACAAGAAGGAGAGGTACACTAACAAAACATATATTCCTGTCCACCTCATCATCTCCGCATGATTTTATTTATATTTGATATGACGAACCGAACACTACTCTTAAAACGCCCAAAATAAAACTGTTATAGTCAAGTTCAGTTCAAATATGCTTAGTATATTTTTTTTTTCTATGTGATTGAGGGAGGCAAAAGGCATAACTGCCTATAGCGAGTGCCTCCCCCATAGTTGAAAGAGTGACAGGGCCAAAATCAAGGGACGTTCGAGCCAAAATGCCTGGACACACGGAGTTTGAAGCAATTTAAGTCATAGGAAGAGGGAAAGACTGATTCTGGGAGAGAGTTCCAGAGCTCAGCTGTTGAGTAGAAGAAAGTTTGAGAGTAACGTTTCACTCCTGGGTTGGAGAGTTGCACAGAGTAGGGGTGGGATTGAGTTGCAAGACGGGTACCACGTGCCCTACGTAAAGGAGGTGGTATGCACACCTTACCAAACTAGGCAGATTGTAGACACCAATCGAGCAGGGCAATACCCAGGGGAGTTCTCATGGGCACGTGATAATGGGGTGCTGGAAAACCCCTGTTTCATTTGTTTGGCCTCCCTCACTGTTTCTGTTTGTGTCTCACCTACACAAAAAGTAATCCAGCTAGCTCTCACAAACACCTCATCTTCCTATTAATTTCACTACACTAAATAGGCACAACACACTTTTTCTTCCAATACACCAAAAAGCAAAGTTTTGAAGATGACCACTAACCGCCCTTAGTATGCCCCTGTCACTCTTTCAACTTTTGGAGGGACACTTGTTACAGGCAGTTTTGCCTTCTGTCTCCCCCATACACATAGGAAAAACATGAACATAAAATACAGAAAATAATATAGGAGTTTGAGAGCTAGAAAGGAAATTATGCTCGTGACTGTACATAAAAGCATAGATACAAAACAAAAATGCGAGAAAGGAAAATTGGTATAACTCCTTCAAATTGTGTATATACTTTGGTTTTCGTTCCTTTTAACCTTCTATTCACAGTTTATAATGGAATCTCGAATGTTCAATCGTTTTCTCAAACTTTATATATTGCTTTCTATTTTTCCTTGTCTTATTACATTTCTATGGGAGGGGGAAAGTGGTACGTGTACAATAAGTTCGTGCTAGTGTTTGGGAAATAGGTACGTGGAAATAGGTTGGCAAACCTATGAACTTGTTTCCCACGAACCAATTTTCCGATTTTGAACAGAGACTTGGAAATAGGATCGTATGTAATATTATAAAATTTAGTTGGAAATACGTACAGTCGAGGTTAATAAGTGTTGTCAGGTATTTTACAAAGTTTCGGACACTGACTAATACTCTGAGGGATAAGCACTTTTCCCAGTAACTATAAAGATACCAATAACACTTTTTGAGCGAAGACCACTGGAATCTATGACAAAACTTAATACCCCCGATTGTATGGGTAATAAGTACGTGTTAATGGTGCAGGGTCTGAACCAGGTATGTGTTTGAATTTCTTTTCAAGTAAATTTCAGTAAGTTCGAAAAGGCCAAAAACTAGGTTGTTCGAAATGTTCTAGTTTGCATTAGGTTCGAAAAGTGCCAATTCTCCGTACCAATAAATTCCTACAGTGGCCGATAGAGGCGCTGAACGCAATGTTTACCGCGGTGCATTGTGGAAAATTGGCTACATCGCGGACCTATCCACCCTCCCTCTCCTTCAACAATTCTTTATTATAAGTAGTTAGTCAAAATGTCTGTAGCTAATACATACTTTTGTCTATCACAACCACTTTATCCACCACTACCACTTTATCTACCACTACCACTTTATCCACCACTACCACTTTATCCACCACTACCACTTTATCTATCACTACCACTTTATCCACCACTATCACTTTATCTGCCACTACCACTTTATCCACCACTATCTACCACTACCACTTTATCCACCACTACCACTTTATCTACTACTATCACTCTATCCACCACTACCACTTTACCTAAAATATAAACATGTAGAATCACACAAAAATCGAGATAAACTGTGTATATCCTAAGTGTTGGGTATTGTTGATGTCGACAGTCGTAGCTCTGGCGCTAGTTCGGAAGCGTCCACCAGAGGTCTCAGATGAATTCTTGGTAGGGTCAATTGGAATTATGTTCGAAAATATCCGGTCGGTATTAAATGCACTATCAACACGTACTTATTACCACGTACAGTACGTATTTCCAACTAAATTTCATAATATTACATACGATCCGATTTCCAAGTCCCTGTTCAAAATCGGAAAATTGGTTCATGGGAAACACTTTCGAAGGATTTTCGAACTTAATCTGAATTTCGAATTTAATACCGAGTGGATATTTTCGCACATAATTCCAATTAACACTTTTCGAACCTAATTCAAACTAGAACATTTCGAACTTAATTCCAACAACCTAGTTTTTGGCCTTTTCGAACTTACTGACTTTTACTTGGAAATAAATTTAAACACGTACCTGTTTCAAACCCTGCACTATCTTATTGTACACGTACCTAATTCACCCTCTCATTTCTATATACCAATCTTCGTTATAGCCTTTTTATCTATATATTTCCTAGATAGTTACAATTATACCAATATATACCAACCTTCATTTAAACTTATTATTTCTATATTTCATCGATAGTTACTGCATTAATATTTGGTGTTGTTGTTGTTGTTCTCCAGGCTGTCTGGCCGAACAGCCCCAAGGTCTCGAGCAAGGCCAAGGCCATAAACGAGTGCCCCCCCAAAACCCTCCCTGCTTACCACTAACAAAGCCCGGGTGACCGAAGCCACTCCAAGGCAGGGAGCTGAGGAGGGTGCGGAAACGCCCGGGAAACCAAAACCCCACCCAAGGCCCTGTGCCCCTCAGCAATTATGAAGGGAAAGTTGAGGGGCAAGGGAAAAATGTGACGCTTTGGCTCCCAATCTGCCAACTTCTAGGTTGGCAGTAGGGAGGTCAATCCACGGAAAAGACGCCGTCACTTGAGATCTAGAAGATATATAAGTAAAAGGAACAGTCAGAGTAAGCTATGGGTATGGCAGAGAACGCTCAGCTCTCACTCTGATAGACCAGCCCATCACCAGAACTATTTGGTGTTGCTTTGGTTTGTTGCATTTATTTGCATTATATATATATATATATATATATATATATATATATATATATATATATATATATATATATATACATATATTTGTTTTATATATATATTATATATATAAACATTTATTATTATTTTGTTCTCACTATTCCGTGTTGGTGTTTTTGTGGATAGTTGTGGTGTTTTGTTTCCCTGAGCCTCATTTCCCCTGCGTGTTGGCCCACCATTCCTCATCCCATCAGGTCCCAACTCTCTCCCACTCCTTCCTCTCCAACCAAACCTCCTCCAACACCTACATGGCTTCGGGGTTTTTATTCCATTGGCTTCGTTTATGTAGTTTTCGATCTTCCTTCTTCTGTACTTGTTTTTATATTTTATTATTCTGTATTTCTATCCCTTGCCCTACCCTCCATCACCTTTATAGCCTCTGGGATGTTTATTTCGTTTATATTTATTCGTTTACCCTTTTATATTCATGTGTATGTAGTTGTATATACATTTTGTTATATTATTCGTTTGTATATTTTTCAATAATCTCTCATCTGTTAGTTTTTATCTGGTGTCATTCTGTATTACTATCCGTAGTCCTTGTGCTTGTCCATACCTCTAACACCTACATGTCTTCTGGATTGTATTTCATTCGGTTCGTTGGTGTCGTTTTCAATCTTTCTTTTCCTTTATCCTTTATTTTCTTTTCTCTTTTTTCGTTTATATTCCTCTTTTTTATTTTTCTTTATTCTTTTTTTCCATTTTATTCTTTTTCCTTATCTTTTTCTTTTATTCTTTTCTTTCATTTTTTCTCTTCTTTGTTTTTTTTTGTTTTCTATCTTTTTTTTATATTTTCTCCACTCGTTTTTCTATCTTTTTTTTATTCCTTTTTTCTCTTTTTTCTTTTTATTTTCTTATTTTTACATTTTTTTTTGCTAATCTTCTTTTCTTTCATCATAATTATTTTTTTTTTCTTCTTATTTTTTCTATACTTTGATTTTCTATTCTATTTTCTTTTTTTCTTTTATCTTATGTTTTTTTTTATTCTTTGTACTTTTTTTTTTCTTCTTTCTCTTTTCTTATTTTCTTTTCTCTATTTTATTCTAATCTTTATTTATATTTTTTATTTTTTCTTTTCTTTGTTTTTTTCTTTTATGTCCTTTTCCATTTTGTTTCTTTTTCAATTCATTTTTTTCTTTCTTTTTTTTTTTTTTTTTGTCTTTTTTTCTTTTTCTTTTAATTCTCTTCTATAAATTCTTTTTTTTTTTTCCTCTTTTCTTTTTTTTTTTTTTTCTTTTCTTTTCCTCCTTCTTATTCATTTTTTTCTTTTTTTTTCTTTTTTTTCTATTTTTT
This sequence comes from Paralithodes platypus, assembly GCA_032716605.1. Classification (NCBI taxonomy): domain Eukaryota; kingdom Metazoa; phylum Arthropoda; class Malacostraca; order Decapoda; family Lithodidae; genus Paralithodes; species Paralithodes platypus. The sequence goes on along the minus strand of CM064544.1, from coordinate 26,698,169 downwards.
TTTTTTTTTCTTTTTTTTTTTTTCTTAATTTATTTTTTACTTTCTTGTATCTTTTTTAACCTTTTATTTCTTTTATCGTATTTTTCTTGTTGTTTTTTTTTTGTTCTTTTATTTTTTTTTTTGTCCTTCCTTCTCTCTTGCTTTTTTCTTTTTTTTTTACTTTTTACTATTTTAATTTTTTTCTTTATATTTTTCTCTTTCTCCTTTCTTTTTATTTTTTTACTTTTTTTTTTTTTTTTATTTTATTATTGTTTTCACTTTATTTTTTTCTTTCTTTTTTTTCCTTTTTTTATTCTTCTCCCATCTTTCTTTTTTTTTTTTTAATATCTTCTTTTCTATTTTTCTTCATCTTTTCTTTATTTATTTCTCTCTTTTTTTTTTCTTATTTTTCTTCCTTTATTATTTTTTTACTTTTTTTTTTTTTTTTTATTTTTTTTATATATCCTTTCTCACCTTATTTTGTTCATTTTTCTTATTTTCTTTTATTATTTCTATTTTTTTTTTTTTTTCCTATTTGATTTTATTTTTATTTCTCTTTTATTTTTTTCTTTTTTTTTTATTTTTTTTTTTTTTTCTTTTTTTAGCTTTGTTTTCTTCTAGCCTCTTTTATCTATTTCCTCTCTTATTTTTTTTTCTTATTTTTCTAGTCTACTTTTTTTTCTTTATTTTCTCTTTTTTCTGTTCTTTTTTTTTTCTTTTTCTTCTAATTTATCTTATTTTTTTATTTTTTTTTTTCTTTCTTTTTCTTTATTTTTTATCTATCTTTCTTTTTTTCGTTATTTTGAGTTCTCTATTTTCCTTTTTAGATTTCTTTTCCTTTTTTATTTTTTTTTTTTTTTATTTTATTCTTTTCCTCGTTTTCTTATTTTCTCTTTTCCTCTTTTCTTTCTTTTTTTTCATTTGTTTATCTCTTTCTTTCTTTATTTTTTTTTTTTATTTTCTTTTATTCTTAACTTTTTATTTTCTTCTTTCTCCTTCATTTATTCTTCATCTTTTTCTTTTTCTTTTTCTTTTTTTATTCTTCTTTTCTTTTTTCCTTTCTTTTCTTTTTATTTTCTCTTTTTTTTTTTTTTCTCTATTTTTTTTTGTTTTCTTCTTTAATTTGTTTCTTTAATTTCTCTTTTATTTATTTCTTTTTTTCTTTTCTATTTATTTTTTTCTTTTTAATTTTTTTATTTTTTTTATTTTTTTCTTTTTTTTTTATTTTATTTTTTTACCTTTTTTTTTTTATTATTTTTTTCTTTTTCTTTTTCTTTCCTTTTTTTTTTCTTATTTTTTTTGTTTTTATTCTTTTTTTCTTTTTTTTTTTTTTTTTTCTTTCTTTTTTTTTCTCTGTACATTCTTTTTTTTTTATTTATTTTTTTTTTTCTTTTAACATTTTCTTTTCTTTCTTTTTCTTTTTCTTTTTGTTTATTTTTTTTTCTTTTTTTTCTTTTTTTTTTTCTTTTTTTTTTACTTATTTTTATCCCTTTTTTATTTCTTTTATATTATAGTCTTTCTTTCGTTCTGCTCTTTCTTTCTTTTTCTTATTTGTATCTTTTTTTTTATGTTTTTTTTTTCTTTTTTTTTTCTTCCTTTCTTTTTCTTTTTTTTTTTTTTTTCCTATCCTTTCCTTTTTATTTATTCTTATTTTTTTTTGTTTTCGTTTTTTTTTTTTTATTTCATTTTTTTTTCATCTCTTCTTATATTTTTTCTTATTTTTTTCTTCTCTGTTTTTTTTCGCTATTATTTTTTTTTTCTATTTTTTTTTTTATTTTTTTTTTCTTATTTTTTTTTTCTATTTTTCTTCTTTATCGTTTCTCTCTTTTTTTTACTTGTTTTTTTTTTATTTTCTTCTTTTTATCTTTCTTTATCTTTTTGTCTTTCTCAACTTCTATTTATGTACTTCCTTCTTTTTTTTCTTTTTTTTTCATCATTTGTTTTTTCTTATCATTTTTTTTTCTTTTATCTCTTTTTTTTTTTATTTTTATTATTTATCTTATTTTTTTTTTTTTTTCTTCTCTTTTCTCCCTTATATTTTTTTTTTTTTTTTATTTTTTCGTTTTCTCTTTCTTTTTTTTTTTTTTTTTTTTTTCATATCTCTTTTTCATTTTTTTTTTCTTTTTTTTTATCCTTTTTGATCTTCTTTTTTTTTACATCTTATTATCTTATTCTTCTTTTATAGATTTTCATTTTATTTTCTTCCTATTAATTGTTTATCCTTATCTCTTCATTTTTACTTTTTTTTCTTTTATTTTTTTTTTTTTTATTTTTTTCTTTTATTTTTTTTTTTTCTTTTTTTTTTTTTTTTTTTTTTATTTTTTTTTTTTTTTTCTTTTTTTTTATTTACTTTTTTTTTATTCTTTTTTTTTTTTTTTTGCTTTACTTCATTTATAATTCATTATTTTTTCTTCTTCTTTTCTTTTTACTTTCCTTTTCTTTTTTTTTTATTTTTTTTTTTTCTTCTTTATCATTCTTTTATTCTTAGTGATTTTTTTTTTTTTTTGTGTTTTTTCTTTTGATTTTTTTTTTCTTTTTTTTTCTTTCTTATCACTTCATTTTCTTTCTTTTATTTTTTTTCTTTTTCTTTTTTTTCATTTTTTATTTCTTTTTTATGTTTTTGTTTTTTTATTATGTTTATTCTCTTATAATTTTTATGTTTTTTTTTTTTTTTTTTTATTTTTTCTTCTTTTGTGTTCATAATCACATTAAGAATGAGGGTTCCAACATAGGGCAGTTTCGTCTCTTGTCCAAAGGCGGCGTTCGGAAGGACGTTGTGAATGGGCGGTTAGATAAGACACGTCTACGACCGGCCTCATCTGAACACTGTCCCTTTTGGGCACTAGAAAAAGTTTGGACGTAAATACTGGGTAATTTTGAGGGACCGGGATGATGACATTCTTGGCGATCATCTCTTGGATCAGTGACTCCACCTCTCTAATGAAACAAAATTTGCCTTTGTCGGCTGACGTAAGCGAGGTCGCCGGAGCCACTGCCAGGTGATGCCTTTGTGTGCCACCATCCTCGCCCATGTGTTTAATGGCCATGCGCGATGACACGCCCGGAATGACCCAGTTAGCAGACAAGGGTTCGCCGGCTGGACTACCCTCTGATCCACCCGCCGTAAGACTGGCCCTGGGAGTGAGAGAGACCTTAGTTTTTTGGTGGTGGTGGTGGTGTATGCTTAGATGACTGGCCGGGTTTGGCAGGAGACGGGCCCTGGCCCGGTCGTTGATACTTTTGTCCTTTATGATTACCTGAAAACTTTCCTTGCTTGTATCTGTACTGAGCCTGACCTTGGGTGGAAGAGGACTTAGGCAGATGAAAGAGCTTTGCCCCACCAGGCTGAGCTTTTGCGACTGGTTTGGGCTTGGTAAAATTGAAAGCAGGTTTCTTAGATGGGGCGGAACTGTGCTTAACCCTCCAGCCCCGGGGGCTATAGCTTGCGACTGTGCTGCGGTACCGGGTGTTTTGACGATCTTTGGGCTATGTTAACTACTCTGTAAGTCAATGAATATGGCATGTAATGTTGTGAATAAAAAAGAATAATGTTCCACAAACCTTCCTCTGTCGAATGGCGTTGACTAGAGGTCTCTAGCCCCTCTGGTTGCATAATGGTGAGCGCGGGAAGACGAGTGCTTTTCGGCGGCAAATTCTTCCCGCGTTCGGACGCGTCGCCCCGGCCATGGCTACGACGCACCTAGCCGCTCGTCGCGCCAAAGTATTTATCTCCCTTAGAACCTCTCCGGCTGGTCAGGGGCCGGGGGAGTGCTGGAGCGACCTTGGTAACCCTGGTCTCTGGGTCTTCTCCTGGGTGACCTGGATGTGTGTGAGTTTGTGTTTTTTATCTGTGTTTATTTTTTGTTTTATGTTGTTTTTGTGTTTTCCCTGTTCTTGCTCTGTCTTGAGTCGGCTACCCCCAAAATGGGGATTGGGCCTGAGCATATAGATAGATAGATAGACGATTTTAGTGTTTGATATTGAGAATGTGATGTTTATTTGATATTTTTCTAGTTATTTTGAGGCCAATTATATAAAATATGTTTATTAGGGTATCACTGTCACTGATATTGCTAATTTTCACTCGATACCGTACATTTTATTAGTAATTGAGGTAGGTTATTGTTGTATTAGGCACTGATTATTCGTTATCACAGGTGTTTATTATACTTTGGCCATCAAGTATTGTGTCTTGTGTCACTTTCACTTCGATAAATATGCTTTAGAGTGTCACTGTCACTGATAATGCTCATTTTCACTCGATACCGTACATTTTATTAGTAATTGAGGTAGGTTATTGTTGTATTAGGCACTGATTATTCGTTATCACAGGTGTTTATTATACTTTGGCCATCAAATATTAGGTCTTGTGTCACTTTCACTTTGACAAATATGCTTTAGAGAGTGTCACTGTCACTGATAATGCTCATTTTCACTCGATACCGTACATTTTATTAGTAATTGAGGTAGGTTATTGTTGTATTAGGCACTGATTATTCGTTATCACAGGTGTTTATTATACTTTGGCCATCAAATATTAGGTCTTGTGTCACTTTCACTTAGTTATATGATTTGTAAAAGTTTTATATACAATTTATTGTGCCTTTTTTCACTTATTTATATATTTCTATAGGTTCTAATCATATGAATGTCACTTGGTATATACATATGTGTCACTTTCACATATTATTATGGTGTAATTGTATTTGTATAAATGTGTTCATAATACATGACTTTTGTATAACAATAAATTGGTTTACTTCCACTTTTTGCCTATATATATACTGTACATATTGTCATTATCTTTGGCACTTTCACTATGATTATTAGAACTCCAGCTTGGAGTGGTAATCAAAGAAGCACTCTAAAGCACAGAGTGCCACCTTGCACTCCACACACTCCATGGTTGACTTTTTACCTGGCCTCGGCCTCACCCTGCTGTTGTAGCAGACATGGCACCGCTTCTGCTGTGTTCTTCCTGATTCATTCTGAGGCAGGGAACCAAGCCTGTGCCTAATCAAGTATTGAGCACACTGCAAGCGGTCAATAACGGCGGGCCCAAGATGTGCCACTGCCCTCTGTGGCGTAGCATACTTCTCCAGGAGCTCTGTCAACACCTGCTTTTGGAACCTCCGCAGGCTATTGAACTTCATGGGTGTGTTCACATTCCGAAGCTTGTATATATTGTAGGCATTCAGAACTGACATGTCCACCATATGCAGAAAGAACTTTTTGTACCATCTGCACGAGGTACGCAGGCAGTCAATGAAGCCTATCTGCATGTCGGACTTGTCCACCAGCCTCATGTTGATGTTGTAGTCCAGGACAGCATCGGGCTTGGTCACCCTGGCCTGGGTGCGGCGATCCACCTTGCCAGTCTCCACCATTTCCCCCTTGTGGATGGTGGTCAGGAGGTTGACCTTCCGCTGGTCGTGCCAGTGGATAGCCAGAATGGGCCCAGACTTCTTCCGGAACACATCACCTTTTTTGGTCTTTGGAGGGAAAGGTGGCATGCCCTTCCTTTTCCCTCGTACTGTGCCTACAGTCCCTGTCTTGCGCTCATGCAGGTACTGTGAGAGAGTGGGGGACGTGTAATAATTGTCCGTGTAGAGGACGTGATTCTTGTGAAAGTAGCGGTCCATCATGGCTTGCACCACTGCTCCGCCAAAGCCAATGAGGGGGTCCACAAGCAAGTCCCCTTCCTTCCCGCTGTAGACCAGGAAGTCCAGGACATAGCCAGTTTGGCAGTCGCACAGCACAAAGAATTTTATGCCAAAGCGATGTCTTTTTGAGGGGATGTACTGCCGGAAGCTGAGTTTTCCCCGGAACAGCACAAGAGACTCGTCAATGACGACCTTGCGGAAAGGCTTGAAGTAGGAGGTGAAGCGTTCTCGCATCATCTCATACAACGTCCTAATCTTCCACAGCTTGTCACCGAGGTGGACGTCGGTGTTGGTGACAAGATGGAGCGCTGCGAGGATATCAAGGTACCGGTCGCGAGACATATATTTCCCGAAGGCAGGGGTGGATATGAGATCATTGGTGATCCAATAGTCAGGCAACCTATGCTTCTTGACATGAGGCATTAGCATGGTGAGTGCCAGGAACACCATGAACTCTTTATGAGTCACTGGGGTCCACTGCCTCATGTGGCCCTTGGTCACCTTGCCCAAAAAGTGGACCTGGAATTGGTGCTGCTTATTTGTCTCTTTGACAACATAGCCTACCACCTCCTCATCAAAGAAGGCCTCAAATAGTTCGTGTGGTGGAGCATTGGGGCCTGCAGGAAAATTGGGGGTAATGCCTGAACCCTCCAGTACCTCATCAAAAGCTGGCACATCAGGGTTGTATCCATCCTCATCAACTAAGTCTTGCCACTGAAAAACGTAGAATGGGTCTTGTCTACGCTGACGAGGAGCTCCAGCTGGTGGCCCAGCACGCCCACGGCCAACTCGGGAGGCGCGCGCCCTAGGGCGGCGAGGGCGTCGGCCAGAGCAGCACAGACGGGCAGCACGACGCCGGGCCAAGCCGATGGGTCGAGGGTCGTCGATGTCCATATAGTCATCGTCAGAGTGGTCATCTTGCCCTGACGGTGGACCTATGTAATCATGGCCAGAGTCTTCAGAGAGGTGCCCTTCATCATCAGTGGCCCCCACATAATCTGGCGGGGAACTAGTGATGCGTGGGCGGCGTGCGGGTGGGCGAGGTGGGGAAGGAGTGGCAGGTGAGGCTGTGTCCCCCCGAGGTCCTGGGCTCCTTGGCCTGCGACGAGTGACAGAAAGCAATGTTTCACTGTCACTAGGCCCAGGTATTGGTGATGCGAGCTCAAAGACTTCTTCAGGAAGACATGTTGAAGGCGGGAGAGGTGGGGAGGACCGTGGGGAAAGTTGCGGGGACGTATGGCTGGGGCCGGTCGGGGTGGACGCCGCGGGAGCCTCGAACAAAACTCTCTTACTTTTCTTAATTTTTTTGGTATATTTCCTACCTTTCCCCTTTTCGGCAGCAGTATGTCTCCTGTCGGGGGATCTAGGAGGCAAATAGGCCGAAAGTGGGAGTCCTCAACCCTTGGCAATGGTGGGGGTGGTGGGGAAGAATGCGGGGCATCCGGGTCATCTTGGGTGGCGTGGGTAGATAAGGGAGACAATGGCGGACGAGAAGGGTCACCACGCTGACCCTCACTCACAGCCTCATCCTCACCAAGTATTTTTGCTTGTTCCCTAGCTGCCGCGGCCGCCTTCTCAAGTATTTTCTGCTTATACAAATGTAGCTTGAAAGGCGATTTACCTGGGGAAGGGCTTGGAGTCGTGTCACTTATGCGAAATTTGGTGAGTGACCTTGAACTCTCCCACTCACTCACTCTCTCAAGTTCACTGTCTTTAGGTAAACCAGCTTCCTCAACAACTGGTACATCACCTTCATCACTCTCATCACTGTCATGTTCTCTCGCAAATCCCAGGAATTGCTCTTCTTTGTCACTCTCATGGCCATAATCACTCGACTTATAATTACTGGAGTCGTCACTGACTTCATCATCAACATTATGCTTGGCATCAGCTCGCTCATAAAGTCTCAATGTCGTCTCAATACCTCCGGAAGATAACACATTTAGGCGATGGCATCGGGGTAAGGCGCGACGAACTAGCAAGGGCGTCGTAGGAAGCACGGTATCGGACACAGCGGAATCACTATTTGGCGTACTGTCCATGATGGCGTCGGGGTAGATACTGTTGCTGTGGCGTCGTTTATGCCTGGTGGCGCCACCTACCGTCCCATGATACCAAAAATGTACGCGCAGCATTCGAAAGCACGCATGCAAGCAATGGGCGTTCAAGAGCCCTTCCGGGTTGCGCGGGCCGAGGTTGTTATGGGCGTTCAAGAGCCCTTCCGGGTTGGATGGGTTAAAGGCCTGAGCCAAGTTGAACACTGTTCTCCACACATCCGGGGACATTAAAGAGGCAGTTAGAACCGGGGACATTACTACTTGATTTGCAATCCTATCCGGGAGCTTATTCACTAGCAACATCCTTAGATCTTGTCTTGCCCGCACCACCTCTAGCAAGGCTGTACGGATATCTCCCAGTGACTGTATAGAAGTCTGGAGTAGCAAGCGTCTAGACAGTTCGATTGCCTTTCGGACTTCCGCGTCCGCGATTGCCTGAGCAGATCTTAGCATTGACTTCGCTACCTGTTGTGTGACAATATACTGGGAAAACAGTCTATATGCCTTCACACGTAGCCGAAACTCCCGGTCTAGGTGAGCTGTGGAAGGTGTAGAAAAGGGATCTTTAAGCTCGTATAGATTAATTTTAGGGGCAGCTAAGAATGCAAATAAAGCAGAGGGAACTCCGCCGGCAGAGAATACCGGCATAGAGAACCAAGAATGGCTTTCTTGTGGAATTTGGTGCGAAGATTTAGAGGTAAAAGTTGTTGCAAAGTTCTGAGCCTACACTTCCCATTCCACCCAAGGTCCCGGACTCAACTGCCCCACCTTCAAAACTGGATTTGCGGCTGTGTCTGTGAACGTCTTTAAATCTAACTCTGGTGTTAGAGCTGACAGTGCTTTTATATCATTGAAACCGTCATGCTTGGTCCAGTCCGAAAATAGTTTTGAAGATGACACAGGGGGTAGGGCAGGTGTAGAAGTATACACAAAATAATCATGGTGATAATAGTTAGGAATGGCCTTAATATTAACATCAAGTATATTTCCCATAATATCTAAAGCACGTAACTTCCTAGATTTATTACCCTGGATTACCCACTCACGTGGTACCGGAAGCTCCCCTGACATAGTGGATTGTGCTACCTCTGGCTTTGCTGGGAACATTGTTACCCATGACTCATCCGGCCCGTATAAGAGGGGCATAGCTCCCTTTCTGATTGGTGCCTTATCTAAAGGGGGAGGATTTACATCTGCTACTACTCTCACATTGGAAGTAGTCAGTGCCGCCGAAGTTGGCCTAGTAACAATAGTAGGTGATACCGGTACAAGGGGAGGGTGCGGAATTTGTGCCAAAGCAATGGAAGTAGCCAGAGGTCGGACATTCGATGCTGTCGTGGAAGCTCCCAAACCAACTGTAGGAGTCTCCGACTGCTGGCCAAAAAACTTAGTTAGTGCATTCGCTAGTAACCCATTAATTTCATTAGCTGTAACAAATTTAGCAGAGGATGAACTATGTGGCGAATCATTCTTACTCTGAGAGTCGTCTATCAATGAACCTGACTCTTGAACCTCCATCTCAGAAATAATAGAATCCTCATCCCTCTCCTCCGGCCTTTCATGAGAGGATCCCACCGAAGCCGGGACCCCCTCATGCTGCCATGTTAAGTCTGGGATGGACGATGGGATCTCAGCGTCCCGGTGGACGTCTGCCACTACCTGTTTTGCATGAACAAGACGTGAGCCTTCACTCCATGGCTGGGAGTACCTCCAAACTCCCTGGCCTTGGCCGGAACTCACTTGTGAGCTAGGTACCACATCAATTACCGAGCCCTCACTCGATCCCTCTAGAGGGTTATATCTTCTGGCAGAACTCTCAAAGTCTAAAGCTGGTACATGTGAACTGGGAATAATATCTGGTGACAACCTGTCCGCCGGTATATCCTCCACCATAACTTCTGACTCCACTCCCGACCTGTCAGATTGGACATTAGACATGTCGGGAGTAGAGGCAGAAAGCAAGGTACGAGGCTCCGGCGAACGCCGGGAGGCCTTGCGTACATGAGTATCCTTTTTGGAAGACTTGTGACTTTGTCTTGACTTAGATTTTACACTAGGACTGTCCTTGGTCTTCTCCTCCTTGCTCTTCTTCCTCGAAGGTTAAGTAGAGTGACTATGTGTCTGCTGTCGGAGGGGAGACCGTGACCTGGACCTTGACTTGGAAGCTGTCGCCGGGGGTGTCGGCGCTCGAGATCTCTTGAATGTGCCGGGGGAGGGAATAAGCCCTTTACCCTGCCCAGTCTCTGCTGACTTACGCACATTTACTCTACTTTTAGAAGGGGTACGTTTAATTGGGGAATGCGCAACACTCAATCGTTCCCACAGAACTATGTTATCGCACTGAAGAGCTTTATGAGCCACTGATGTAGCATAAGTAGATAGGAGTTGTCTGACTTCTCGCAATGCAACCGCCGCGGCCTGATTATTGTGCTGTAAGACTTTTACTTAACTGACTACAAAAAGTACAATTCTTAGTAACCAACAAACCCCTTGACCGGTCTAAGCATTTGATGCATCTGATGCACAGTGTATGAGCAAAAATTGGGATCCCTGAACAGGAGGGTGTTAAGCACAGAGCAAAAATAGGGTCTAGTGTAGCCATAACAGAGAATGGCGAAAAGCTAATCCACCCCTGGGCTTCGCCTGGTCCTCTGTTGACCCGCCGGAACTCCAACCTGGAAAAAAGAAAATTTCCAGGAATTAATGCTCATAAGGTTACCCCAAAATGTTCTAACACAAGTGTTAATGAACCGCCGGGCAACGAGACGTAATATACCACTATTACCTCTCGTTACCCTGTAGGCTCATATGTAAAGATTTTAGAATATCTTTACTTATCCAAAAGATTTAAGAATATCCTCTGACATGATATAAAGACGAGCATATCTTTATAAATGACGCAGTCTTCCCAGTGGTTTTTGTTCACCGGAAACCCATATTAAGACGCCGGCCTCCTTATTATATCGCAGTTAAGGGTAAGCCTATCTTAATTTCTTTTGATCTGACTTCTCTCTAAGCTTTCATAGATCGCCGTATTTCGAAGGCTTCGATACCCAATTGTATCCCTCAATTGTCTGGCCAACCATACCGAATTGCAAATCCGTTAATCCCACCCTCCCAAGGTTCAACCGCCGGGTGTGAAATTTATTTAATGTTAACCCCAATTGTTCCTATCCCCACGACTTTGCAAAAGATCGCCGGGGTGGAAACACCAATCAAACACAACAGCCTAGTTTTTTAATGGCTTTGCAAAAACCGGGAAAAACTAAACCAACAGGTGTCCGCATGTACACCTAGTTAAATGGGTATAGCCATCCCGCCGGGAAACACACAGTAAGCCTGAACACAGGCTCCACTACAGAGACGCAGTTCCTGAAGAGCCCTCAAGCCACCACTCGCCGGGGGAAACTAGCCTATTTTAACCACGCGTGATTTAAAATTCGGCAACCAGCCGGATTTTCTCGGCGCAATCGAGAAAACCCGCCGGAAAAGGCAACCCACACAAACCAGACGCAGTCTGATAAACACAAATAGTCCCTGGATTAAGCCAAAACACAACTAATCCAGGCCTCTTGGGTCAGGGATCAGGAGCTGCTGGGGAGGCACTCTTGGAAACCCTCACCAAATTCATCAACATGGTTTTAAGAGGGGAAGTACCCGACTGTGCCACACCCCTTTTTTGGGGGGCATCACTCTGTGCACTGGCAAAAAAAGATGGCGGTGTGCGCCCAATAGCAGTAGGGAACACCTTCTGCCGCCTTGCCACAAAGGTGGGTTTGAAACCACTCTCGAATGGCCTAGGTCAACACTTAAGACCAGTTCAACTAGGTTTCGGAACTCCAGGGGGGTGTGAAGCTGCTGTACACGCAACCCGCACCTACCTCAGCCAAGCCCAAGAAAAACGAGTGCTTCTAAAGATTGACATGCGGAACGCATTCAACAGTATTCGCAGGGATGTCTTCCTCCGTGCAGCTCAAGAACACATCCCCACTCTGTACCCCCTACTTTGGCAGGCTTATTCCAAACCTTCAATCCTGATTTTTGGCGAGACGGTAATCCCATCAGCGACCGGGTTACAGCAGGGAGATCCAGGTGGTCCTGCTCTTTTCTCAATAGGGGTGGATGCAGCAGCTAACAAAGTAAGGTCAGAACTGAATGTATGGTACCTGGATGATGCAACCTTGGGTGGGTCAGTAGAGAACGTTCTAACCGACCTAAATAACATCGTAACTGACCTCGGCCAGGCTGGGCTAGTGATAAATGACACCAAATGTGAACTTGTCCTCCTCAACCACACACGTGAACAAGGAGAAGAGACTCAGGCCCTGTTTCGAGGCATATTGCCAGATGTAAAGATCCTTCAGGAGCACCAGCAAACCCTATTAGGTTCCCACTAACTCTGGCAGCAATCCCACCAGCACTTCAAGTTAAAAAGGAGGAGCTTCAACGTCTCGTGAGTCGCCTGATACACATCGATGCCCACTCAGCTCTGGCCCTTCTCAAGAACTGTTTCTCCATCCCAAAACTCCAATACCTCCTGCGCACATCGATGACTTACACGAACAATGGTGGCCTCCAAGAATTAGACAGCATAATCCGAGAAGCAGTGACCAGCGTCACCAACGTGGAATTTAAAGAACGGACCTGGACACAAGCCACCCTTCCTGTCCGCCTCGGGGGCTTGGGCATACGGAGAGCCTCGGATATTGCCTCCCCAGCCTTTATCTCTTCCCTCATTGCGACCAACGACCTTGTAGTGTCCATCCTTTCTTCTCAACCCGGAATGACACTTAATGGGGACGTAACAGCAGCGATTAACACCTGGAAGGAAAGTACAGGAGTAGAGGAGGAGCCTCGGGGTACCTCCAGGAGCAAGCAGAAAGCGTGGGATACCATCTCGGCGAAGAAAACTCAAGAAAATCTCCTAACCAATGCAGACCAGGTTGCAAAAGCACGCCTCCAGGCAGCCGCCCGTTCGGAGAGTGGCTTGTGGTTACACGCCATCCCCATCCCACCTCTTGGAACTCACTTGGATGCTGAAGCGCTCCGGGTTGCCATCGCGCTCAGAGTGGGCGCGGCAGTTTGTCACCCACACACTTGCAAGTGTGGTGGGGGGATGGATGCTCAAGGTCACCATGCCTTGTCATGTAATCACAACGCAGGCCGCCTGCCAAGACACTCTGCACTAAATTATGTCATAAAACGGGCCCTGCAGAGTGCTAACCGTGCATCAATCCTCGAACCACATGGACTTCACAGAGAAGACGGCAAACGGCCAGATGGGATGATCACTTTCCCTTACAAGAATGGCCGGTGCCTCGTGTGGGATGCCACATGTGTTGACACTTTCTCCACAACCAACATCGCCAGAAACGCCGACGAAGCAGGTGAAGCCGCCCGGATAGCAGAAAATAAAAAGCGAGAAAAATATCAAGCCATCGCCAGAAATCATCAGTTCGAGCCCCTGGCATTCGAAACTTCAGGAGTCTTCGGCCCTACCACCCTTAAGATGGTGAATGAAATAGGCCGTAAAATCAGAGAAGTTTCAGGAGAACCCCGGGAAACCCTCTGGCTCAAGCAAAGACTAGGGATGGCTATCCTCCGGGGCAATGCCACCAGCGTCATGAGCTCAGTTCGACTGGACTGGGTCATGCCACTGTGTGAGGTCCGGGCAGGAGTAGTGTATCCGTAGTCTTTCCACAGTAGGGTAAAACAAAAAATAAACTTAATTTGTATGTAACATGTGTGATGCACATAAATAAAAGGGGATGTGTCGGATGGTTGAAAGCCACAGTTGCTCGTGCGTTTGGGGCTAGTAACACGTATTATGAAAAACATGTATCCTCCTTCATTCACTGTCCCCCCCTTCACTCACTCAACCCCACAATTTGCCGGAGGATAACAGGTTTTTCACAATACGTAGACGGAGGTCTTTTTAAAAAAAAAAACTAATCCAGGACACACATGACACAGTAGTACATATTTATACAATAAATCAATAACACTTGTACATGTAAAAAAGCTACGAGTGGCTGGCTAGGCCTAAGTAGACGGAAAAATCACTTAATCATGTCGTAATCAAAACAAACAGCACTGTATCATATCACAACAGGAACAGCCGCCATCACAACATCGTAGAAAAAATCCCGGGAGAGGGATGCACTGACTCGGGACCTAGAAAAAACTTCACTAAGTGAAGAAAAATACGCTAGGAACGTCAGAATACAAACAAATAAGGCAACTTCATCAGAAAGATAAGAAGAAGCCTGATAACGCGTAGTTAAAGCCAACTAAATAACTAGGCTAGCTAGCCGCGAAAAATGTTTCACGCGTCCACCACGGGACCACGAGGGTACACCCGAAATAGGTGTCCCAAACACACGACCCAAATACACTGAACTGAGGGAAACCCGCCCATGACACTCCTGCTACGCATATCCTAACCTTACTCGATACATCCCAGAGTAAACAAATGAGAAAAAACTCACGAGGGACGCAGCAAATGCGGAATCAGCGGAGCGTGGGGAGACACGTCAGGGCAGGTTGAGCGCAGAGCTGAGAAGGAAGTATGATGCCTGAAGTCAGCGTCTGGTCAAATATCCACACAAGTACATCCACGAGTATATGGAAAGCTTATGAATAGTTATTCTTATTTTATTTTTATTTATTATTTGTTACGAAGTTTTTTCGTAGTGAGAACCCAATTTCATAATGACAGAACCATGAGTGAGGTTGCGTGCGCTCATGATGAAGGCTCCTCAAATTTTTTATGCTCTGCGCTGTAGATTCAAACTACGGTAAATGAGCGTTTGAAGAGGAGTCCTTATGTAATAGGCATAATCGTCAATGATGGAGGGGCCACTAATAAATTTATCTCTGTCACCTGTCGTATCTCTTCAGTATGGCCACCCAATCCTCTCAGCCGGCGGCGCTTGTAGCACTTTGGCGCTGCCGACTGGGAGGCTCTCTGACAGTAATTCTTTATAATAATAGTTCTTAAAGCTAGCGCATGCTAAGCTAGCTAAGGATAGCTCAATAAGGCCGATTAGGCGTATTTCCATTGGGGTCCTGTACTACTATCCCATCCCTTTGCTCATGAGGGATGGTAACGACTCAGTGCTTGTGAAAAATCTTTAATGCGCCGAGCGTGGGCGCGAACCCGGGCCTTCTGGGTGGAAGTCCGAGACGCTAGTCACTACACCAAGCGAGCCGCTTTGATTTCCCATGGAATGACTTCTGCTTCCATGGCCGAGGACCCTCGGAGAGTGCTGAACGCCCAGTTGGCAACTCGCTGGAGCGGCTGGCAACTCCACAACCAAAGCCCAATTTGCGAGTCTCGCTACACTCCCTGTTCTCTCCTCTCCCCTTCCTTGCCCTGTAGGAATAAATCCTGTAGGAATAGGTTTTTACACCATACCCGAAAGAGGATTTATGGAGCTCCGATATTACTCTCAACCATCTTAACAATTTTACCAACACACCTAAACTTCGCTAGATGCGGGAACAGCCTCCCGAAAATATCAAGCCCTGGCGGGGGCTTGAACTCGGGACCCTTGGGTTGTGAGGCAAACACTTTACCAGTTAGACCAATAGAGATATCCCACTTGGCCTGGTCGGCTCAAGGTATTTCCGCATCTGGGTCTGTTTAGGCTAACCTATTTTCACTGACTTTACAACCGAGGTAATCCTCTCGGGCATGGAAGCGTACATTCCGTTTTCTTTCTCTCAGACTAATGCAAAAAAATCTTTGTTTACTCACGCTTGTTCTACTGCTGTCCACAACAAGGAGGAAACATTCAAACGGTACTGATGCCTTAAAACTCAAGAATCTCATTCTTCCTATATTTCTGCCCGGATTCAAGCCAAATCTGTTCTTCGACTTGCCAAGCACTCTTTCATCAATAATAAATGCACTGAACTATCCAACTCTAGCTCTTCCCAAGCTTTCTGGCATCTAGCCAAAAACCTCTCCAACAATTTTTCTTCTTCGTCTTTCCCTCCCCTTTTCCACGCTGATGGCACAACCAAAAGCTGAACTCTTCGCTCAAACTTTTGCTAGAAACTCCATCTTGGATGATTCTGGTGCTGTTCCTCCCTCTCCACCCCCCTCTCTCCTACTTATGCCTAATATCCTAATCTCTTCTAAAGATGTACTTTCTACCCTCTCTGGGCTGAATACCGGTACTAAGAAGGTGTACAGTCCGGACGGTGTTCCTCCTGTTGTACTAAAAAACTGTGCTTCAGTGCTGACCCCCTGCCTAGGCAAACTCTTTCGTCTCTATCTCTCCTCTAACGTCTTCCCTTCTTGCTGGAAGTTTGCTCTCATTCAACATAGGGTACGATGCCCAATGCAGACGCAAAAATGGGTACTTTTTTTTTCTTTTCGAGTTGCTTCTGTCAGCCTATAACAGATTAGAAACTGAGAGTAGGGGGGATAAATAGCAAAATGTTTATATTTTTAAAGAATATCAAACAAAAAATTGTACCTGTCCTTATGGGCGGGTGCCCAACCCCGAAAGGAGTTGAAATAGGGGAGCTATCCCCCCGCCAAAGGCGGCTTTCTAGGGCCTTTCCTAGCTGATGCTGAGAGGATTGGGTTCTAGTCATGTGGTGATGGGCTGGTCTATCCGAGTGAGAACTGAGCGATCTCTGCCATACCCATAGCTTACTCTGACTGTTCCTTTTACTTATATATCTTCTAGATCTCAAGTGGCGGCGTCTTTTCTGTGGATTGACCTCCCTACTGCCAACCTAGAAGTTGGCAGATTGGGAGCCAAAGCGTCACATTTTTCCCTTACCCCTCAACTTTCCCTTCATAATTGCTGAGGGGCACAGGGCCTTGGGTGGGGCTTTGGTTTCCCGGGCATTTCCGCACCTTCCTAAGATCCCTGCCTTGGAGTGGCTTCGGTCACCCGGGCTTTGTTAGTGGTAAGCAGGGAGGATTTTGTGGGGGCGCTCGTTTATGGCCTTGGCCTTGCTCGAGACCTTGGGGCTGTTCGGCCAGACAGCCTGGGGAACAACAACAACAACTTGTTCTTATTTAAGAGTGAGAAGACAAATAAGACATATATCTATCTATCTATTGCCTGACGCCGTGATCCCCGAAAGGGTGGCCACGAACGAACCGCCCCCATGCACCTCTGTCCCCAGTCAGTCGACGCCCCTCCCCCCAACCAGCACCGCCTTCGTTCATGTACTTCCTCACTCCATCCTTCCACCTCTCATTTGGTCTACCTCTCCCCCTCTGTCCCTCCACCTCGCTCTCGTACACCCTCTTAGTCATTCTTTCGCTTTCTATACGTTCCATATGGCCGAACCATCTCATGCGTCTCCTTTTTATCACAAAACCCTAAAGAGACGCACCTGGACCTAAGGAGACGCAGAAGTGTTTAAATCACAAAAACACCAAAAATTATATAAGTACAGTACAGTATTAACCTCATTGGTACTTGAAAGAAAGCATGGTACTTTTGGTTGTAAGTATACAATGATTAGACAAAAAAACTGACTGACATAGGCCATATAATTCATATTATTTAATACTGTAGGCAGATAATATAACTTAACATACTAATTTGCTAATTATAGGCCATTACCAAAAGAGTTTAGAGGGTGCAGGGAAGTTATACATATGGAACATTAATGCTAATTTGAGGTTTAAATCTAGTGCCACTTGCCCTCCCATGCATATTTGGTGCTAACACGCCTGTTTTATGCCTGCTTATCTCTGTAAATAATAAACGTTCAATAACCTACCAAATATCATGATCATGTACCTTCATTCAGCTTGAAAATGGTAAAAACTGTAACTTTCTGGGTAGTCTGGTAGATATGTGAGCAACTCAAAAGCAATGACAACTTTTTAGGTTCGTGTTAGGTCGTGCTTGAATGTGCGTGCGTGTGTATGTGTGTGTATGTATAGGTCAGGCGTGTGTGTGTGCGTGTCAATATCGTGGCCGGGGGTGAGATGATACACTCAGTCTGACTGACAAAGGCAAGAGTTGGGCTCATTCATGTTGGCACTCTATCGAGTGATAAGGAGGGAAGTTGGGGAAATGGTGGGGGACAGTAGGGAGAGGCATGAGGGGGGTGGGGGGCTACAACAAAATTTGATTGTGTAGCGAAAAAATGCTTGATTCGATTCAGATTTGTCTAGCCTCCCTTCATATGGCAGTTCTCTGAGACTTGGAACCAATCTAGTGACTGCTCTCTGGATTCTTTCTAACTTGTGAATATGCTTCTTTAGATGCGGAGACCACACCACTGCTGCATACTCCAATCTTGGTCTAATCATACTCTTCATAATTTTTGCTACCATGGTCTCATCCAAATAGTTCAGAGCAACTTTCATATTCCCGGCCATTGCATACATTCCGCTAAAGAGCTTGTTAATATGTTTCTCTGGCGACAAATTATCTTGTATAATCAACCCTAAATCTTTTTCTTTTCGGGCCTTGCTACATTTAGTATCTCCCATCCTGTACTCCCAATTTGGTCTATTCACACTTCTTCCCATATTTAACACATGACATTTACTTATATTAAATTTCATTTTCCACTTGGTGCTCCATTCGTATATTTTATCTAAATCCCCTTGCAGCTCCTCACAACTACTTTTATTTGTTATTTGTCTCATAATTTTTACGTCATCTGCAAACATTGACATGTAAGAGTTTATGCCTATCGGCAGGTCATTCACGTACATAAGGAACATGAGAGGTGCCAACACAGATCCCTGCGGCACACCACTCTCAACTTTCCGCCACGATGAGTAAGTTCCTCTAATGTTGGTCCTCATTTCCCTATCTGTTAAATAGCTCTCCATCCATTTCAGCAAACTCCCCCTGACACATCCTAGCGTCTCAAGCTTAGATAACAATCTCTTATGTGGTACCTTATCGAATGCTTTGGAAAGGTCTAAGTAGACGCAGTCCACCCATCCGCCTCTTTCTTGGAGTACATCTATCACCCTACTGTAATAACATAGCAAACTGGTAACACAAGATGTCCCTTCTCTGAATCCAAATTGCTTTGGGGTTATTATTTTCTTTCTCTCCAACATTTTCATCCATCTCTTCCTAATTAGCTTTTCACAAATCTTGCATACAATACTAGTAAGTGAAACTGGTCTATAGTTTAGAGGGTCCTCAGGGTTTTTCCATTCTTGTATATCGGAATGATATTAGCTCTTTTCCATTCAACAGGAACCTGTCCTTTATCTAAGGAAGCTTGAATTATGTCCCTCACTGGCTCCACTAATTGCTCTGCACACTCCTTTAAAACCCAGGCAGACACTTCATCCGGTCCCATAGCTTTCCTTACTTCAAGTCCTCTCATCGCAGATAACAGCTCATCTCTAGTTATTTCAATCTTACTAAGACCACTCTCCAGTACTCCCGCCTGTGGTTCGTCAAAACCTTCCTCTCTAGTAAAAACTGACCCCAATTTGTTATTCATTACCTCACACATGTCCGATACATTTTCATACGTCCTAGCATCAACTCTTAATTTAATGTGTGTAAGAGTGAGTGTCCGAGTGTAGGGAGTGAGACAGTGAAGCACGGGAACGAGGTGGCTTCAGAGATGGGGTCACTTCGGACCATGAGTGAGCACCGTGCCTCATGTGAAGGCAAGATGGCAGGTGCTCGTTGTACTCTACGTGCTTCACATGCCTCACTCCCTAGACTGGAACAAGACCTCACGGGCTTCACTGCTCATTGTACAGCTGTGAATGTCCAGGCTCTCAGCCTATGCCCGAGAGGGAATAAGTTGGAATATAGAAAAAAAACAAAAACAAAAAAAATCAGGTGTAAGGGCGCAATTTTTGTCACTAAGGGGGGGGGGACGACCCCCCCCCCCCCTGGATCCTTACAGTTTCTTACAGTAGATCCTCTGGAAAAAGGCAAACTATGCCTGTGTATCCAGCTCAGTACCAGTACTTGCACTGCTGTGGTCGTTCACGGTGTTGGCGGCGGCAGCAGACGCAACATTTTTACTATTCTGTATTTTTGTTTTATAAACAAACTTCAAATCTTGTCTTCCCCATGCTTTATCAAGATTACTTTCAAACTCCCTTATTGATTCGGAATCGACTACATACTGGGGCAGTGCGTTCCACTCATTTACCACTCTATCACAAAATGAGTTCTTTGCCTTCTCAAGCCTATTTCTTTCTTTGTAAATTTTCTTAGAGTGTCCTCTCGTTCTGGTTCCCTCCCGCATCAAGAAGATACCTTGTGACGCCTCCCGGCGTTAGCAGAATGGTTGCGTGGGGCATTGCAGCTCGCTAGGATGGGGGGATGGGCTACAGTTTTCCTAGAATGATCTGCTTTATGTTATTAGTGTCGTGTTGCCACAGACAGTCTAGAAATGGTCTTTGTTTTGGTCTGTGACCGCGCCTTATATTTTATATTCACTATAATATAAATGTTGCTTGTGTGGGAAGCGAGCGAGAGAGGGTGAGGGAGTACACCTGGCAGCGGGGGGGGAGCTATGCCGCGGCTCGCTTGGGCGCTGACGGCGTTGGCGGCCGGGTGGTCAACTAGTCCCTGCCCATCGCGGCCGCATGTTCTTTACCAGCTCAGAGCTTGCCTGACACGCGTATCGTCTACATCCTTTGCAATTCTGTCCCCCATACTCGCCAATTTGCATACTATTTCTCTCTCTCGACTTCTCCTTTCTCATTCTCTAATCTTTATTAAACTCAACATCCCTTCTGGTTTCAGCATAGACGTTCACCGTCGGCCAGTCGTATTGTACGCGAAGCTCTCAGATATTTCCATGTATTAGATTAAGGAGGTATTATGCTTTATTGAGGGGTTGGAGAGAGGGACTTTTCCGTGTGTGTCCTCTCTCGGGAAGGTTGTAGACCGGTATATGTCTCCCTGGCAAGGTGTTGAGTGATTCTGCTTGGTTATCTAAAGCTAGACTGGGGGTAAGGTTACTGTGTCGTTGTCTCCGATGTGTGCAGTGTTAGCTAAGCCCTGCACGACATCGACAGGTACTGTGGGAGCCTAAGTTGTCTTCGGGTGGGTTTACTTTGCGAGCACAGCGCTGTGGTGTGAGAGGGCCATAGCCTATCCCTCACAACATAGTGCTGCCTCTTTGTGTTGACTTCTGAGGGATCGCCAGGATAGAACTAGGTACTAGAGACCTAGATTTATCAAGAGAGCATCCCCGTCATATAACGTAATCTTCATTATACCACCTTCGGACAACGTTAGGCTACGAGCCGCATGCTCGCCCATTGTTGCCCTGCCTTGATACCCCAGCTAGACTTTATTAACTGAGCAGACACTGGTTAGAGATAAGCTCCCATTATTATATGTATGCCACATTATTATTCACTGCACTTTTGAGCCGAGGTTGTTGTTGAGTTGCACAACCCTAGTAGGCTGTTGTGTTGTGTCACGAAGCATTTCTTTAGTTGTCGAGCATTACTACCTTTGCGCAGTCTTTATTATTCGCCTGCCTATTATTACTATATGTCCTAGCATTTATTGTGACCCGTATTCTGCATTATAATTGTTCAAGATTCTTTACGAACATCTTCCCAGCATCAGACTTATTTCAGAAGTTTCCAGTTGATGTTGCAGGACTAGCATTGCACTTTCTTTAATACAGGAGTGCCAGTTATTTGAGTATCTACCGTAACGCTAATTAATCACGTTAACTATCTTTTCTTTGTGTAACCTAATCGAGTAATCTTTTACTGTTTGAGAAAAGGCTGTTTCATCGAGCGTCAGCCTAGTGTGTGTGCGCCAGTTACCGAGTCATAGGATACCTCGTTGTCCAGGCACGACTCAGGGCGGTAATGGTGTTTTGTTTTCGAGTGTTTAAGGCAGGGGTTGGATCTAGTGTTACCGTTGTTGCATTTTGCCATTATCTAGTCCAATGTTGAAGAGCCCTGTGTCTTTGAGAACCTGGATCGTAACAACCTTCACACACATCCTCGTCGTACTTTCCTGACACTATCTTAAAAGTCTCTATCATATCCCCTCTCTTTCTCCTATATGCCAGTGTCGGAAGCCCCAGTGTCCTCAACCTCTGCTCATAGCCCGCGTTCTTCAACGTTGGTACCAGCTTGCTAGCTCTCCTCTGCACTTTCTCCACTGCTTCTATGTCCTTTACCATATATGGAGCCCACACCTGGTTCGCATATTCCAGGTGCGGCCTAACCAGCGCTGTATAGAGATTCCTGAAGATTTCTTCATCAAGTGACACAAATGTCCTCCTTATCAGCCCTACAATTCTATTGGCTTTGTTTATCTTTTCCGCTAAATGTTCTGAAAAATTTAACTTATTGTCTATCACTACTCTTATATCCTTTTATGCAATCACTTCCTCCATCGCTTCATACATACTGTATCCTACCTTGTCTATCTTGCTGGTCCCAATCCGCATGTACTTGCATTTTTTTGGATGAAAAGGCATTAACCAATGCTCAGACCATCCCTTCATGCCCTCCACATCTCCTTGAAGCAAACCCATATCTTCCTTACTCCTCACTCTTCTATACAGCTTAGTGTCATCCACATACAGGTATACCTCACTTCCATTAGTTATAACTTCAGGTAAGTCGTTGATAAATATAACGAACAGCAGTGGTCCCAACACAGATCCCTGAGGTACCCCACTTGTAATTTCCCTCCACCTCGAGCCTATTCCATTCACCAGTACCCTCTGTCTCCGATCTTTCAGGAAGGCTTCTATCCATTTCACACATTTCTTCCCTATATTATAGCTTCTAACTTTCTCTATTAACCTTTTATGTGGGACCTTATCGAAGGCCTTCATAAAATCGCAATATACCACGTCTATTACATCACTGTCGGGAATAGGGTAATGATCCCGACAGGTTTTGGTCCAATAGGACATTTGAATTTGGCGGTATCGTATCGCTTGTATGATTTCGGCTGGTTCTTTGTGTATTGTAGTTTATTCTTAAGTTAGGTTAAATATTAACTGTAATGTGTAAATATCTACATCAGCTCTAGATGTATTATGAAACCAAGTTATGGGTTATAATTATTATGAGCCGGCAGCCATATGTAATTTCGCGAAGCGATCGGACGCCGGCCCTTTAGTCTCTCAATCAACACCGTACAGCCAACATCTCCTCCCCCGGCTCTGACTCAACCCACAGTTCACCATGTGCTACAAATTATAGGTTTGACTCCTGTAAGGAGATAAAGAAAACCTAATATTTAGTAGTGGCCCCGTAATCATTGACGAACATGCCTATTACATAAGGCATCCTCTTCAAACACTAATCCGCCGTAGTTTGAATCTACCGCGCAGAGCATTTAAAAACTGAGGAGCCTTCATCATGAGCGCACGCGACCTCACTCATGGCTTCAGTCATTATGAATTGGGTTCTCACTACGAAAAAACTTCGTAAAAAATAAAAACAAAAAGAAAATAAGAATAACTATCTAATAAGCTTTCCATCATATCGTGGATGTACTTGTGTGGATCTTTGACCAGACGCTGATTCAGGCGTCATTCTTCCTTCACTGACATATCAAGTAAACCAAAATCCTCAATACATCAACGAATGGGAAGGGGATGGTCGGGAGGGCCCCAGTCGTCAATGATTACGGGGCCACTACTAAATATTAGGTTTTCTTTATCTCCTTACAGGAGTCAAACCTATAATTTATTAGTGGCCCCTCCATCATTGACGAACATGCCTGATTTCTAAGACTGGAGGGGGACATTCGTAATCATATCATAACTCTAGAAAAGCAGATAATAAAAACAACCACATAGTATTCTTACTTTTGAAAATATATTTAATAAGGCGTAGGCCGGATATATACAAGAAAGGGGTTCAGGCAGGTGCGTGCTTCAAAGAAGCCTGCCTGACAAAAAAATGGGTAACTCTGAAGATTCTGTGAACAGATCTGTAGTTACAAAGGCACCCCACTCAATGAGTGGTGACAAAAATAACAAGTTATCAGTTTATATGTGCACATAATAAACCCCAAAATAATCGTGGAGATAAATTGCAAAAGATCTTCACTGTTTTAATATTAAATTGCTTTCGCAGCTAAAACTACTATAACAACCCCGTTGTTTTGTACTAACATTGTACTAGCACAATTTCTCGCTGAGAAATTTTCATATCACATTAACCATAAATTGTATCACAGCTCTCACACTCCTGCGGGGTCTAGGGTGTCCTATGTCAACTGACTGCACCTCCCCCCCCCCCTTTCCCTTGAAAGTAAACAAAAGTGACTGCAGGGCCACCTAGACCCTCTGCCTTAAAGCTATACATGGTAAGGAAGGTTTATCTAGAGCAACTGACAAGTATCTAGACAAAAACGTATGATTAGACGCCCACAACTGAGTGGACGCAATATCTTCTACTGAAAAAAAATCAGGAAACGTAAAGAGGCTGCCCATTTGCGTAAATCGTGGGCCCGACCCACAACGCCGGGATTACTCTCTTTAATGACTTCGACCAGAAGAGAGGCTAATCGCCGTTTCAGTAAGCGTTTACCCGTACTTGCTACCCATAAAGCACCTTGGGGGTTTAGAGGAGCTACTCTCAAATATTTGGTTAGAGCTTGCACTGGACATAGATTATGATGCACCTTTCCCCTTTTTAACGCCGGCACCGTGAACTCAGAAAACACGTGTGCACTGTGCTCATTCTTGGCTACAAATCCCAGGGAAGGTGCAATGTAAATACATTCATTAAGTCTACCAAACCTAAGGCAATTAGGTGTGTTGCTCATCGCCGCCAGCTCAGACACTCTGTTCCCGGTGGCCAAAGCCAAAAGGAAAACAGCCTTTTTTAAGAGTAATGCAAAATCTGCAGTATTTTGGTACAGACGAGAGTGAAGTAAAGACAAAGCTTTGTCCAGAGACCAAGTAGGCATGAGCTGACGGGGAGGTGGGCGGAGTTTAAAACAAGCTCTCATAAAACCTGTTTCCTCCGCCACCGGTATGGAGAGACCTGTAAGGTCTAAAAAGGGCACTCTAATCGCAGTTAAGTGATTTTTTAACGTTACCACAGATAAATGTTTCTGCTCAAACAGATAATTTAAATAATTGAAAACTAAAGCTACTGATGGCACAGTCTGTTCTGTTCTGATGATCCAAGAAGTAAAGGCTTGCCAATGTGAGTGATACTGTCGTTTCGTAGACTGAGTATATTGATTTAATAATTTATTGGTCACATCTCTACCGTATGGTGCTAGCCACTTGGCCTCCTGAATGTCCATAATGCAAAAGTCAGCGAGGTCGCTAGGTTGCCAATCGTGCCTAAGTGGAAATACCCGACCGGGAGCGACACCGGGTGCGGGCACCACGTTTTCAATTGCTGGTACCACAACTGCGCCGGCCACAGGGGCGCGATTAGTGAGACTAAGCCTCGATAATCTCGTAGTTTGTTCACTACGTGGCACATTAGTGACGCATCTGGCGGCGGAAACAGATAGATGGAGCTCCATCTGTTCCAGTCTGTCACTAGGGCGTCTGGCCCCCCTGCCGGCGTTTTCGTCCGGCGGGTGAGGTATAGAGGGAGTTTGTGAGTCTCCTCGGACGCAAACAGATCCACTTGTGGATGGGAGAGCTCTGCAATCATTAGGTTGAAAATGGGTTGCTTGAGCTCCCATTCTACTGTCGTGCTCTGTCTCCGGGACAGAGCGTCTGCCCAGACGTTCGCTACGCCTGGGAGATAAGATGCGTGAAGATAAATGTCTAGTCTGTTGGCTAGAGTAAAAATCTCTTCCGACACGTTTAGCAACCTCCTTGACCTCATTGATCCCTGTTTCTGAATACAGTGAACTGCATTCAGATTGTCCATTCTGAAGGCCACCGACTTGCCCCGTAACGCAGGGCCGTGAGCCTGAAGGAAATACAAGGGGACTAGTAATTCTTTGACATTGATGTGAGAGATTTCTAAGTGGGACCAAAGCCCCTGACCCTGGTGCCCCTGATTTGACTGAAATCCCCACCCTATTGTGCCTGACGCATCCGTGTCTACCCATACCGTTGGTGGAGGAGAGGTCCATGACATTATAGAGTGCAACGTTTCCCTCTTTGCCCAGACCGCTAGTAAGGTGTGGATTAATTTCGGGATGGGCCATAATTTTCCCGCCGGTAAGAGTGGGAAATATTTGTTGCCTTCCAATATTAAACGTTTTACTTTCAACCGGCCCAACATGACAGTTAGTTGAATCCAGTTGAGAGAGCCGACCAGAGACTCCCAGACCCTCCGCGTCATAGTCAGACTGTGAAGAAACATGAACAGTTTCCTGCGAAACCTGTTGAGATTGTCCACACTCTGACTCAGAGTGAGAGCGGCCGTGTCCCAGACCAGCCCTATCCACTGAATTACTCGTGAGGGAACAAGGTTTGACTTTACCAGATTTACCTTGAACCCTAGAGTTTTGACATGATTTAAAATGATGTTGACATGTTTGATGCATAATTGTTGTGCCTCTGCCACCACCAGCCAGTCGTCTAGGTACCACAACACTCTGATTCCTTGTTTTAACAACGGCATCAGGGCTTGCCGGACTAATTTCGTGAATAATCGAGGTGCTAGGTTCAAACCGAATGGCATCCTTTGAAAAACAAAATTTTGGTGCCTGATCCGTAAGGCCAAAAACCTTTGAAATCTTTTGTTGACCGATACGTGCCAATAGGCGTCTGTCAGGTCTAGTGAACACATCCAACCTCCCGGCGGAAGTGTTAGCCTGATTTGGTGTACTGTTAACATTCGGAAAGACTCGTTGTGAATGTGAAGGTTCAGATAAGACAGGTCTACGACCGGTCTCATCTGAACACTGTCCCTTTTGGGAACCAAAAATAGTTTGGACGTGAATACAGGGTAATTTGGGGGGACCGGGATGATGACATTCTTGGCAATCATTTCCTGGACCAGTGACTCCACCTCTAAAGAAACAAAATTCGCCGTTGTCGGCTGACGTAAGCGAGGTCGCCGGAGCCACTGCCAAGTGATGCCTTTGCGTGCCACCATCCGTGCCCAAGTGTTTAACGGCCATGCTTGGTGACACGTTCGGAACGACCCAGTTAGCAGACAAGGGTTCGCCGGCTGTACTACCCTCGGGTCCGCCGGCCTTAAGGTTGGCACCGGGAGTGAGAGAGACTTTAGTTTTTTTATGGTGGGGTTGGTGGTGCTGGACGCTTCGCCGGCTGGCTGGTGTTGGCCGAAGACTGGCCCTGACCTGGCTTATTATGGCCGCGTCCTCTCTGACCTGAAAACCTACTCTGTCTATGCCTGTACTGACCTTGGGGGGAGTGGGAGGACTTAGGCGGAAGAAAGGGCTTAGATCCCCCCGGCTGAGCTTTAGCGGTTGGCCTGGGTTTGGGGAAGTTAAAGGCAGGTTTCTTAGAAGGGGTGGGACTGTGTTTAAAGGCCTGCGCCATATTAAACACCGTTCGCCACACTTCAGGGGACATTAAAGAGGGAGTAAGCACTGGTGACATGACCACCTGATTCGCAATGCGATCAGGCAGTTTGCGAACTAAAGACATTCTGAGATCTTGTCTTGCTCGTACCGCCTCAAGCAAGGCGGTGCGTATGTCACCCAGAGATTGGATTGACGACTGGAGAAGCAGTCGCCGGGATAATTCAACCGATCTTCTGGCATCCGCGTCTGCGATTGCCTGAGTGGACCGAAGTAAAGACTTAGCTACCTGTTGAGACACTATGTATTGAGAGAACAGGCGAAAAGCTTTCCCCCTTAGCCTAAATTCTCGGTCTAGGTGAGTTGGGGTAGGGGTAGTGAAAGGGTCTTTTAGCTCACAAAGATTAATTTTAGGGGCAGCTAGGAAAGAAAACAAAGCTGACGGGACTCCGCCGGCAGAACATACCGGCATGGAGAACCATGAATGAGTATCTTGAGGGATCTGGTGGGAAGATTTGGAAGTAAATGTGGTTGCAAAGTTTTGAGCCTCTGTCTCCCAATCTACCCAAGGTCCTGGACCCAACTGCCCCACCTTCAAGACTGGATTAGCTGCTTCGTCTGTGACGGTTTGTAAATCAAGTTCAGGAGTGAGAGCTGACAGAGTCTTAATGTCATTAAACCCATCCAGCTTAGACCAGTCTGAAAACAATTTTGAAGCTGAGGCAGGGGGTAAAGCTGGCTTAGTAGCATACACAAAATAGTCTTGGTGATAATAACTAGGTATAGCCTTTATATTAACGTCTAGTACATTTCCCAAAATATCCAAGGCCCTTAATTTCTTTGATTTATTGCCCTGGATGACCCACTCACGCGGTACTGGGAGTTCCCCTGACAAGGTAGGTTGGGCGAGCTCTGGTTTAGTGGGGGTCAAAAGGACCCATGACTCGTCTGGTCCGTAAAGCAAGGGCATAGCTACCTTTCTGAGAGGCGCCTTGTCTAGAGGGGGTGGATTGACATCCGTTATAACCCTAACATTCGAAGTGGTCAATGCCGCCGTAGCAGGCCTAGTAACCACTGATGGTGACAGAGTGGGGGGTTAGGGATCTTAGATAAAGCAATAGAAGTCATCAGAGGCCGTACCGTAGAACTTGTCGTGGGAGCCCCCAAGTCCACTGTGGGAGTTTCCTGTTATTGGCCAAAAAATTTAGATAAAGCATGACTAAATAGCCCATCAATTTCCTGCGCAGTGACAAATTGAGTTGATGATGAACTTACTGGTGAATCATTAATATCCTGCGCGGCGTCTAAGCCTGAACCTGACTCTTGCCCTTCCATCTCCGAAATTATTGAAACCTCGTCTTTCTCCTCCTGATCCTCCTGAGAAGATCCCGCCGAAGCTGGGGTACCTTGCTGCCAAGATAAGTCAGGAATAGAGGATGGGATCGCCGCGTCCCTGTGGACGTCAGCGACTGTGTGACTAGTTTGAGTCGGAAGTGGGTGGTCAGACCCTGGCCGAGAAAATCGCCAAACACCGAGGCCCTGGCCTACACTCTCTTGGGAGTCTGAAACACTCTCAATCACTGATCCCCCTGAACTCTCCAATTCCAGGGTTAAAATATTAATGGGTAAATCCTCTTTAGGTACAGGCACCGTACTGGACCCTTGAGACCTAACACAAACTCTGTCTGGGGTAGAGGTACGATGAGAAGCACTAGAAGCTGGCGAATGTAGGGAGGTCTTTCGTTTATGGGAATCCTTTTTGGAAGATTTATGGCTACGGTGTGACCGTGAACTACTCTTTGATTTGGAGGATTCATCGCCGTGACCACTGGTGGAACTTTCCGTCCTACTCTTCTTACTCGATGGTGAAGAGGCAAGACTAGATGACTGGCGTCTGAGAGGTGACCTAGACCGAGATCTCGCCCGAGACGAGGAGGCGGACGCCGGGGGTGTAGGCTCTCTTGGACGTTTCGGGGTAGCAGCAGAAGACACAGAACCCTGACCAGTCTCCGCCGGCTTATGACTAGTTACTCGAGAGGAACGTTTAGGGGGAGGGTGTTCAAAAAGCAGTCTATCCCAAAGAGGGACGTTGTCACATTGAAGTGACTTATGAGCTACAATCGTAGTGTATGCTGACATCTGTTGCCTAACTTCTCTTAACGCAACCCCTGCGGTCTTATCATTGTCGCATAGGACCTTGACAGCTAATTGGGAGCAAAAGGAACAATTACGCATAACCCACAGACCCCTTGAACGGTCTAGACATTTAACACACTTTATGCAAAGAGTATGCGCAAAAATAGGGATACCGGCACAGGTAGGGGTAGTGCATAAAGCAAAGACTGGGGCCAAGGTAGCCATGACAGAGACTGGTGGGGAAAACTACTGCCGGGTCTGTATTGGTCCGCCGGAGCCCAGCTCTGGAAAAAAAGAAAATTTCCAGGAATTAATGCTCATAAGGTTAACCCAACATGTTCGCACACAAGTGTTAATAACCCACCGGGTAACGAGATGTAATGACACAACGATCACAGCTCGCTACGCGGCGGGGCTCAGAATATCTAAACATATCTTTTTAAGAAAGTGAAGAATACCCTCTGACATAATATAATGGTCCAGCATGGCGTTTATAGTCTTTCTGGTGGTGACTGTCTCAAGATTCAATTTTGGAATAAAAACAACCCCCCATAAAGACGCCGGCCCTTGAAATATTTTAGTAGAATAACACAGGGCAGGCTGATACGAGATCTGATTTCTAACGAATTGTCACAAAAAGATCGCCGTAAGTATGAAGGCGGCGATACCTAAACGTATCACTTAAATAAGTGGTTAAATCGAAATTGAATTGTAAATTCCTTATTTCCTCCACCCAGGAGCACCCGGCAAAAAACGATGTTAACCCTAATTGAACCTTCAATCGCCGTAAGTGTAAAGGCGGCGATACATAAAGTATCACTTAAAATGGATCGGTTAACTAACTGAATGACTTAGTTGTTCATCCCACCCTACCAAGGTACACCCGCCGGGTGAGATGTCAAAATGTTAACCCCATAAGTTCCTGTCCCCACTTCTTTGTAAAAGATCGCCGGGGAGGAAAGCCCTTAACAACAGCTAGGTTTTTCCTGTGGTTTGTAAAACCGGGTAGAAAAACTTCATAACATATGTTCGCATGAACAATGTTTTAGATGGGTACAGCCATTCCGCCGGGAATCAAAGGGAGCCTGAAAACAGGCACCAACACAGAGACGCAGTCCTGGAGAGCCACAGACACCTCATCGCCGGGGACACAAGCCTGTGTTGAAACCACGTGTGGCCCAACACGGCTCTTGGCCGGGTTTTTTTCATGGTGAAACCGAGAAAAAACCCGCCGGAAGGAAACCCACCCCGTTCAGACACCATCTGAACGTACAACGGACACGAAGGAAAGCCACGCACGACTAGCCTAAGTCCACACAATAATCCGTGGAATTAGCCAATACACAACTAAACCAGGAAACAAACATAGTCCGAGGAATTAGCCAATACACAACTAAAACCCGGATACACATGACACAGTAGGGCATATTTATAAAAATAAACAAAAACACTTGTACATGTGGCAAAGCTACGAGCGGCTGGCTAGGCCTAAGTAGACGGCATAAGAAATGTTGAAATATACACAAAAACACTGGAAATATAACAACAGGAACCACCGCCAACACACCACTGTAGCAAATACTTCCGGCAAAGGGAAGACTGACTCGGGACCCAGAAAAAACTTCACTAAGTGAAGAAAAATACGCTGGGAACGACAGTAAGCAAGGCTTACCTCATCAGAAAGATAAAAGGCAGCAATAATTAACGCGTAATGAAAGCCGCCTGCATCACAAGCTAACTCAACTGTGAAACGATCACAAGTCCACAACAGGACCACGAGGGTACATCCGAAATAGATGCCCCAAACACACGACCCAAAATACACTGCACTGCGGGCAACCAGCCCAGGACACTCCTGCTACGCATATCCTAACCTTACTCGATACATCCCGGAGTAAACAAATGAGAAAAAACTCACTAGGGACGCAGCAAATGCGGAACCAGCGGAGCGTGGGGAGACACGTCCGGGCAGGCTGAGCGCAGAGCAGAGAAGGAAGAATGACGCCTGAATCAGCGTCTGGTCAAAGATCCACACAAGTACATCCACGATATGATGGAAAGCTTATTAGATAGTTATTCTTATTTTCTTTTTGTTTTTATTTTTTACGAAGTTTTTTCGTAGTGAGAACCCAATTCATAATGACTGAAGCCATGAGTGAGGTCGCGTGCGCTCATGATGAAGGCTACTCAGTTTTTAAATGCTCTGCGCGGTAGATTCAAACTACGGCGGATTAGTGTTTGAAGAGGATGCCTTATGTAATAGGCATGTTCGTCAATGATGGAGGGGCCACTAATAAATACTAATTTATAACAACAGTCCTACATCACCAGTCCTCTAAGCTAAGTTCATTGTATCGATATTGTATTATGTGAACATTCCTACATGTCATGCAATTGAACTAGCCGTGTGTGGGGGACTGGATTACACCCATCGACGAATACCTCGTTGGTAATTATATTATAACTATTTGTTGGGATATTTCATGTACCAGTGATATGTAATCTAACCTTTATCTAAATTCCCGATAAATAATGGTCCTTCGTGCCCTACAGCTTCCTTACCGTAGTACCGTTTTGTTTGCTTCCTTGACGCTTGTGGGCTTACAAATGGCTGCCGACTGCCATTTCCCTAGTTTAGACCCAGCTTCTTCCCTTGTGTTTTTTACCATTTAGGCACCGTCCCTATCTTTTTGGGGACTAGTTTCCAGGTTTTTTGGGGCGTGTGATCCTTGGCGTTTTTTTGGTGGGTTAGCTGGGCTGGAGATTGGGGTTGGGGTAATTTCGTCGGGCGCCATTTCGCGCTCATAGGCTAGGCTAGGCAGTCTAGGCCTGCAGGTGTCTGTGGTTGCTGTTCATTTCGCTTTGGTGGTGTGCCTGTGGTGTTAGTTGTTGTTGTGTCATTGTGGGACTCATTATTAATTTTGCTGGTGGGGAGGGTTCTCATGTGACCTTTTATATTTAAATTTCATAATAGCCTAGGCCTGGTTGCTTAAAGTGGCGGTCATGAGTGTCGGTCTTTGTTAATTCCTAAGCGATTGACAGTTAATAGTCAGACCTCATGATTGTAGCTTAACCAACTAGGCTTACCTATAAAGGGCTTACAATAATTAGTGCTTCACCTTACCCTTTCTTTTAATGGATTTAGTATTTAATTATTTTGTCTAGTTAGATAATTTCCTTTCGATAGTTTATATTAAGGGGGATGTAAGTATTATGTAATTCTTTTTGAGTAAATTTCTTAAGTAATGGGGGTTTTCCGCTGTTGATTCCTAAGCGATTAACGGTTTGTAGTCTGACCTCATTGTAGTTTAAGTTGCTTAAAATTAGACCTTAACGATGACAGATTTGAAGAAACTTAAGATTCTTAAGGGAGGGATGAAGGGAAGTTTAAATAATGTTCAAGAGATCTTGATGAATTTTTAATAAGTGCCACGGCTGATCAGATAAAAGGTAAATTTGCTACTGTTACTAAATCGCTAGCTACTTATGATAGTTATGCTCAGCAGGTATATGGTTTATTGACAGTTACTGACGATGTGGAAGAAGAAATGTCGGCAGATCTTGAGTACTTTGAGGATGTTAATACAGCCTTAGCCAGACTATCTTCCACCCAAGAATCAACCTCTGTTAAGGATACCGGTACACCAAAGGCGACTGGTTTTAACCTGCCGAAGCTTACTTTGCCTACCTTTTCCGGGGATTCGGCTACCTGGACTGGATTTTGGGATATTTTTTAGTGTTCCGTCCATCATAATAAAACACTCACATCCATCCAAAGGTTCACATATCTCCGTGGTCAATTGAAAGGGGAGGCATCGAAGTTAGTCGATGGGTACAAGCTAGAAGCTACCAGCTACGAGTCTGCAGTGGAGTTGCTGAAGAGAACTTACGGGAGAGTGGAAGTCATCAAGACCGCTTTAATTACTAAGTTCTTCACGCTGGATCCTCCATCCTATGATGTGACGGCCCTAAAGGAGTACTATGCCTCCTTTGAGAGCCTCCTCCGATCTATGGAGACGATGGCCGTCACCAAGGAGGAGATATTTAGTGTGAATATCTTGAATAAGATACCCTCTCCCCTAAGGGAAATCTTAAGACGACAACTAAGCGACTCTCCACTAAACTTGGAAGCGTTGGTGCAGGTGTACCAGACTGAAGTCTTCAATATGGAGAGTACTGGACACTACCGTCAAGTGGAGATGTCGCCATCTACTGCAGCTTTCCCGGTACAGACTTCTCCTAAACAGAAAAGGCCGATATCATTAGGTTGTAAGTTGTGCAGTGTCCATGGTCATCTGTGGTATCAGTGTCCTAAGTATTCTAAGGCTACACAGAAGATTAGCAAGGCTAAATCGCTTAAGTTATGTACCAGCTGTCTGGCAAGAGACCACTTCAACAGTACCTGCACCAATTCCTACATCAAACCTTGTAAGTATTGCAAGGGGAAACATTGTTTTCCCTTTGCACCCAGTCTGATCGGCACGACGGCAAAGAAAAGGGGAGAACCCCCAAAGAGTCACATGAGAAAGGTAAGAGCGAGGGTGATAAAGTATCTGCCATGTCCATTGCTTCTCGAGAATGTCAATTGCTTCCTACTATGATGCTGCCAGTAGTGGGGAGTAATAATAATACTATAATGACGCGCACCTTACTTGACCAGTGCTCACAGAGGTCATTCGTTCTGCGGTCATCATTACCCCAGCTCAAGTGTACCAGCAAGGGTCAAGAGAATTTGCGTCTCCATGGTTTCACTGGTGAAATAGATTCCAGTGACTATGATATTGTGGAGATTTCATATGTTTATAGAAAAAAGGTATGTCCCATCAAGGCTGTTGTGGTCGACACACTACCCAGTTTCTATATAGCATCAGAGATTCAACCACATTTGAAATATCTCAGAAGCAAGGGGTATAAACTGGCTGATGATCAACTCTCTGCTAACAATGGTATTATGCTACTGGTCGGAGCTGATTATTACTACGACCTGGTTCACCCTGGATATCGGCGGGTATATAAGCTAATAATGCTCCCCACGATCCAAGGTTATGCCATTTCTGGATCCTATGCCACTTCCTCTCAAGACACACAGGTGGAGGTGGTTACGGTCCTCAAGGTAGCAGTAAGCCCCATAGATAAATATATTCGGCCAAATGTGCCTGATAATACATGTACTGATATAGATAAGCTATGGGACTTGGACAATATTGGAATTGACCCACATGAACTTGATCGTGAGTCCATGCTAGCGTTAAGCTCTTATGAAGAGACTGTAACGTATGACTCTGGCAGAGGTCAGTATGTGGTAAGGCTCCCTTGGAATGATAACAAGAGTAAATTACCTACTAATTTCCATCTAGCACTTGGTAGGTTACGTGGCCTTCAGAAGCAGTTTGTCAAGGATCCAAGTTATTGCGGCAGTTTTGGCCGAGCAGGTACAACGTGGATTTGTGGAGAGAGTAGATCTCAGTGAGTATGGGGATAACATCCATTACCTTGCTCACCATGGGATTAAAAAGGACAGTTCCACCACTCCTGTTCGTATTGTGTATGACTGCTCTGCTAAATCCAGTGATCGCTCCTATAGCCTGAATGATTGTCTGTACACGGGTCCGTCCCTGGTCTCTGATCTAGCGCAAATTATGTTGCGCTTCAGATGTCATAAGTTTGCATGGGTCGCCGATATTGAGAAGGCCTTCCTGATGCTTCAACTCCATCGTGAAGACAGGGACTCAACAAGATTTTTATGGCCGCGGGACCCAATGGATCTAGATTCGGAGTATCTGGTCTACAGGTTCAGAGTCGTCTTATTCGGGGCGACCTGTTCCCAGTTCCTTCTCAACGCTACTATCTTGCGTCATCTTGAGGAGGCTGGACTAGATCCTGACTTCAAGAATGGGATCTATGTGGACAATCTTCAAGGCACCGGAGACAATGAAGATTTATTGCTCAAGAGATGCTGGGAGATCCGCGATATATTTGCCAAGGCTCATTTATACTTAAGAGAATGGGCCACTAATAGTGATCTTTTGAAAGGTCAATTTACTTCTGACGGTGTAGCTACTGAGGATAGTGAGGTGAAGTTTTTAGGTCACAAATGGGACACTACCACAGATTGTATATCCTTCTGTCACACCCCATGCGGCAATGAGCTTATGACCAAGCGAAACTGCTTAAGCTTGTCAGCGAGGTTGTTTGATCCCCTAGGTTTTTTGCTGCCTGTAACAATCCGTGCTCGTATGTTTTTACAGCAACTGTGGCGGCTAAAACTAGATTGGGACACGCCCCTCCCGATTGAGTTACAAGATACTTGGCGGTTGATTCGGTCGGACCTTTCCACATGTTGCAGGGTCCAACTTCCTCGTCAGGTTATTAGTGGTCACCAGGTGGATCTACATGCCTTTTCTGATGCTAGTAATAGTGTGTACGGTACTGCCATATACATATGCAATGGTAGTGAAGCGACACTGGCTATAGCGAAGGCCAAAGTAGCCCCTATAAAGAAGATTACAGTTCCTAAATTAGAACTTACTGCATTGCTTCTGTCTGCTCGTCTAATAAAGTTTACACTGGATGCTTATACAGACATACTACAGATTAATAACGTCTATGTCTGGAGCGACAGTCACGTAGCGCTTTCATGGGTACACAGCCAGAAAGTGTTACCTGTTTATGTTTCTAATCGCACTGATGAGATACATAACTTAGTTCCTACAGCTAAATTTCGCTATGTGAGCACCAGGGTTAACCCCAGTGACATCATTTCCCGGGGATCTCGGCGCAACAGTTTATGTCGTCCTCTATTTGGTGGCATGGACCTCCATGGCTTACATCTCCAACTGAATGGCCTCAGGATTTCAGGGAATGCATGTCTGATCCTTCAAGTCGGCCCCAAGATGATGTGTTAAGTAGTTCGAATGTGAGTACTACACATCAGGATAACAAGTTGGTAGAGTGGGAACGTTATGGCAGCTATGATAAAGTAATACGGGTATTTGCATGGATATACCGTTTCATTAACAACATGAGAAGTCGGGCTCACGGGTCTTTCCTTAGTGAAGATTCGAAGCATATCAGACTCCATGAATTGAGATCAGCAGAAGCAAAACTAATATGTTTAGTACAAAAGGAATCTTATCCTACTGAACATCAAATCCTGAGCAAGGAGTCAAAGGCCAAACCCTCTAACTTAATGAGGCAGCTAGGATTATATATGGAAGGAGGCATAATTAAGTGTAGAGGCAGGATACAAAGGGCGGACATTATTGATTCTGCGAAATATCCTGTCCTCCTTAGCTCCTCTCATTTGATTACCAAACTATTGATTCGCCAATGCCATAGGACCGGCCTACATTTTGGCGTAAATTATGTTCTGGCGTATATGCGACAACGTTAGTGGATCCCTAAGATGCGACAAGCAATTAAAGGGATCCACAATAGCTGTACTATCTGTAAAAGATTACAGGGTAAGCCTTACTCCCCAGTTGATCTACCTCCCTTGCCTGAGTTCAGGGTACAAAGGACTGAACCATTTCAGGTAACCGGGGTAGACTACACCGGAGCGATTCATGTTAGAGAATCGCCCGGTAATATCATAAAGGTATATGCCGTCCTATTCACATGTGCGGTAACCAGAGCGATTCATATTGAATTGATTGACGACCTATCCAGTGAGGGGTTTTTGCATACTCTACGACGCTTTGCAGGCCGCAATGGTTTCCCTCAAATTATTATGAGCGATAATGCGACTTGTTTTGTCGGGGCCTCTAAATATCTCCAGAGTTTAATGGATGACCCGCAGGTTGTGGCTACCCTCACTGGAAAGGGTTGTCAGTGGAGATTTATACCAGCACGTGCACCATGGTTCGGGGCGATTTGGGAGAGAACTATCGGTATCGTCAAATCTGCCATGAAGAAGGTATTAGGAAGGGCACTGGTGACCAGACGGGAGTTGCAAACCATCTTAATAGAAATTGAGATGTCAGTCAACGACAGGCCCTTGACCTATACCTCGGCAGATGTTGATGACCTCTTGCCCATTTCGCCTTCTATGCTAACACGTGGACGAACCCCTAAAAACCTTTCCTAGATCGTCCGTAAATGACGAAGATCTGCAAGACCCTACGTTCGGCAATGCTGACGCCACACGTCGTCGCTTCCAGTATGTAAACAAGGTGTCCGACGATCTATGGAAACGGTGGACCCAAGAATATTTGCTGTCTCTTCACGAGCGTCACTCTCATAAGATCAAAGGGACGAATCAACGATGGCCTCGTATCGGGGATATCGTCCTGATTCATGATGAGCGTCCTAGGTTATTTTGGAAGCTTGGGAGGATTATCGATTTGTTCCAGGGCATTGATGGTCTTATAAGGGTTGCTAGAATACAAACTTCGACTGGGGTTACTACTCGCCCAGTCGTAAGGTTATATCTCTTGGAGCAGGATGTAGAACTGCCGGATGATCCTGGCGTCTCTACTGATACCCCTCCGCAGGAGAGTGCTGGTGACAGTGCTCCTCAAGGTGGGGCAGCTGATGATGAGAAGGATGATCCTCCTCAGGCTTCAGGTGGCGCTCGTCCCTAAAGGAGGGCGGCTATGAGTTCCGTGGATCTTTGGAGATCAAAGATCAAACAAGGTGATCTTTGACTTCGATGTCCTTTTTTTGTTCTCTGTATATAGCTCCTGTATATCATTTTTGGTGGCGGGCAATATGTCGGGAATAGGGTAATGATCCCGACAGGTTTTGGTCCAATAGGACATTTGAATTTGGCGGTATCGTATCGCTTGTACGATTTTGGCTGGTTCTTTGTGTATTGTAGTTTATTCTTAAGTTAGGTTAAATATTAACTGTAATGTGTAAATATCTACATCAGCTCTAGATGTATTATGAAACCAAGTTATGGGTTATAATTATTATGAGCCGGCAGCCATATGTAATTTCGCGAAGCGATCGGACGCCGGCCCTTTAGTCTCTCAATCAACACCGTACAGCCAACATCTCCTCCCCCGGCTCTGACTCAACCTACAGTTCACCATGTGCTACAAATACTAATTTATAACAACAGTCCTACATCACCAGTCCTCTAAGCTAAGTTCATTGTATCGATATTGTATTATGTGAACATTCCTACATGTCATGCAATTGAACTAGCCGTGTGTGGGGGACTGGATTACACCCATCGACGAATACCTCGTTGGTAATTATATTATAACTATTTGTTGGGATATTTCATGTACCAGTGATATGTAATCTAACCTTTATCTAAATTCCCGATTCCATCTTCTAGAATTTGCATCCAATCATCTACCACCTTAATTAGCTGTAGTACCGTCGACCTCCCCGGCAAGAATCCGAACTGTCTCCCACTGAAAAGTTGGTTTGACTTCATATGATCCATTATTCCTTCTCTAATTACCGTTTCCATTAGTTTACACACAACACTTGTCAAACTGACTGGTCTATAATTCCCTGGGTCATTTCTCTTTCCCTTCTTAAATATAGCTGTTATGTTCGCCTCTCTCCAGTCCATCGGGATTTGTCCTGTATTAAACGATACCTCAAATAACATTTTCAATGGCTCTACTAACATCTCACCTCCTTCCTTTATGATTCTTGGGTGTATCCCATCCGGTCCCGGTGACTTACTTCTGTTAATTTTTTCTATAGCCCTTCTTATTCTAGCATGGGAAAACTCTATTAGTTCTAGTGCCGGTGCCTGTTTGATGGGCATAGTAGGCACTGCATCCTCCGACTCCACTGTTAGTACCGCCCCAAAGTATTTCCCCAGCACCTCTGCTTTCTCCTTAGCAGTCTCCGCTCTACTCCCACCATTCAACCCCCCTACCAGCTCTGGGATCCCTACTCTTCTTGTTAACTTTTCCTGAATGTACTTCCAGAATATTTTTGGATTATCCTTCACATTTCTAGCTATCTCTCTCTCCCTCTCCTTCACCCCCCTCCTTGTTTCCCACCTTATTTTATTGTTTATTTGTCTACGTTCCAGATCCACTTCTTTAGCTTCTACACTAGACCCCCTGTTCTTTTTTAACAATTTTAATCTTTCCCACAATCGTTTCTTTCTTCTAATCAATATCCAAAGCTTTCTTTTCATTGGCAATTCTGGGTTAGTTCTTTTCCTCAATTTTGTTTTATCCTTATATTCCCTTACTGGTACACTTTTGGATACAGCATTCTCCAGTTTAACTCTAATTTTCCTCCACATTCCTTCAGCGTCTTCACCGTTCAAGTATTCCCCCCAGTCAATGTCCAAACACCGTCTCAGCAGCTCATAATCTGCTCTATTATACATGTATATTTTTCTATTGCTTCTATTATCCCTCTCTAATTTAATGTTACAACTAAAGCTTATACAGGCATGGTCACTACGACCTATAGGGCTATCCACATTAACATGTTCCACTATATCCTCTTCATTGCTAAAAATCAAATCAAGTACACTCCCCTGCGTCCCATCTCTATATCTTGTCATCTCTACAATATATTGCGTTAAAAACAATCTCTCACTTTCTCTATAAACTTATTTTCCAGGCTACCTTGTCCCGCTGGAGTAGTACAATTTGCCCAGTTGATCCCTGGCAAATTGAAATCTCCAATCAAAATTTTATATTTGTTCTCTCTATTATCTATCTCCTCCATTGCTTTCAGTAGGTTATCATCCTCTCCCCTGCTATTATTTGGGCTTCTATATATAGAGACAATTAGAATTGATCCTCTTGCACATTTTACTTCAATACACAAATACTCACAATACTGCTGTCTCATATCCACCTCATTAACCTTGAGCTCTTGTCTTACATAAATAAACAGTCCTCTTCCGACCTCTGCTCTAATAGCATTTCTCTCATATAACTCAAAACCCTCCAAACTATATTCCACCAGTTCCCTTTCAATTCTAGCAATTTTTGGTCTTACTTCCTGTAGGGCTATGACATCAGGTTTTTCCTCTTCATCCTGCAACCTACATATAAGTTCTCTTTTCTTGTCCTGGGTAAACACATCCACATTACTAAACATAATCCTTAATCCATCCACCATTCCTTCAGCAATTACACCATCCCGCTCCTCCAGTCCGTACCCTACGGACCACCACTGCACACACTGCACATGGGTATGCACCGCTCTTTTCCACATTGCCTGGTCTCAATCTACAATGCATAACCTTGGTTTTGTTAATATTGACTCTTAAACCCTTGCTCGCCATGCCCTATCTCCATTCTCTGAATTTGACCTCAGCATCTGGGAAGGAAGGTTTTCGGAGCAATGGGAAGTATGTGGAAGATGAGAAATCTCGGAATGAAAGTAAAAATTGCAATGTATCAAGGAATTGTTGTGCCAACAGTGATGTATGGGGCTGAGACATGGGCTCTGAAGAAAAAGAGAAGAAAGCTGGATGTGATGGAGATGAACTGCTTGAGGAGTATGTGTAGTTACCCGTAGAGACGGATTGAGGAATGAAGAGATACGTAGGAGAGTGGGGCAGCAGGAACATTTGTCAGCCAGAGTGGACAGAAGGGTGCTGAGCTGGTATGGTCATGTTGAACGAATGGCAGATAAAAGGCTTACAAAGAGAAATATGAGTCAGATACAAGGGTGGTGGGCTGGATCTATCAGAGTGAGGGTTGGTGTCCTCTACTTCCCATAGCCGTTTTCTGACTGTACCTTTATCATAATTCTTATTTCTAACTTTTTTCTTGAGAGTGGTGAAGGCAGTGGGGCCATAATGGTGTGCTCCATGTTTCCCTAGTGTCTTACTCTCACAGCCCACTGGCACAAGGTGGCCTTTCTCTCTCTGGCGTAGGGATGCGGCGACCTCACCGCCCGCCACTTTGGTGGTGCAATCAGCCTCTGGAGCAGTGGACCACTGGTTCCTATTTCCAGAAAATTCCTGTGCTTGGTATGCTTCCACCCACTGGGGTAAATAAAATAGCAAAACAGTGGTGGAACTGCCATCCGGGTGAGGGACTGCTCTGAGTCTGCTCCTTCAGTGTTCATGGTTATAATCCACTTAGTGGAAGTGGCACTGTGGAGTGGGGCAGTCGGGGCATGTCTGGGAACCTGGAGGCAGTTTCTGCCATGGCCATCCCTTTTGGGGGTGCTTCCTCTGGAAGCGGGGCATGATTTGATGATGATGATGAGATACAAGGGGAGATAGAAGGGTAGGAAGACTCCCATTGAGATGGAGAGACTGTGTAATACAAGGTTTGGATGATAGAGGAATGACTATAGATCAGGCAAAGGAAGTGGTAATAAACAGGAATGAATAGAGAATGCTTGTGAATAGTTGAGTGAACACGTGGTAATTTGGGAGAAGGGGTCAGGCGCAAGTTGGACTAGATAATAGTCCATCAGGCGCCTGGCCCGGGAAGACGATTAATATGAAGGGTACGCCTGGAAGTGTGGTGGGTGGGCTTGTGGCTTTGGCTCCGCTGCATGTCTGCCTGCCGAGATCAGAGCTTCTGGTAATCGGGGGCCGGGGGGAGTGCTGGAGCGACCTTGGTGACCCTGGTCACTGGGTATTCTCCTGGGTGACCTAAATGTGTGTGAATTTTGTGTTTTGTCTGTGTTTGTTTGTTGTGTTGTCTTGTGTTTTGTGTTTTCCTGTTCTTGCTCTGTCTTGAGTCGGCCACCCCCAAGCAAAAAAAAAAAAAAAAAAAAAAAAAAAAAAAAAAAAAAAAAGGAAAATAAAAATAAAAAATATGAAAAGTGGGGATTGGGCCTGAGCATATAGATAGATAGATCTTGCATACTGTCAGCTATTAGGACTAAATCGTCTGCATAAAACAGTTCCAACGGGAGTCCGCCTCTAAAAGCTCTAGACAGTGCCTCCAAGACCATAATAAAGAGGAGGGGGCTTAACACTGAACCCTGATGGACTCCAACACGGACTGCAAACTCATCGCTCAGTACACCCTTCACCCTCTACTCACTTCGCGAATCCTCATACATCTTCATTATCACACGCACCAGCCACTGTTCCACACCAAGTTTCCTCATAGCCCACTGCACAACATCTCTAGGCACCCTATCAAAGGCCTTCTTCAGGTCTACAAACACAAAGTAAAGATCCCTGTCCCAAAGAAGGGTGACCGCTCTCAACCCTCCAACTATCGTCCAATTGCTCTCAAGTTTTTTAAACTATTTTTGCTTCCAAATTTCTTAAGCATTTCTCTTTTCATAATCTGCTCTCAGATCGCCAGTATGGCTTCCTATAGGGTTGCTCTACTGGTGATCTTCTTTCATATCTTACTAACTCTTGGTCATCCAACTTTCGGGACTTCGGTGAGACTTTTTCTGTTGCACTAGACATATCGAAGGCCTTCGATAGAGTCTGGCACAAATCTTTAATTTCCAAACTACCCTCCTTTGGTTTCTATCCCTCCATCTGTGCCTTTATCTCTAATTTCCTTGCCAGCCATTCCATAGCTGCGGTTGTGGACGGCCATCGCTCACTTCCTCATCCTATCAACTCCGGTGTTGTTGTTGTTGTTGTTGTTGTTGTTGTTTTTCCCCAAGCTGCCTGGCCGAACAGCCCCAAGGCCCCGAGCAAGGCCAAGGCTATAATCGAGCGCCCCCACAGAACCCTCCCTGCCGACCACAATAAAGCCTGGGCGACCGAAGCCACTCCATGGCGGGGAGCTGAGGAGGGTGCGGAAATGCCCGGGAAACCAAAGCCCCACCCAGGGCCCTGTGCCCCTCAGCAATTATGAAGAGAAAGTTGAGGGGCAAAGGAAAGATGTGACGCTTTGGCTTCCAATCTTGGTAGATTGGGAGGTCAATCCACGGAAGAGACGCCGTCACCCGAGATATAGAAAATATATAAGCAAAAGGAACAGTCAGAGTAAGCTATGGGTATGGCAGAGATCGCTCAGTTCTCACTCTGATAGACCAGCCCACTCCGGTGTTCTTCAGGGTTCTGTCTTATCGCCTATTCTCTTTCTTATTTTCATAAATGATCTTCTCAACTGTATATCCAGTCCCATCCATTCATATGCAGACGACTCTACCTTACACTACTCAATTAGTTTTCCAGAACGCCCCAGCCAGCAGTCCCTCAAAATCAAACGTAATGAAGCCATCTGGCTACTACATGTATTTCCAATTGGGGTGGGGAAGGCCTTGTTGCTTTTGGTGCTTCCAAGACCCAATTTATCCATCTTGCTACCCGTCAGGAACCTCCAGAGGACTGTCCCTTGTTCTTCAACAGTGCGGGGATCAATCCTTCATCTTCTCTCGATATTCTCGGTGTCTCTTTTTCTTCTGCTTCTTATCCTGCCAATTACTCGCATCTTACAATATTCCAACACCTCATTCACTCCTCCCCCCTTGTTCAATTACCCCCTGGATTCTCAACATCCTGAAGTTTGTTTCCATTTGACTGACCAAGTAGAGGCTGTGACTCCAGTCAAACGCCGTACTTTAGCTTGGCAACATCTTGCTAGTCACGTTCCAGCTGCCTTCATTTACACTGATGGTTCGAAGGTTCCAGATGCCGTAGGTAGTGCAGCGGTTTCTGAACATGGTATCCATCAAAGCTCCCTACATCCTTACTCCACAGTTTTCACTACAGAGTTGTGGGCTATTCATGGTGCCCTAACCCTCATCTCTACACTTCCAAACAATCCTCCACCATCGTTATCTGCAGCGACTCAAAGAGTGCATTACAAGCATTAAGTGAGTATGCCCCACGTGACCCATTGGTCATCGCTGTCATCCTTAAATTCCATGAATTACAATGCAGCTATCGATCCATCACACTCTGTTGGATCCCCGCCCATGTAGGCATTGCGGGTAATGAACGTGCAGACATATTGCTAAACAGGCCTGTCTAGGTGCTCCGGCATCCACTATCCTCAGATCGGATGACCTAATTCCTGTAATTCGACAGCATATTCATGATAAGTGGCATTCAGAATAGAGGGATCAACCTTTAGAAGGTCCCCTTCGTTCCATCAAAAACGACATTCACATGTGGCCCTCTTCACTTAGCCCCTGTCGCGCTGACCAAACCCTCTTAACTCGATAACGCAGAGGACACATGAGACTCACTCATGGATATATAATGACCACTCCCCGTAGTCCACCACCAGAATGTCACCATTGTCACACAGTTCTTACTATTCATCACATTTTTTGCATTTGTCCCATGTACAACCCTGAAAGACGGCGCTTCTTGCGACGCAACTCTTTAAAGGACATCCTTTCTGACTCAGATTCATTCTCTTTCATAGCCATCCGTCATTTCTTGAAAGCTCTTAATCTATAATAATGTAGTCCTGGAACGATACTGAATTCATATATTTGTACCGGTAGTTACATAACTTGAGATCCTCATCTATGTCGTTGATGTAAATTAGAGAAATAATTGGTCCCAGTACCGATCCCTGGGTACCCCGCTACTTACATTGGTCCATTTAGATGCCTTACCATTTATGACTACTCTTTGCTTTCTGTTG
Organism: Paralithodes platypus; assembly: GCA_032716605.1. Lineage (NCBI taxonomy): Eukaryota > Metazoa > Arthropoda > Malacostraca > Decapoda > Lithodidae > Paralithodes > Paralithodes platypus. The sequence continues at coordinate 26,653,473 of CM064544.1, read as the reverse complement.
CTGAGCCAATTTTCTATCTGTTTAACCCTTCCAGCCCGGGTGTCCTTTTAAAAGGACACCGCGGCAGACGGGCCGGTACCCGGGTGTCCTATTAAAATCCGTAAGCTTGAAAGCCTATTAAGCTTGGTCTGAACGCCGTGCGTCCGACGCATGTAAAAAAAGCCGGTCATTGCGTCACCGCACCTCCGAAAACAAGAAGGAGACGTCGGATCAATGTTGTTGTTGTATGATATGACGAAATTAGTGTCTGAAAAGCTCCGATATTGTCAACATCGCGGCGAAATTTGCTCCACGGAAATCGTCATCACAACTGAACCAGTTGACTTAGAGAGCTCTACTCAATGCCAATCTACAGATTGGAAACCGCACTACGTTTAGGGATGCGGTTAAAATAACAACGATAGGCCTAGACGTTTTTCGGCCAGATCGCCCAGATACGAGCTCCGTCCTTTAGAAAGGCAGCCCGGGTAGGAAGGGTTAAACACATCGTCTTGTATTCCATGCGCTTTTAGTTTTAGCAATAAATGTTTGTGGAGAACTTTGTCAAAGGTCTTTTGAAAATCAAGGTATATAATATCTAAAGCTTTACTCTCATCATAGAGGTTGAGGATATTGTGGAAGAAGTAAGTCTAAGAGGTTTGTTAAGCAGGAACGTTTGTTACGAAAGCCGTGTTGAGTATCTTCAAGTATGTTATTTTCCTGTAAGTGATTTACGAGTCTGTCTCTTATGAATGTTTCTAGTATTTTACATACAACTGAGGTCAAGCTAATTGGACGATAGTTACTGGGTAGGGATTAGCTGCCTTTATTGAATATCAGTGTTACATTGGCAAGCTTCCACTGATCAGGCATAGTTCCAGACTGCAAGGATTTATTGAATAGCAATGTCAGTGGTTTGGAGAGCTCATCCTTAGCTTCCTTTAGAACTCTAGGTGAGATTGTATCAGGTCCGGGCGATTTATTTACCTCGAGTTTATCTAAACATTTTAATACTTCTCTCTCTGTAATGGTGGTTTTGGCCCTTATGATTCGTTTCCGGATCCCTTCCAGGAACCAATCCGAGGTAGGTGGTGCTGATGTCAGGCCATCCGGGTCGGCAGAGGTGACCCGGGAGCTGGCCAAGCCCAGGTCAGCCTGTGCGGGTGACGTCACTTCTGGTGGTGTGGGGCCGCAGCACCGTATTTTCGGTGACGAAGTAGTCCGCGGTGGTTTGTTTTGGTCTAGACTTTAGACTATTGGGGGGTCACTGCTTGCTTTCTCGGTTCTCGGCGGGACTTGTGGATTCTGAGCGCATTTTCTCACATCCAGAACGGGCGATGGGAAGACCCTGTTATTGTGGGGCCCCATTGGACGGCGGCACCCTTGATTCGTGTTGGGTGTGGGGCGCGGTGTTGGTGTGACTGGAGGAGGTGCTGGACGAACCGGGCTGGTTCCGGACGGAGCAGGTGGGCCCCTTGGGTAAGGGTGCCAGAAGGAAGGGTGGCTGCATGGGGGCGCCTCTGGGGTGTTCTTCACCTCTCGGGGCTTGGCACTGGTGTGGTAGGGCTCCTGGGGTGTCCTGGTACGCTCCGGCAGGTGCAGGCGGTTAAGTGTCGAGGGCAGCTTGCCTCAGCATAACAAATATATTTTGCAATTATATAATAGTGATAGCATCATGGACCTACAGCTACGTTACACTAGGTTTACGGTAAGTTGAGCTTCATTTGGCCGGTACCAAAGTTCAGTATAGAAGAAAAAAAAATCGTAAAAAAAGCTACCCATCCCCATAAAGTCATCAACTGTTCCTGATAACATCTGACCAGTGACCTACAGTGGAATCTCCAATCTCAATCATAATTGATTCCCACAAATACTGATCGAGATTCGAAATATCGAGATGCGAAGTTAACTTCTTATGGGGAAAAATACAATCGGTTCCAGTGAATGGAGAATACTTGTGAATAGTTGAGTGAACACGTGGTCATTTGGAGTAAGGGGTCGGGCGCAAGTTGGACTAGATAATAGTCCATCAGGCGTCTGGCCCGGGGAGACGATTAATATGAAGGGTGTGCCTGGAAGTGTGGTGGGAGGGCTTGTGGCTTTGGCTCCGCTGCATGTCTGCCTGCCGAGATCGGAACCTCTCCGGGTGGTCAGGGGCCGGGGGAGTGCTGGAGCGACCTTGGTAACCCTGGTCTCTGGGTCTTCTCCTGGGTGACCTGGATGTGTGAGAGTTTATGTTTTTTATCTGTGTTTATTTTTTGTTTTATGTTGTTTTTGTGTTTTCCCTGTTCTTGCTCTGTCTTGAGTCGGCTACCCCCAAAATGGGGATTGGGCCTGAGCATATAGATAGATAGATAGATAGATAGGTTCCAGCCACTTGCCGACTAACCTACATCAAATCTGTCAATTTTCACATTTGCCCCCCACAATCACATGCAATATTATAGGTTTGACTCCTGTAAGGAGATAAAGAAAACCTAATATTTAGTAGTGGCCCCGTAATCATTGACGAACATGCCTATTACATAAGGCATCCTCTTCAAACACTAATCCGCCGTAGTTTGAATCTACCGCGCAGAGCATTTAAAAACTGAGGAGCCTTCATCATGAGCGCACGCGACCTCACTCATGGCTTCAGTCATTATGAATTGGGTTCTCACTACGAAAAAACTTCGTAAAAAATAAAAACAAAAAGAAAATAAGAATAACTATCCAATAAGCTTTCCATCATATCGTGGATGTACTTGTGTGGATTTCTGACCAGACGCTGATTCAGGCGTCATTCCTCCTTCACTGACATATCAAGTAAACCAAAATCCTTAATACATCAACGAATGGGAAGGGGACGGTCGGGAGGGCCCCAGTCGTCAATGATTACGGGGCCACTACTAAATATTAGGTTTTCTTTATCTCCTTACAGGAGTCAAACCTATAATTTATTAGTGGCCCCTCCATCATTGACGAACATGCCTGATATCTAAGACTGGAGGGGGACATTCGTAATCATATCATAACTCTAGAAAAGCAGATAATAAAAACAACCACATAGTATTCTTACTTTTTGAAAAATGTATTTAATACGGCGTAGGCCGGAAATATACAAGAAAAAGGGGTTCAGGCAGGTGCGTGCTTCAAAGAAGCCTGCCCGACAAAAATGGGTAACCCTGAAGATTCTGAACACAGATCTGTAGTTACAAAAGGCACCCCACTCAACGAGTGGTGACAAAAATAATAAGTAATAAGTTTATATGTGCACATCATAAACCCCAAAATACATGTGGAGATCAATTGCCAATGAACTCCATTGAACTAATATTACATTGCTTTCGCAGCTAAAACTACTATAACAACACCGTTGTTTTGTACTAAACCTTGTACTAGCACAAATTCTCGCAGAGAAATTTTCATATCACATTTTAACCTTAAATTGTATCACAGCTCTCATACTCCGGCGGGGTCTAGGGTGTCCTATGTCAACTGACTGCACCCCCCCCTTTCCGTGAAAGTAAACATAAGTGACTGCAGGGCCACCTAGACCCTCTGCCTTAAAGCTATACATGGTAAGGAAGGTTTGTCTAGAGCAACTGACAAGTATCTAGAGAGAAACGTATGATTAGACGCCCACAACTGTGTGGACGCAATATCTTCAACTGAAAAGTTTTTCAGGAAACGTAAAGAGGCCGCCCACTTGCGTAAATCGTGGGCCCTACCCACAACGCCGGGATTACTCTCTTTAAATGACTTCTACCAGAAGAGAGGCTAATCGCCGTTTAAGTAAGCGTTTACCCGTACTCGCTACCCATAAAGCACCTTGGGGGTTTTTTTGAGGAGCTATTCTCAAATATTTGGTTAGAGCTTGCACTGGACATAAATTATGATGCACCTTTCCCCTTTTTAACGCCGGCACCGTGAACTCAGAAAACACGTGTGCACTATGCTCATTCTTGGCTACAAACGCCGGGGAGGGTGCAATGGAAATTGAATCATTAAGTCTACCAAACCTAAGACAATTAGGTGTGTTGCTCATCGCCGCCAGCTCAGACACTCTGTTTCCGGTGGCCAAAGCCAAAAGGAAAACTGCCTTCTTTAAGATTAAAGCAAAGTCTGCAGTATTTTGATACAGACGAGAATGAAGTAAAGACAAAGCTTTGTCCAGAGACCAAGTAGGCATGAGCTGACGGGGAGGTGGGCGGAGTTTAAAACACGCTCTCATAAATCCTGTTTCCTCCGCCACCGGTATGGATAGACCTGTAAGGTCGAAAAAGGGCACTCTAATCGCAGTTAAGTGATTCTTCAAAGTAACCACAGATAAACGTTTCTGCTCAAACAGATAGTTCAAGTAATTAAAAACCAATGCCACTGAGGGTACAGTTTGTTCCGTTCTAACAATCCAAGAAGTAAAAGCTTTCCAATGAGATTGATATTGTCGCTTAGTAGACTGAGTATATTGATTGAGCAATTTATTGGTCACATCCCTACCGTATGGTGCTAGCCACTTGGCCTCCTGAATGTCCATAATGCAAAAGTCAGCGAGGTCGCTAGGTTGCCAATCGTGTCTAAGTGGAAGTACCCGACCGGGAGCGATACCAGGTCCGGGCACCACATTATTAATTGCTGGTACCACACCTGCGCCGGCCACAGGGGCGCGATTAGCGAGACTAAGCCTCGATAAACTCGTAGTTTGTTCACTACGTGGCACATTAGTGACGCATCTGGCGGCGGAAACAGATAGATGGAGCTCCATCTGTTCCAGTCTGTCACTAGGGCGTCTGGCCCCTCTGCCGGCGTTATCGCCCGGCGGGTGAGGTATAGAGGGAGCTTGTGAGTCTCCTCGGACGCAAAAAGATCCACTTGTGGATGGGAGAGCTCCGCAATCATTAGGTCGAAAATGGGTTGCTTGAGCTCCCATTCTACTGTCGTGCTCTGTCTCCGGGACAGAGCGTCTGCCCAGACGTTCGCTACGCCTGGGAGATAAGATGCGTGAAGATAAATATCTAGACTGGCTGGCTAGAACAAAAATCTCTTCCGACACGAGTAGCAACTTCCTTGACCTCGTTGACCCTTGTTTCTGAATACAGTGAACTGCATTCAGATTGTCCATTCTGAAGGCCACCGACTTGCCCCGTAACGCCGGGCCGTGAGCCTGAAGGAAATACAAGGGGACTAGTAACTCTTTGACATTTATGTGAGAGATTTCTAAGTGGGACCAAAGTCCCTGACCCTGGTGCCCCTGATTTGACTGAAATCCCCACCCTATGGTGCCTGACGCATCCGTGTCTACCCATACCGTTGGAGGAGGAGAGGTCCATGACATGATTGAGTGCAATGTTTCCCTCTTCGCCCAGACCGCTAGTAAGGTGTGGATTAATTTTGGTATGGGCCATAATTTTCCCGCCGGTAAGAGTGGGAAATATTTGTTGCCTTCCAATATTAATAGTTTTACTTTCAACCGGCCCAACTTGACAGTTAGCTGAATCCAGTTGAGAGAGCCGACCAGAGACTCCCAGACTCTTCGTGTCGTAGTCAGACTGTGAAGAAACCTGAACAGTTTCCTGCGAAACCTGTTGCGATTGTCCACACTCTGACTCAGAGTGAGAGCGGCGGTGTCCCAGACCAGCCCTATCCACTGAATTACTCTTGAGGGAACAAGGTTTGACTTTACCAGATTTACCTTGAAGCCTAGAGTTTTGACATGATTTAAAATGATATTGACATGTTTTATGCATAATTGTTGTGTCTCTGCCACCACCAGCCAGTCGTCTAGATACCACAACACTCTGATTCCCTGTTTTAACAACGGCATCAGGGCTTTCCGGACTAGTTTCGTGAATAGTCGAGGTGCTAGGTTCAAACCGAACGGCATCCTCTGAAAAACAAAATTTTGGTGCCTGATCCTCAAGGCCAGAAACCTTTGAAATCTTTTGTTGACCGACACGTGCCAATAGGCGTCTGTCAGGTCTAGGGAACACATCCAGCCTCCCGGCGGAAGTGTTAGCCTGATTTGATGAACTGTTAACATTCTGAAAGACTCGTTGTAAATGTGAAGATTCAGATAAGACAGGTCTACGACCGGCCTCATCTGAACACTGTCCCGTTTGGGAACCAAAAACAGTTTTGACGTGAATACAGGGTAATCTGGAGGGACCGGGATGATGACATTCTTGGCAATCATCTTCTGGACCAGCGACTCCACCTCTAATGAAACACAATTTGCCGTTGTCGGCTGACGTAAGCGAGGTCGCCGGAGCCACTGCCAAGTGATGCCTTTGCGTGCCACCATCCGTGCCCAGGTTTTTAACGGCCATGCTTGGTGACACGTTCGGAACGACCCAGTTAGCAGACAAGGGTTCGCCGGCTGTACTTCCCTCGGTTCCTCCGGCTTTAAGACAGGCACTGGGAGTGAGAGAGACTTTAGTTTTTTGATGGTGGGTTTGGTGGTGTTGGACGCTTCGCCGGCTGGCTGGTGTGGGCCGAAGACTGGCCCTGCCCCGGCTTATACTGGCCGCGTCCTCTCTGTCCTGAAAACCCTCTCTGTCTATGCCTGTACTGACCCAGGGGGGATTGGGAGGACTTAGGCGGAAGAAACGGCTTAGAACCCCCTGGCTGAGCTTTAGTAGGAGGCTTAGGTTTGGGGAAGTTAAATGCAGGTTTCTTAGCCTGTGCGGGACTGTGCTTCACGGCCTGTGCCATGTTAAACACTGTTCGCCATACATCAGGGGACATTAAAGAAGGAGTAAGTACTGGGGACATTACCACCTGGTTAGCAATGCGATCAGGCAGCTTGCGAACTAATGACATCCTAAGATCCTGTCGTGCTCGCACCGCCTCAAGTAAGGCTGTGCGTATGTCACCTAAGGATTGAATCGACGACTGAAGAATCAGACGCCGGGATAACTCAACTGATCTTCGAGCATCCGCGTCTGCGATTGCCTGAGTAGACCTGAGTAAAGACTTAGCCACCTGTTGAGAAACTATGTACGGTGAAAACAGGCGGAAAGCTTTTCCCCTTAGCCTAAATTCTCTGTCTAGGTGAGTAGGGGTAGGGGTAGTGAATGGGTCCTTTAGTTCACAAAGATTAATCTTAGGGGCAGCTAGAAAAGAAAATAAAGCTGACGGAACTCCGCCGGCAGAACCTACCGGCATGGAGAACCATGAATGTGTATCCTGAGGGATCTGGTGGGAAGATTTAGAAGTGAAAGTGGTTGCAAAGTTTTGAGCCTCTACCTCCCAATCCACCCAAGGTCCTGGTCCCAACTGTCCCACCTTCAACACTGGATTAGCTGTCTCGTCTGTGACGGTCTGTAAATCTAGTTCAGGAGTAAGAGCCGACAGAGCCTTAATATCATTAAACCCATCCAGCTTAGACCAGTCTGAAAAAAGTTTTGAAGCTGAGGCAGGGGGTAAAGCAGGCTTAGATGCATAAACAAAATAATCCTGATGATAATAACTAGGTATAGCCTTGATATTTACGTCCAAAACATTACCCAAGGCATCCAATGCCCTTAATTTCTTTGACTTATTTCCCTGGATAAACCACTCACGTGGTACCGGGAGTTCCCCTGACAAGGTAGGCTGGGCAAGCTCTGGCTTAGAGGGGTTCAAAAGAACCCATGACTCGTCTGGCCCATAAAGCAGGGGCATAGCTACCTTTCTAAGAGGCGCTTTGTCTAGAGGGGGTGGATTAACATCCGTAATGACCCTGACATTTGACGTAGTGAATGCCGCCGTAGCTGGCTTAGAGCTCCCTGCCGGTGACAGAGTAGGAGGGTTAGGAATCTTAGATAAATCGATTGACGTTATCAGAGGCCGTACCGCAGAACTTGTCAAGGGAGCCCCCAAGTCCATTGTGGGGTTTTCTCGTTGTTGACTAAAGAATTTAGATAGAGCATGAGTAAGTAACCCATCAATTTCTTGTGCTGTAACAAACTGGTTAGATGCAGAACTTTCAGGTGAATCAGTATTATCATGGGCGGCGTCCAGGCCTGAGCCTGACCCTTGTCCATCCCTATCTGAAATTATTGACACTTCATCTTGTTCCTCCCGATCCTCCTGAGAAGACCCCGCCGAGGCAGGGGCACCTTGTTTCCAAGATAAGTCAGGGATAGAGGATGGGGTCGCCGCGTCCCTGTGGACATCGGCTACTGTGTGACTCGTATGAGTCGGACGTGGATGGTCAGACCCTGGTTGAGCAAACCGCCAAACACCGAGGCTCTGGCCTACGCTCTCTTGAGAGTCTGAAACATTCTCAATTATTGAATTTCCTGAACTTTCCGTTTCTAGGGTTAAAATATCAATAGGTAAATCTTGTTTAGGGACAGGCGCTTCACTATACTCTGAGGCTGTAACAGAAACATTTTCAGGTGTAGAGGTACGATGAGATGCACTAGACTTAGGAGAATGTCGAGAGGACTTCCTATGGGAATCCTTTTTGGAGGATTTGTGGCTACGGTGTGACCGCGAACTAGACCTAGATTTGGAAGAATCACCACCATGACCACTGGTGGAAGCTTCAGTCTTACACTTCTTACTAGCCGGGGAAGAGGCACGACTTGAAGACTGCTGTCTGAGAGGTGACCTTGACCTCGATCTCGCCTGCGACGAGGAGGTGGCTGCCGGGGGAGTAGGCTCTCTCGGGCGTTTAGACGTATCCACAGACGATACAGAACCCTGGCTAGTCTCTGTCGGCTTAAAACCCGTTACTCTAGAGGTACGTTTAGGGGGAGGGTGCTCTGACAGCAACTTATCCCAAAGTGGGACGTTGTCACATTGAAGTGACTTATGTGCGACAATGGTAGTGTAGGCCGACATTTGTTGTCTGACCTCTCTCAACGCTACCGCCGCGGTCTTGTCATTGTCACACAGGACTTTATTGGCTAATTGGGAGCAAAAGGAACAATTAAGTGTAACCCAGAGACCCCTTGAACGGTCTAGACATCTAACACACCTTATGCAAAGGGTATGCGCAAAAATTGGGATACCCGCGCAAGTAGGGGTAATGCACAGGGCAAAAACTGGGGCCACAGTAGCCATGACAGAGACTGGTGTGAGGAAACTACCGCCGGGTCTGTATTGGTCCGCCGGAGCTCAGCTCTGGAAAAATAAAGAAAAATTTCCAGGAATTAATGCTCATAAGGTTAACCCAAGTGTTCGCATACAAGTGTTAATAACCCGCCGGGTAACGGGATGCAAAGACACAGCTAACACATCTCGCTACGCGGCGGGGTGTAAAGAGGCTAAACAAATCTTTTTAGCTAAAGAACATGAAGAATACCCTCTGATATAATGGTCCAGTATGGCACTTATAGTCTGTAGGAGGTGGTGACTGTCTCAAGATTCAATTTTGTAACAAAGCCCCCCTCATAAAGACGCCGGCCCTTGAAATATTTTAGTAGAATAGCCCAGGGCAGGAATATACGAGATCTGATTTTTTTTTTTTTTTTTTAACGAATTGTCCCAAACGATCGTCGTAAAAATAGAAGGCGGCGATACTGAAAGTATCACCAAATTAAGGTTAATCGAAATTGAATTTGTTTATAAATTCCTTAGTTCCTCCACTTAGGAGCACCCGCCGGGTGTGGGAATCGATTTGGTTAAACCTCACTGAACCTTCAATTGCCGTAAGAGTAAAGGCAGCGATACACAGAGTATCACTAAAATGGATTGGTTAACTATATGAGACCTAAGTCGTTTATCCCACCCTGCTCAGGTGCACCCGCCGGGTGAGAAGTCTAAAAGTTAACCCCACAAGTTCCTGACTCCACTTCTTTGTAAAAGATCGCCGGGGAGGAACGCCTAAACAACAGCTAGGTTTTCCATGTGGTTGTCGTAAACCAGGTAGAAAAAACCTATAAAAACGAGTGTTCTCAAGAACGTCGTTTTTTATATATATCTATATATATATATACAGTAAGGATGGGTACAGCCATCCCGCCGGGAATTAAAGGAGGCCTGAAACCAGGCACCCACAGAGACGCAGTCCTGGAGAGCCACAGACACCTCCCCACGCCGGGGAACCAGCCAGAGTTAAAAACCACGTGTGGCCCAACACTGCTCATCGGTCAGGATTTTTCATGGTGAAACCGAGAAAAAACCCGCCGGAAGGCAAACCCCACCCTGAACAGACACCATCTGAACAATACGACACGAGGAGAGACACGCACGACTAACCAAGGTCACAACATAATCCGTGGAATTAGCCAATACACAACTAAACCAGGAAACAATTATAGTCCGAGGAATTAGCCAATACACAACTAAAACCCGGATACACATGACACAGTAGGGCATATTTATAAAATAAATAATAACACTAGACATGTGGCAAAGCTACGAGCGGCTGGCTAGGCCTAGGTAGACGGCATGAAAATAGTTGAAATATAAACACACACTGGAATATCACAACAGGAACCACCGCCAACACACCACCGTAGCGATAACTTCCCACCCCGGGAAGCCTGACACGGACCCAGAAAAAACTTCACTAAGTGAAGAAAAATACGCTGGGAACGTCAGCAAACACACAGCTTACCTCATCAGAAGGATAAAAGGCAGCAATAATTAACGCGTAATGAAAGCCGCCTGCATCACCAACTAACACAACTGTGAAAAGTTCACGTGTCCACAACAGGACCACGAGGGTACATCCGAAATAGATGCCCCATACACACGACCCAAAATACACTGCACTGCGGGCAACCAGCCCAGGACACTCCTGCTACGCCTATCCTAACCTTACTCGATACATCCTAGAGTAAACAAATGAGAAAAAACTCACTAGGGACGCAACGAATGCGGAACCAGCGGAGCCTGGAAGGTACGTCCGAGCAGGCTGAGCGCAGAGCAAAGAAGGAGGAATGACGCCTGAATCAGCGTCTGGTCAGAAATCCACACAAGTACATCCACGATATGATGGAAAGCTTATTGGATAGTTATTCTTATTTTCTTTTTGTTTTTATTTTTTACGAAGTTTTTTCGTAGTGAGAACCCAATTCATAATGACTGAAGCCATGAGTGAGGTCGCGTGCGCTCATGATGAAGGCTCCTCAGTTTTTAAATGCTCTGCGCGGTAGATTCAAACTACGGCGGATTAGTGTTTGAAGAGGATGCCTTATGTAATAGGCATGTTCGTCAATGATGGAGGGGCCACTAATAAATATATAATATGTTAAAATAGATAAAATGAATAATGAAAGAGTTTTATTTTTACCTTATATTTATTGATAAAGAGGTTTGTGTGTGGTTGATTGTTGGTTCCGAGGCGAACGCAGTAGGTTACTGCGTCTCCGCACCCGGCGCACAGTCACCGTCATCAATTCTTGCAATTGCTTCCCTCACCCTGTCACCACTAGTACCGGCATTTTATGAATGCGATAAAAAAAGGTCCAGGTAGACGACTTCACAATACAAGTTTTCAAGCGAATGGCGGACATGTGACTGGTACACCAAGTGGCCGCTAGATCTACCGACTTCAATAAATTTTCCATGGTATAAAGTTTAATCAAGTTTTCTTGTCTTTACTATTATTATATATTAGATTTTCCTCATACAAATAATAATGTATATTAAAACATGGTAAACTAATTTATATTACTACGTAAATGAAAGCGGCAGAGACAGGTTAGACTACCGCTTGAGACGATCGATACTAGCGGTACATTAGTATACAGGTGAACAAAACACAATGACTGAGGTTCACACATCGATTTGGTCAAGATTAATCTGTGTATATTAGTATATAAGCATCTAGCATCGATATTTAGCTATCGAGATTAACGTTTTTTCATCGAGATTTGTGATTGGGGAGAGCTTGAAGGTGGCATCGAGATGCGAAATATCGAGATGAGTTTGATCGAGATATGTGAGCCTACTGTATATGACTGGACTTACTAACTCCCCGCTGAACACAAGCCCTATGAGGGCTTAGGCCCAGAGGGCTAGTAAAAAATAAACACATCTTCAACAACAACAATCTTCTGCTCTCGCTTGGAGGGACCGTGTTACCAGTCTTGCTGAGGCAGCCTCCTAGAAGCTGGGTGTGCTCAACCGCCTCAGGGGGTTCTTTGCCCCTGCGCAGCTTCTTGCTCTGTACAGGGGCACAGTGCGTCCTTGTGTTGAGTGTTGTTTACATGTGTGGGGAGGATCCTCTCACACCACACTCCTGGACAAAGTGGAAAGGAAAGCTTTTCGTATCGTTAACACCCGTCCACTCACCAACTCTCTGCAATCTCTCTCTTCGCCGCAATGTTGCGTCTCTCTTTGCCGCAATGTTGCGTCTCTCTCGCTATTCTATCGCTACTACAATAATCAGTGTTCCTCGGAGCTTTCCCAGTGTGTGCCACCTCCTCTACGTGGGGTGCGTGGTGCCCGCCTTGCAACACAGTCCCACCCCTGCTCTGTGCAACTCTCCAACCCAAGAGTGAGACGCTGTTCTCAGACTTTCTTCTGTTCAGCTGCTGAGCTCTGGAACTCTCTCCCAGAATCAGTCTTTCCCTCTTCCTGTGACTTTGATTGCTTCAAGCTCTGTGTGTCCAGGCATTTTGGCTCAAACGTCCCTTGATTTTGGCCCTGTCACTCTTTCACATCTGGGGGAGGCACTCGCTGCAGGCAGTTATGCCTTTTGTCTCCCTCATTCACATAGAAAAAAAAAAAAAATCTATCTTTCACACCCTTACTACTACCCTTGCTACCTTCCCTAACTTTCTTGACCTCTTTCCAGAACCGTTTGTTACACTCCCTCCATTTTACACTTATTCCTTCAAAATTTATCATCTACTCTTCTATTACTTTCCTTCACTACTCTCTTTTTCTACAAGCACCTTTCCATTTTCTGTCTCTCCAAATCTTCATTCCCTCTACTACCCAACCACTCTCTAAATGCTTTCTTCTTATCTTCAACAGCTAGACCCGGAACAGGCCAAATATTATATTTATATTACTTATAGGCTCTCACGTCATTGACGGAGAAAACCACTGCTAAATATTAGGTTTTCCTTCCTTCCATTTGGGTTGTCAAACCCATAACTTATACTGAGAAACAAGTCATAACTTGGGTAATATAGCTTATGGAGAGTCTAATTTCAATGAAAATTAGTATGATGGGAGCAATGAATAAGTATAGGTTTGTTATGTTTCTCACCTTGCAATAACTTAACTCATTCAGTACCAGCCCCGGCTCCCTGCCGTCAGTAGATAAATCACTCCCCAGTCCCTGCAACGGCAGGGAGCCGTCAGTAATATACTTTCCTTGTAACTGCCAGTATCAGGCAGTGCCTGGTACCACGACCGTTTGAGTACTGCTCTAGAGTTGGCAATACTTCTCATCTTATATGCAAGCCTCTACAGGCTGGGAGATTCAGTATTCCTCCATCTTTTGAGGTTATATTTTGCCATTTTGACCACATTGCTTGGGACTGGGGGGGGGGGGGGGGGGGACTTTTATAACTGTAGGCTACCCTATGGTACAGTAGGGGTAAAGGTATCTTTTAGTATCCAGGTCTAGTTGTTTTGTAGAGGTGGCTCATGGCAGAGTAGCAGCAGTCAGCTACCACTCAGAATAGTTAGAGGGATTTCATTGCTTTTCCAATAGTTTATTTATTTTCTTTTTCTTTACCCCCTAGACCCCCTTCAAGCTAATAAAATGCCTCTCCAACCCCTATTCAAGATAAAATAGTATAGTACCTTTTCAAGCAAAATAATTCCCTCTAGACCCGATTCAAGCTAATTCATACATATTTCAGTAGAGAAATGTCCTGACTAAATTCTGGTTTCCCCCAAATTACAGGCTCACTATCTCTCACCAGGAAACAATTGACACCTGGATTAGGCTAATTTTCTTATGAGTGTCAAGTTGATGCAGGGAAATATGTTAAAACAGGGAGTATCTAAATGTAGAACGTACCAAGGTCTGGGTGATCCATGACGGAGTAGTCCAACAGCAACAGCCAGCCACCACTAAGGATGGGGATGGTGGTGTTCTTCAGTATAGCAGACAGGGACGAGTACACACCAAACCTGAGAAAGAAAGGGGAGGGCAGAGTTCATCTACAGTATACTATATACTGTACTGAATAGCAGGATGGTTAACAAGAGAGGCTGTTCAAAACAAGTACAGGTACTAAAACAATATTTACTGTATTTTACATAATTAATAAATATTAAAGATATACATTTTAAGCTATACAGTTCTTATGCACCTTCATGTTATACTTCCTGTACTCCTTTATATATTCATTCCAGGCTTAATATCTGTCATACAAGTTGTTGTTGTTGTTGTTGTTGTTCCCCAGGCTGTCTGGCCGAACAGCCCCAAGGTCTCGAGCAAGGCCATGGCCATAAACGAGCGCCCCCACAAAATCCTCACTGCTTACCACTAACAAAGCACGGGTGACCGAAGCCACTCCAAGGCAGGGAGCTGAGGAAGGTGCGGAAACGCCCGGGAAACCAAAGCCCCACCCAAGGCCCTGTGCCCCTCAGCAATTATGAAGGGAAAGTTGAGGGGTAAGGGAAAAATGTGACGCTTTGGCTCCCAATCTGCCAACTTCTAGGTTGGCAGTAGGGAGGTCAATCCACGGAAAAGACGCCGCCACTTGAGATCTAGAAGATATATAAGTAAAAGGAACAGTCAAAGTAAGCTATGGGTATGGCAGAGATCGCTCAGTTCTCACTCGGATAGACCAGCCCATCACCACATGACTAGAACCCAATCCTCTCAGCATCAGCTAGGAAAGGCCCTAGAAAGCCACCTTTGGCGGGGGGATAGCTCCCCTATTTCAACTCCTTTCGGGGTTGGGCAACCGCCCTGTCATACAAGTTATATTAATTAATGCAAAGACCTTGCCTTGTGTGGCATGATGCATCTTAATAAGAGAGACTCACCCACACAGTCTTAGTGAGAGTCGACCACATTCCAGAAGTTGTTTCTGACACTCTCTAGTGACTTTCACCCTTACCAGAAAGCCTTTATACTCCATTGATCATATTCAACTTCACAAGGTAGCACAAAATTGTATATTCAACTCATTGCTACAGGAAGATGAAGTAAGGTAAAGAGGAGAGGAGTTTTGGGTCTCTATTTGAAGTATGAATACCATGCTTCCGTACAAGATACAGTATTTAGTTTTTACCATATCCTTTTCCGTTAGAGGGAAAAAATGGGTCGTTAGAACAAAATTGTCCCGGTTTAACATCCTGATATTACAGTACTGAGAGACTTGAGCTTCAGTCGGTTAAGAGTGCTGTACACTATAATATATTATATGGCCCCCGTGTCCAATGGACCGGGTTAATCTTGCTATCGCCAGTCAAAAAAAAAAAAAAAACACTTCTTAGGTGACCCAAATAATTTCCTAAGGTACATAATCGATGCGTATCAACTGCAGAAACAAAAAAGTCAGTCAGAAGCCAGCCCTTACCCCAACAAAGGGTAGAGAGGATCAGCAAGAAACACAAGAAAGGAAAAAGAGGTGACAGGAGAAGAACACATATCAAATTTTCCCCACATAAAGCAAGCACACAAGCATTCATAAGTACCAATCACTCATCAACCCCCGAATTCAATGGCTTCTCCTCAGATGTTATACTTCCGAACAAGGTCTATTCACATCAACATCTGGGATAAACACCTTCCAGGTTTGTCATTTAAAAGGGTCCCGAGACCTTCATGTACTCTCTCTAACAAACTTCCTCCATTCATTCCTGTCATTTGCTAATTCTTTTGCTTCAACCATTCCCTTTTCATGTTTTGACACAAATTCTGATACCATATCATACCATCTTCTTCTCGGCTTTCCACGCCTTCTTCTTCCTTCCACTTCACTGACATAGATCCTTTTAACCTTATAAACTATTCTTTCTTCAAGCATTATTGTCATGTGACCATACACATACATACAAGTTTAACCCTTAACCAACGGCGCACGACATCTGTCGAGTAAAATAAATTTGGACTATGTGGCGGTGCACCACATACTGTATGTCGAGTGCCATTTTCAGCACGTAATGTTGCTGAGAGAGAGAGCTGAGCGGTGGGACGAGCGTAGTAACCTTATGACCGCTCCCCACGACCACCGTGGACGTACTGAACTGTATACCACCTTCCTCCCCCGTCTCTCACTCGCTACACAGGGAATTATGTACCAAAATTACCTTATTTTAGGTTTTTTGCACTTGTGTTGCACGATCGTTGCAAGAGAACCAGTGGTCGTACAAGGATGGTTCGGGTGTCATTGGAAAGCTCTGTTTACGCCCTTTCAGGGATAGATACTTGTTTTACACTCTGGGTCTTGTTTATGCATGAAAATGAGCACGGAAACAACCCAATTTAGGGTAAAAACCCACCGCTAGGCGGCAGTGTAAAATACCCTACCACCCGCTCTTTGTGTGTTAAAGACCGTTTTTTCCACAGGGAATGTGGTTATAGTCTCACGTCCTAAATGGCAGCTTTCCAGGCAGCCCCGTCATGGCCTGCCTTTTTTGTCAAGCTCTTTATTTTGAGATCGGACTGGAGTACCTGATCCCATGTTATTCTAGGTCTACCCCTACGCGCAGCTCACAGTCCGGCATTTCCTCACCCAGTTCTGATCATCCATTCTCTCCACATGTCCAAACCAACCAAGTCGGCTCGTGCGCATCACTTCACTGACACTCCTAATGCCCAGATGCCTTCTTAATTCCTCGCTCGATACCCCGTCCCTGAGATTAACCCCACATATCCATCTCACCATTCTCTTCTCATTCCTTTCTATTCTATCGATATCCTACGCTTTAACCGGCCACGTCTCCGAGGCATAAGTCATTGCACTCCTAACACTCAAGGTATACACCTTCCCTTTAAGGTGGGGTGGGAGCCCTCTCATGGTCAGGAGTGGCAGCAGCTCTCTACACTTTCCCCAGTCACTTCTAACTCTAGCAATGGAGCCAACTTCAGTGCCACCTCCGGCGGAAACCGTATTGCCGAGGTTGCAGAACTTATTCACACATTCCATCGTTACACTGTCGAAATCAACAATTATTATGTTCTCTCCACCAACCAACTTTACTCCTAAACTACACCCAATACGCCCCAAATAAACTTAGCCTCCTATGCAGATGACATAACACTCTCATGCACACACCATGACCCAAAAAGAGCAACAGATCTCCTTCAACCCTATCTCAACACACTACATGGCTGGTGCACTACAAACAGACTTAATCTAGCCCCAGCCAAATCCACCGCAACCCTGCTCACAAGCTGGACAGGAGAAGACGAATACATCCCTCAACTCACCATAAACAACACACCCCTAACACATACACACACACCCAAAATCCTAGGAGTAACATATGATACTCATATGACATTCAAACAGCACACCACAAACATTAAAAAGAAACTGACACCCAGACTTAACACCCTCAGGTCACTTGCTCACACAAAATTTGGACACAACAAAGAAACTACCACCACAGTATATAAACAATACATAAGATCAGTGATGGAATACGCAAGCCCAGCCTGGGCTTCTAACCTAGCTGAAACACATCATAAGACCTTACAGACTATTCAAAACAAAGCCCTGAAGATCATTACAGGCTGCACAGCTACTGCACCCACAGATCACCTACATCAAGAAACCAAAATCCTCAAAGTCAAAGACCATCTGGACATGAGAGGCACTCAATTCCTGGCAGCAGCCTCCACGAACCAAGACCACCCACTAAACTACATGGCAACACACCCACAGACACCAAGAAATATCAAAACAACACCCAGCACACGGTATCACACACAATTATTGTCCTCTCTCCCTCCCTGCCCACCCCGAACCAACTTCCAGAAGCACATCCATACTCATATCTCTCACCGATCCATCCACTCACTCACAGACAACACGCAGCTGCATGCACGACCTCCCGAAATCCATCCTTCCGAATCCTCCCTTCCTCGCGAGGACAGAGTCCACCTGGCCAGGCTGAGATGCGGACACCATCCAGCTCTCCTGAGCTATCAGAAGAGACTGGATGACTCCGTTGTCGACGCCTGCCCGGGACGTAACACAGCACCCCATACCATTAAACACATCAGAGAAGACTGCATTTCACACAACCACTTATGCCAACAACACAATCTACACTCAATGAGAGCTCTGTGGGAAAGCCCGATCGTGGCCATGGCCTTCCTCAGGGTCTCGGGGCTGTTCGGCCAGGCAGCTTAGGGAACAACAACAACAACTCCTAAACTCGATTAATGAAATTAACAAACACATGTGGCAGTCCGGGGATTCGAACCTAGGATGCTCACACCGAAAATCAACACACTTATGCATTGCACCATGAAGACAGTTAAAGAATGATGCACAAGTCTACGATTTATTATGCAGTTTCGAATCCTGCATACCAATCTTAGCATGTACTATTGTGGACATAAGTCCTGATACACCTGCCCGGCAGAGAATCGCGAATTGTGTTGGTAACATTGATGCACCCCCCGACCCCACTCCTTCCCCTCTCTACTACCCCCTCCCTTCCTCTTTCTTTCCTGTTTCACGTCTGTAAGCCTCTCCCCCTGGATTGTTTCCACCACTGTGACTATAACCATGGGATGATAAATATCACGATAAGCTCTCTCTCCTTCATTTCTCTCATTTCTCCCTCTATCATCGTATCTATGTATTTTTATGCATGCTTTCCAAATCTTCTTCCTAAAATGAAATAACATATCATTAAAATAGCAATAGGTTACCTAGCTCATGTTCATATTTGCCAATTATTATAAACCTAGCTCAATATAAGGTGTTATGATCCATTCGATTATGTAAGCATATTAACGATATAATGATATCTGAGTCAGATACAATTGAGACTTTAATATACTTTTACATTCTCATAGTTCAATTAAATTATGATTAATTAAGCCCATATATCCCAATATCTGGAGTAGGCATGTATATATGTGTTTTACTGTATAAATTATAGGTTTGACACCTGCAAGGAGATAAAGAAAACCTAATATTTAGTAGTGGCCCCGTAATCATTGACAATTATGCCTATTACATAAGGCCTCCTCTTCAAACGCTCATTTACTGTAGTTTGAATCTACCGCGCAGAGCATAACAAATTTGAGGAGCCTTCATCATGAGCGCACGCAACCTCACTCATGGTTCTGTCATTATGAAATTGGGTTCTCACTACGAAAAAACTTTGTAACAAATAATAAATAAAAGAAAATAAGAATAACTATTCATAAGCTTTCCATATACTCGTGGATGTACTTGTGTGGATATTTGACCAGACGCTGACTTCAGGCATCATACTTCCTTCTTCACTGACATATCAAGTAAACCAAAATCCTTAATACATCAACGAATGGGAAGGGGATGGTCGGGAGGGCCCCAGTCGTCAATGATTGCGGGGCCACTACTAAATATTAGGTTTTCTTTATCTCCTTGCAGGAGTCAAACCTATAATTTATTAGTGGCCCCTCCATCATTGACGATTATGCCTGATATCTAAGACTGGAGGGGGACATTCGTAATCATATCATAACTCTAGCAAAAGCAGATAATCAAACAACCACATAGTATTCTTACTTTGTAAAAGAGATATATTTTTGCGCATAAACTTTATACAGCATATATATACAAAAAGGGGTACAAGCAGGAGCGTGCTTCGAAGAAGCCTGCTTGATTAAAGAGGGTTAACTCTGAGACTCTGTACACAGATCTGCTAGTTAAGAAGGCACCCCACTTAAAGTAAGTGGTGAAAAATAAAAACTTATAAGTCTACATGTGCACATATAAACCCCAATAAACTAGTGGATATATTCCTAAAAATATACCCAAACATAAAATGAACTCTTGTACTTTCACAGAAGTACTTACATCAAAAATAAAATTCGCAGTCGCAACTACTGAGATTTCTTAAAATTATATTGCTTCACAGCCAAAACTACTTACAACAAGAATTGTTGTTTTACTACTATTGTACTTTAGCACAATTTCCTGTAATGAATACTACAGAGAAATTTTATATCACAACACCTACATACAGTATCACAGCTCGTATGCTCCGTACACATACTCCGGCGGGGTCTAGGGTGTCCTATGTTACACTGACTGCAACCCCCCCCCCCCCCCCCCCCCCCCCCTCTTTTCTTAATCTAAACAATAAGTGACTTAGAGGCCACATAGACCCTCTGCCTTAAAGCTATACATGGCATGGAAGGTCTGTCTAGAGCTACTGAAAGGTATCGAGTCAAAAACGTATGATTAGAGGACCATAGGTGCGTGGACGCTATGTCCTCAACAGAAAAATTCTTAAGGAAACGCAAAGAGGCCGCCCATTTGCGTAAATCGTGGGCTCTTCCCACAACGCCGGGATTACTCTCTTGAATGACTTCGACTAGGAGGGCGGGTGCCCAACCCCGAAAGGGGTTGAAATAGGGGAGCTATCCCCCCGCCAAAGGCGGCTTTCTAGGGCCTTTCCTAGCTGATGCTGAGAGGATTGGGTTCTAGTCATGTGGTGATGGGCTGGTCTATCAGAGTGAGAGCTGAGCAATCTCTGCCATACCCATAGCTTACTCTGACTTTTCCTTTAACTTATATATTTTCTAGATCTTACGTGACGGCGTCTCTTCCGTGGATTGACCTCCCAATCTACCAAGATTGGAAGCCAAAGCGTCACATTTTTCCCTTGCCCCTCAACTTTCTCTTCATAATTGCTGAGGAGCACAGGGCCCTGGGTGGGGCTTTGGTTTCCCGGGCATTTCTGCACCCTCCTCAGCCCCCCGCCATGGAGTGGCTTCGGTCACCCAGGCTTTATTGTGGTCGGCGGGGAGGGTTCTGTGGGGGCACTCGGTTATGGCCTTGGAATTGCTCGGGGCCTTGGGGCTGTTCGGCCAGGCAGCTTGGGGAACAACAACAACAACAACAACTTCGACTAGGAGAGAAGCTATCTTACGTTTCATTACGCATTTGCCCGTACTAAGGGTCTTCAGGGTTTCTTTAGTGATATTCCCTGGACCTCGTTCTTTTCTAATGATACACACTCCACCTTGAGCCACATACAAGATTTTGTAAAAATTGGAATGGAAACTTTTATTCCTCATCAAAAGTACAGTAAAAGATCTAATTCACCTAAATGGTTTGACCATAATTGTGCTAGAGTAACTGAACAAAAAACAATAGCCTACAATGCATACACAAGATCAAAAACACATGAAGCCTTTAATTACTTTAGAAACATCAGAAATCATGCCAAAACTGTATTAAACCTAACTAAATCAAACTTTCTCCACAAGCAGGCAAATAAACTTCTAAATAATCCAAATGATAACATAATATTTTGGTCTACTCTTAACTCATTTAAATCCAACTTCACTACTGCTTCATCCATTCCACCATTAAAATCTCTGACTGGCAATCTTGTAAGTGACCCACGAGTTAAAGCTAATCTTCTTGCAGATATTTTCTCCACCAACTCAACCTTAGATGAAATAAATCAAGATGTCCCTGTACTTAATTTTAATTCGCCTGAAATTCCCTCACTTAAGATCCACACCAGACATGTCAAAACTATTTTGCAAAATCTCTCAGTAGATAAGGCTCCTGGTCCAGATGAAATTCCTCCAATAGCACTTAAGAATTGCTCCTTGGTGCTCGCTCCTGTATTGGCAAAAAATTTCCGTCTGTGTACTCATACCTCATGCTTCCCAGTACCCTGGAAAGAAGCAAACATCCATCCAGTTCCTAAAAAGGTGCCTCTTCAGATCCATCAAACTACAGACCAATAGCTATAACTTCCACTCTTGGTAAAGTCTTTGAAATTATATTAAATAATCACATAATTAAGCATCTTGAGAATAATAATTAATCAGTGATAGGCAATATGGTTTTAGACGATGTCGATCAACTGCAGACATGCTTTGCCTTCTTACGCATCAAATCAACCAAGCTACAGACCAACATGGTGAAACACATACAATAGCACTGGATATATCAAAGGCATTTGATAGAGTCTGGCATCAATCCTTATTGTCGAAGATGTCACACTACGGCCTTGCACCATTAGTTCCACTAATTTTTCTTATCTTCATAACAGAAAAATATGTAATGATAGATGGCCTTTATTCTCAATTTCACTCAATAAATGCTGGTGTTCCCCAGGGATCAGTTTTGGCCCCAATTCTGTTCCTCATTCATATCAATGATCTCGTATCTACCACTCATAATCCAATACATTCCTACGCAGATGACTCAACACTCCACAGTTCCTTCACATTTACCATTCTTTCACCCAACCCGATCTTATAAATTCAAAAATAAACACTGCAATTTCTCTGAACCAGGACCTTTCTGGAATTGATGGATGGGGACAAAAGAATCTAGTTTCCTTTAATGCACAGAAAACCAGTACATTCAATTTTCTAACCGACAAAATCTCACTGACTCATATATTTTTTAATGATGTAAATATTCCCACTTCCCCTAGTATAGCCATTCTCGCGGTAACATTAACTACTAACTTGAGCTGGACACATTATGTTAGAAGCATTGCTAAGAATGCCTCTAAAAAACTGGGACTCCTGTACAGAGTTCGAGAATTCTTCACTGACGAGCAGTTGGCCGTAATATATAAAAGTCATGTGCGTTCTCAGATGGATTATTGTTCACCTCTGTGGGGTGGAAGTGGAGTGGTTGCATTGAGGCAGTTGGACAAAATTCAAAATAAAGCTATTAGATTAATCAATAACCCTGCAATCACACAGGACCTTCCTACATTATCCATACAAAGAAACGTTGCATCCCTTGCATTATTCTACAGATATTTTCACAGCAATTGTTCCGAGGAACTTGCTTCAATTGTGCCGCCTCTCCACATCTTTCCCCGTAGAACTAGGGCAGCTGAGAGCGCCCATGAATTTACACTTTCTCCTCCACAATACAGAACTTCTGCTTACCAAATTCATTTATCCCCAGAACTACTACTCTTTGGAATTCACTTCCCTCGAATTGCTTTCCACAAACTTACAATCTACAAATGTTTAAATCCAGTTGTTACAAACATTTTATGAATGGAGGATGCCTTTAGGCACATGGACCTTTTTGTTTTATCTGTGTTTTTCCTTCCTCCGTTCATTGTCTCTTTTAACCCTCCAGCCCCGGCTATGTATTATATATATTCCAGGAAACCTGGGTGTTTTGGCCGAAAAACGTCTAGGCTAGGCTACCGTATATTCGTTAATCAGACTGCTTCCCGCATTCCCGCGCATCCCCAAGCGTAGCTGTGTTATTTACCTGTAGAATGGCATTAAGTAGGGCTCTCTAAGTCAACTGGTTGAGCTGTGATGATTTCATTGGAGATAACTTTATGGCCAAAACAGCCACTTTACACCACTTTTCGATACTTAACAACAACATACAGGCACACACGAACAAGCGACGCTCTCCTTCTTGTGGCCGGAGATGCGGGGCGTCGGTCCAGCCGGCTGTTGTTTACATGCGTCGGACCGACGCCTCGCACACGAAGCTCACAGGCTTTCAACCACTGGGCGTTCAAGAGGCCTTCCGGGTACCTGTTATATGCTTTTTTATGGGCGTTCAAGAGCCCTTCCGTGGTGAGAGGGTTAAAAAAAAAAAAAAAAAAAAAAAAAAAAAAAAAAAAAAATGATACCCATAAAGCACCCTGTTGATTCAGAGGTGCTACTCTCAAATATTTGGTTAGCGCTTGCACTGGACATAAATTATGGTGCACTTTTCCCCTTTTCAACGCCGGCACCGTGAACTCTGAAAACACGTGTTCACTGTGTTCATTTTTGGCGATGAACCCTGGGGAAGGTGCAATGTGAATACACTCATTGAGCCTACCAAACCTTATGCAATTAGGTGTGTTGCTCATCGCCGCCAGCTCAGATACCCTGTTCCCGGTAGCCAAAGCCATAAGGAATACTGCCCTTTTTTAAAAGTAAGTCAAAATCTGCAGTATTTTGGTACAGACGGGAATGAAGTAAAGACAACGCTTTGTCCAGAGACCAGGTAGGCATGAGCTGACGGGGAGGTGGGCGGAGTTTAAAACATGCTCTCATGAAACCTGTTTCCTCCGCTAATGGTATGGTTAGACCTGTAAGGTCAGAGAATGGCATCCTAATCGCTGTTAAGTGATTTTTTAACGTTACTACAGATAGACGTTTCTGCTCGAACAGATAGTTTAAATAATTAAAAACCAAAGCCACCGAAGGTACGGTTTGTTCTGTTCTAAGTATCCAAGAAGTAAAGGACTGCCAGTGCGATTGATACTGTCTCTTTGTAGATTGGGTATATTGATTCATGAATTTATCGGTCACGTTTCTACCATACGGTGTTGGCCACTTGGCCTCCTGAATGTCCATAATGCAAAAGTCAGCAAGGTCTCTAGGTTGCCAATCGTGTCTAAGTGGAAATACCCGACCGGGAGCGACACCGGGTTCGGGCACCATGTTTTCAATTGCTGGTACCACAACTACGCCGGCCACAGGGGCGCGATTAACGAGACTACGCCCCGATAATCCTGTAGTTTGTTTACTACGTGGCACATTAGAGAAGCGTCTGGTGGCGTAAACAGATAAACGGAACTCCACATGTTCCAGGCCGTCACCAGTGCGTCGGGTCCTCCCGCCGGCGTTATTGTCCGGCGGGTGAGGTACAGCGGGAGTTTGTGAGTCTCCTCGGACGCAAACAGATCCACTTGTGGACGGTAAGGCTCCGCAATCATTTGGTCGAAAATGGTTTGCTTGAGTGCCCATTCTACTGTTGTGCTCTGTCTCCGAGACAGAGCGTCTGCCCAGACGTCTGCTACGCCTGGGAGATAAGATGCGTGAAGATGAATGTTCAGCTTGTCGGCTAGAACAAAAATCTTTTCTGACATGTTTAGCAACTTCCGAGATCTCGTTGACTCTTGTTTCTGAATGCAGTGAACCGCATTCAGATTGTCCATCCTGAAGGCCACCGATTTGTCCCGTAAAGTAGAGCCGTGAGCCTGAAGGAAATACAAGAGGACTAGTAACTCTTTGACATTGATGTGGGAGGTTTCTGAATGGGACCAATGCCCTTGACCCTGATGCCCGTGATTTGACTGAAAGCCCCAACCTATCGTTCCTGACGCATCCATACCGTCGGCGGAAGAGAGGTCCATGACATGACCGAGTGCAATGTTTCCCTCTTCGCCCAGACCGCTAGTAAGCTGTGTATTAATTTTGGGATGGGCCATAATGTTTCCGCCGGCAATAGTGGAAAACATTTGATGCCCTCCAATATTAAACGTTTGACTTTCAACCGGTCCAACTTTACAGTTAGTTGAATCCAGTTGAGAGAGCCGACCAGAGATTCCCAGACTCTCCGTGTCGTAGTCAGACTGTGAAGAAACATAAACAGTTTCTTGCGAAACCTGTTCCGATTGTCCACACTCTGACTCAGAGTGAGAGCAGCTGTGTCCCAGACCAGCCCTATCCACTGGACCACTCGTGAGGGAACAAGGTTTGACTTTACCGGGTTTACCCTGAATCCTAGAGATTTTACATGATTTAATGTTATGTTGACATGATTGATGCATAACTGTTCCGTCTCTGCCACCACCAGCCAGTCGTCTAGATACCACAAAATCCTGATCCCTTGTTCTAACATGGGCATCAGGGCTTGCCGGACTAATTTCGTGAATAAGCGAGGTGCTAGGTTCAATCCGAACGGCATCCTCTGAAAGACATAAGTCTGATGCATTATTCGTAAGGCCAGAAATCGTTGAAACCTTTTGTTTACTGGGACGTGCCAATACGCGTCTGTCAGGTCTAAAGAACACATCCACCCTTCCGGCGGAAGTGCTAGCCTGATTTGATTCACTGTCAGCATCCGGAAGGAAACGTTGTGAATGTGAAGGTTCAGATAAGACAGGTCTACGACCGGCCTCATCTGAACACTGTCCCTTTTGGGCACTAGAAAAAGTTTGTACGTAAATACTGGGTAATTTTGAGGGACCGGGATGATGACATTCTTGGCGATAATTTCTTGGATCAGTGACTCCACCTCTAATGAAACAAAATTTGCCTTTGTCGGCTGACATAAGCGAGGTCGCCGGAGCCACTGCCAGGTAATGCCTTTGCGTGCCACCATCCTCGCCCATGTGTTTAATGGCCATGCGCGATGACACGCCCGGAATGACCCAGTTAGCAGACAAGGGTTCGCCGGCTGGACTACCCTCTGATCCACCCGCCGTAAGACTGGCCCTGGGAGTGAGAGAGACCCTAGTTTCTTGGTGGTGGTGGTGGTGTATGCTTAGATGACTGGTCGGGTTTGGCAGGAGACGGGCCCTGGCCCGGTCGTTGATACTTTTGTCCCTTATGATTACCTGAAAACTTTCCTTGCTTGTATCTGTACTGAGCCTGACCTTGGGTGGAAGAGGACTTAGGCAGATGAAAGGGCTTTGCCCCACCAGGCTGAGCTTTTGCGACTAGTTTGGGCTTGGTAAAATTGAAAGCAGGTTTCTTAGATGGGGCGGGACTGTGCTTAAAGGCCTGAGCCATGTTGAACACTGTTCTCCACACATCAGGGGACATTAACCCTCTCACCACGGAAGGGCTCTTGAACACCCATAAAAAAGCATATAACAGGTACCCGGATGGTATCTTGAACGCCCAGTGGTTGAAAGCCTGTGAGCTTCGTGTGCGAGGCGTCGGTCCGACGCATGTAAACAACAGCCGGCTGGACCGTCGCCCCGCATCTCAGGCCACAAGAAGGAGAGCGTCGCTTGTTCGTGTGTGCCTGTATGTTGTTGTTAAGTATCGAAAAGTGGTGTAAAGTGGCTGTTTTGGCCATAAAGTTATCTCCAATGAAATCATCATCACAGCTCAACCAGTTGACTTAGAGAGCTCTACTTAATGCCATTCTACAGGTAAATAACACAGCTACGCTTGGGGATGCGCGGGAATGCGGGAAGCAGTCTGATTAACGAATATACGGTAGCCTAGCCTAGACGTTTTTCGGCCAAAACACCCGGGTTTCGAGGAATATATATATAATACATAGCCGGGGCTGGAGGGTTAAAGAGGCAGTTAGAACAGGGGACATTACTACTTGATTTGCAATCCTATCCGGGAGCTTCTTCATGAGAAACATCCTTAGATCTTGTCTTGCCCGCACCGCCTCTAGCAAGGCTGTACGGATATCTCCCAGTGACTGTATAGAAGTCTGGAGTAGCAAGCGTCTAGACAGTTCGATTGCCTTTCGGACTTCCGCGTCCGCGATTGCCTGAGCAGATCTTAGCATTGACTTCGCTACCTGTTGTGTGACAATATACTGGGAAAACAGTCTATATGCCTTCCCACGTAGCCTAAACTCCCGGTCTAGGTGAGCTGTGGAAGGTGTAGAAAAGGGATCTTTAAGCTCGCATAGATTAATTTTAGGGGCAACTAAGAATGCAAATAAAGCAGAGGGAACTCCGCCGGCAGAGAATACCGGCATAGAGAACCAAGAATTGCTTTCTTGTGGAATTTGGTGCGAAGATTTAGAGGTAAAAGTTGTTGCAAAGTTCTTAGCCTCCACTTCCCATTCCACCCAAGGTCCCGGACCCAACTGCCCCACCTTCAAAACTGGATTTGCGGCTGTGTCTGTGAACGTCTTTAAATCTAACTCTGGTGTTAGAGCTGACAGTGCTTTTATATCATTGAAACCGTCATGCTTGGTCCAGTCCGAAAACAGTTTTGAAGCTGACGCAGGGGGTAGGGCAGGTGTAGAAGTATACACAAAATAATCATGGTGATAATAGTTAGGAATGGCCTTAATATTAACATCAAGTATATTTCCCATAATATCTAAAGCACGTAACTTCCTAGATTTATTACCCTGGATTACCCACTCACGTGGTACCGGAAGCTCCCCTGACATAGTGGATTGTGCTACCTCTGGCTTTGCTGGGAACATTGTTACCCATGACTCATCCGGCCCGTATAAGAGGGGCATAGCTCCCTTTCTGATTGGTGCCTTATCTAAAGGGGGAGGATTTACATCTGCTACTACTCTCACATTGGAAGTAGTCAGTGCCGCCGAAGTTGGCCTAGTAACAATAGTAGGTGATACAAGGGGAGGGTGCGGAATTTGTGCCAAAGCAATGGAAGTAGCCAGAAGTCGGACATTCGATGCTGTCGTGGAAGCTCCCAAACCAACTGTAGGAGTCTTCAGCTGCTGGCCAAAAAACTTAGTGCATTCGCTAGTAACCCATTAATTTCATCATTTGTGATAAATTTAGCAGAGGATGAACTATGTGGCGAATCATTCCTACTCTGAGAGTCGTCTATCAATGAACCTGACTCTTGAACCTCCATCTCTCAGAAATAATAGAATCCCCATCCCTGTCCTCCGGCCTCTCATGAGAGGATCCCGCCGAAGCCGGGACCCCCTCATGCTGCCATGTTAAGTCCGGGATGGACGATGGGATCTCAGCGTCCCGGTGGACGTCTGCCACTACCTGTGTTGCATGAACAAGACGTGAGCCTTCACTCCATGGCTGGGAGTACCTCCAAACTCCCTGGCCTTGGCCGGAACTCACTTGTGAGCTAGGTACCACATCAATTACCAAGCCCTCACTCGATCCCTCTAGAGGGTTATATCTTCTGGCAGAACTCTCTAAGTCTAAAGCTGGTACATGTGAACTAGGATAATATCTGGTGACAACCTGTCCGCCGGTATATTCTCCACCATAATCTCTGACTCCACTCCCGACCTGTCAGATTGGACATTAGACATGTCGGGAGTAGAGGCAGAAAGCGAGGTACGAGGCTCCGGCGAACGCCGGGAGGCCTTGCGTACATGAGTATCCTTTTTTGGAAGACTTGTGACTTCGTCTCGACTTAGATTTTACACTAGGACTGTCCTTGGTCTTCTCCTCCTTGCTCTTCTTCCTCGAAGGTGAAGTAGAGTGACTATGTGTCTGCTGTCGGAGGGGAGACCGTGACTTGGAAGCTGTCGCCGGGGGTGTCGGCGCTCGAGATCTCTTAGATGTGCCGGGGGAGGGAATAAGCCCTTTACCCTGCCCAGTCTCTGCTGACTTACGCACATTTACTCTACTTTTAGAAGGGGTACGTTTAAGTGGGGGATGCTCAACACTCAATCGTTCCCACAGAACTATGTTATCGCACTGAAGAGCTTTATGAGCCATTGATGTAGCATAAGTACAGTAAACCCTCGCCATCTCGGACCACTAGAAGTCGGAAACCCGTACTAGTCGGACTGGCTACCGCCTCTCGGACATGCACTTCGGTATTTCGGACATTTCCGTCATCGTTCCGACAGTCTCTGACGTTGTGGGACTTTTTATAAGTATTCAGAAAATGTCCGATATTATATTTTTCAATTCCATTGCATTAGAAATTATTCAAAGATTACAAGAAGTCCAAATAAGACATAGTTATGTTAATGTATAAGGGAGTTACGTAGATGCATTAGAGAGATAGATAGATAGAAAGAGAGCTACAGAGGGGGAGTGAGCGATAAACACGAACTATTATGAGACGGACTTAATTGGTTCTGAAAAGACATGATAGATAGATAGACAGAGAGTTGCAGAAGGGGAAGTGAGCGATAAACACGAAATATTATGAGACGGACTTAATTGGTTCTGAAAAGACAAAGGAGACATTTTTATTGACTCTTTTTCATGTTATTATTTGTGTGCTAGAAGGATAATATTGTTTTCAATTCCATCGCATTAGAAATTATTTATAGATTATAAAATAAGACATAGTTATGTTAATGTATAAGGGAGTTAATTAGATGCATTAGAGAGATAGAGAGAGAGTGGCTAGGGGCGAGCGGGCGATAAAATACTAACATATACGAGACGGACTTATGTTTCTGAAAGACAAAGGAGACATTTTTATTTACTCTCTTTTTCATTTTATTATTTGTGTGTTAGAAGGGTAATATTGTTTTCAATTCCATCGTATTAGAATTGATTCATAGATTAAAAAAAGACCAAATAAGACATAGTTATATATATGTATAAGGGAGATAGATGCATTAAATAGATATATAACAAAACAAAAAACAAAAACAAATCTCAATTTCTCTGGTGACGCGGACTTTACTCTTCTAATTCGGAATTTTCCCTCTCTTAACCCTTAATTAGCGGCTCACCACATAAGTCGTATTTAATAAAGCTGGACTATGTGGCGGCGCTCGACATAGGTCGAGTGGCAATTTCAGCACGTAATGTTGCTGAGAGAGAGACAAGTGGTGGCAGGAGACTAGCGAGCGTATGACTGCTCCAGACCACCGCGGCGAACCTACTGACACGAATCTCAGCTCCCTCCTCCCTCTCTCACTCGCTACATACTGAATTATATGGGGAAAGTACCGAATTACATGCTTTTTGCACTCGCGTTGCACGGTTATTGCAAGAAAACTAGCCATCATAAAAGGATCGTTATGGTGTCATTCGAAAGCTCTGTTTATGCCCTTTCAGGGATAGGTACTTGTTTTACGTTCTGGGTCTTATTTAGGCATGAAAATGATCACGTAAACAGCCCTATTTTGGCTAAAAACACCCCGCTGGGCGGTACATATAAATAAACCGCATAGGCCGCTCTTAAGGTGTTAAGTCGGACATAAGTCGGACTTCGGACATCTCGGATTTTCGGTCATCTCGGACTGGGTCTCCCCCCAATTAGTCCGAGATAGCGAGGGTTTACTGTAGTTAGGAGTTGTCTGACTTCTCGCAATGCAACCGCCGCGGCCTGATTATTGTGCTGTAAGACTTGGATACTTAACTGACTACAAAAAGCACAATTCTTAGTAACCCACAAACCCCTTGACCGGTCTAAGCATTTGACGCATCTGATGCACAGTGTATGAGCAAAAATCGAGATCCCTGAAAAGGAGGGTGTTAAGCACAGAGCAAAAACAGGGTCTAGTGTAGCCATGACAGAGACTGGAGAAAAGCTAACCCACTCCCGGGCTTCGCCTGGTCCTCTGTTGACCCGCCGGAACTCCGCCCTGGAAAAAAGAAAATTTACAGGAATTAATGCTCATAAGGGTACCCAAAATGTTCTAACACAAGTGTTAATGAACCGCCGGGCAACGAGACGTAATACACCACTATTACCTCTTGTTACCCTGTAGGTTCATATGTAAAGATTTTAGAATATCTTTACTTATCCAAAAGATTTAAGAATATCCTCTGACATGATATAAAGACGAGCATATCTTTATAAATGACGCAGTCTTCCCAGTGGTTTTTGTTCACCGGAAACCCATATTAAGACGCCGGCCTCCTTATTATCGCAGTTAAAAGGGTAAGCCTATCTTAATTTCTTTTGATCTGACTTCTCTCGAAGCTTTCATAGATCGCCGTATTTCGAAGGCCTCAATACCCAATTGTATCCCTCAATTGTCTGGCCAACCATACCGAATTGCAAATCCGTTAATCCCACCCTCCCAAGGTTCAACCGCCGGCTGTGAAATTAATTTAATGTTAACCCCAATTGTTCCTATCCCCACGTCTTTGCAAAAGATCGCCGGGGTGGAAAGATCAATCATACACAACAGCCTAGTTTTTTAATGGCTTTGCAAAAACCGGGAAAAACTAAACCAACAGGTGTCCGCATGAACACCTAGTTAAATGGGTATAGCCATCCCGCCGGGAAACACACAGTAAGCCTGAACACAGGCTTCACTATAGAGACGCAGTTCCTGAAGAGCCCTCAAGCGACCACTCGCCGGGGGAAACAAGCCTATTTTAACCACGCGTGATTAAAACTCGGCAACCAGCCGGATTTTCTCGGCGCAATCGAGAAAACCCGCCGGAAAAGGCAACCCACACAAACCAGATGAAATCTGATACACAAATAGTCCCTGGATTTAGCCAAAACACAACTAATTCAGGACACACATGACACAGTAGTACATATTTATACAATAAATCAATAACACTTGTACAGTGGTGCACCAACTTTCGCTACATCTCGATTCGCGGATCGCACTTTCGCGGCAGTGTCTAAATATCCCGCCGATTTGAGTTTGGCGGTAAAAACTCACATTTTCGCGCCCGAGCTTCGAAAATGAAGGCCTATTCAGCCACAAGCAAGAGGATTCGGTAGAGGAAAAATAAATGTTTGTGTCGAAACACGACCCAATACCAGTATATAGTCACCCAATGACTATAACTAATCAATACACATACTTACAAATACTCAATAAAATTATTTGTACTTACAAATAGGCCTACTCATGTTGAACGTACCTAGCCTAGTCACCCAATGACCCAGAATTGCTAAACAACTAAAACGAATTGGTACACTTACTTACAGTCAATACTTTAATGAGTCTATAATACTGATTAGCAAAGCATTATAATAGGTTACACTGCTTAGACATAAGGTTATAAGGTGCCACCGCCATAGGCGCCATTTGCAAATGCACTGTTTGGGTTCAAGCGGCGCCATGATGCCATCTAGTGGCCTTAACTGAAACTGATGTCTTGGTTCAAATTATAGGCGCATTTTGCTTGAGTTTTGGCTCGAGCCAAAATGCGCCTCATAGTATCATATACGGTTGGAGCATCAGTATCGTACCGTAACGCTAAGTTCGCTAACTGAACTCTACCAAAACATTGCATAGGCCTATGGCGGTGGTTCAGAAGAAGTATAAGAACTGTAATTCATTATTATGCCTTGCTAATCAGCACTATAGACTCATTAAAATATTGAGTACCTGTAAGTAAGTGTACCAATTCCAGTTTTCGTTGGTGTATAGCAATTCTTTGTCATTGGTTGCCTAGGTTTGTTCAACTTGGGAGTGAGTTTTCGTACATGCCCGGTCCCTATTAAATTAATTCCCATTACCTCAATGCCCCAACTTTCGCTAATCGCACTTTCGCGCCACTTTCGGCGGTCCCTATTGGCCGCGAAAGTTGGTGCACCACTGTACATGTAAAAAAGCTACGAGTGGCTGGCTAGGCCTAAGCAGACGGAAATATCACTTAATCATGTCGTAATAAAAACAAAAAGCCCTGTATCTTATCACAAC
Organism: Paralithodes platypus; assembly: GCA_032716605.1. NCBI lineage: Eukaryota > Metazoa > Arthropoda > Malacostraca > Decapoda > Lithodidae > Paralithodes > Paralithodes platypus. Next base: position 26,620,471 of record CM064544.1, on the reverse strand, counting down.
AGGAACAGCCGCCATCACAACATCGTAGAAAAAATCCCGGGAGAGAGATGCACTGACTCAGGACCTAGAAAAAAACTTCACTAAGTGAAGAAAAATACGCTAGGAATGTCAGTAAACAAACAAATAAGGAAACACATTTTGTGATAGAGTGGTAAATGAGTGGAACGCACTGCCCCAGTATGTAGTCGATTCCGAATCAATAAGGGAGTTTGTTGAAAGTAATCTTGATAAAGCATGGGGAAGTCAAGATTTGAAGTTTGATTATAAAACAAAAATACAGAATAGTAAAAATGTTGCGTCTGCTGCCGCCGCCGCCGCCAACACCGTGAACGACCGCAGCAGTGCAAGTACTGGTACTGAGCTGGATACACAGGCATAGTTTGCCTTTTCCAGAGGATCTACTGTAAGAAACTGTAAGAAACTTCATCAGAAAGATAAGAAGAAGCCTGATAACGCGTAGTTAAAGCCAACTAAATAACTAGGCTAGCTAGCCACGAATTTTTTTTCACGCGTCCACCACGGAACCATGAGGGTACACCCGAAATAGGTGTCCCAAACACACGACCCAAATACACTGAACTGCGGGAAACCCGCCCATGACACTCCTGCTACGCATATCCTAACCTTACTCGATACATCCCAGAGTAAACAAATGAGAAAAAACTCACGAGGGACGCAGCAAATGCGGAATCAGCGGAGCGTGGGGAGACACGTCAGGGCAGGTTGAGCGCAGAGCAGAGAAGAAGGAAGTATGACGCCTGAAGTCAGCGTCTGGTCAAATATCCACACAAGTACATCCACGAGTATATGGAAAGCTTATGAATAGTTATTCTTATTTTCTTTTTATTTATTATTTGTTACTAAGTTTTTTCGTAGTGAGAACCCAATTTCATAATGACAGAACCATGAGTGAGGTTGCGTGCGCTCATGATGAAGGCTCCTCAAATTTTTTATGCTCTGCGCGGTAGATTCAAACTACGGTAAATGAGCGTTTGAAGAGGAGGCCTTATGTAATAGGCATAATCGTCAATGATGGAGGGGGCCACTAATAAATACAATACTATTAAAACAAATCATTGACCCACTCATAAAATGGGTACCTTGATTCAATCATTGAATATTAAAAATTAAAAATATATGGTTAAGTATGTACAGTAGGGTCTCACATAAAACGAGTTTATGGTCGATAAACGAGGGCGTTTTATGCGATTTCGTTTGATGTGAACACAGCATTTTGGTGGCGCAATATCGTCAATGTTCACTGTAAGCGAAAATTTTCGTACAAAGCGAACGATATTTCGTACGTTTTGTACGATATTTCGGCGCTCTACAGTATATGAAAACTCCTCGGATTTTCCCCACTTTGGCGGCGGACTCGTTTTATGTGATCACATTCGTTCTGATCGAAAATTAAATATTAATATTTTAGGTCGGTCGTTTTAATCGAGACTCGTTTTATGCGAACACGTTTTATGCGGGACCCTACTGTATTCTCAATACAGTATTCACCTGTCAACCCACCTCCCCCTTAACTATGGTAGCTCACACTAATCTATTCATATTTCGTAACTAGTCAACACAAACACACGGCTACACACATTAATGTAACATTACACATTACACAAACTTGCATGTTATTTTCTTACTCGAGGAGATTTGGCGTCTTTCAACTGCCTCAGCGAGCGCTGCTCCCTCCGAGATTAACCCCTTCCGTACCAGGGTTCCGTTTATTTTTTTATTTAGCTATATTTAAGCAATTGTATGCAGGTAATGAAGAATATGTGGTATTAAAAAGGGTTAATTGAGATGGTATAAAGATGTAAACTCTCTGGAACTCTCTCCCAGAATCAGTCTTTCCCTCTTCCTATGACTTAAATTGCTTCAAACTCCGTGTGTCCAGGCATTTTGGCTCGAACGTCCCTTGATTTTGGCCCGGTCACTCTTTCAACTATGGGGGAGGCACTCGCTATAGGCAGTTATGCCTTTTGCCTCCCTCAATCACATAGAAAAAAAAAAAAAAAAAAAAAAAAAATAGTGGGGATGGAGTGGGGGGACGGGGGGGGGGGTACCAATGTTACCAACACAATTCGCGGATCCCTCTCAGGCAGGTGTCGCAGGACTTATGTCCACAATAGTACATTCATTCAACTGCACTAACGGAGGCTATGCATAGGTGAATGGAAAGAGTAATTAATGGGGCACTTAACCCTAAGGAAGGCCTCTCTATAAACTACTCCTGAACCAGAATTAATTATTATGTTCTCTCCACTAACCAACTTTACTCCTAAACTCGATTAATGAAACTAACAAACACATGTGGCAGTCCAGGGATTCGAACCTAGGATGCTCACACCAAAAATCAACACACTTATGCATTGCACCACGCAGACAGTTAAAGAATGATGCACAAGCCTACGATTTATTATGCAGTTTCGAATCCTGCATACCCATCTTAGCATGTACATTCGTTCCAACTGCACTATCGGAGGCTATGCATAGGTGAATGGAAAGAGTAATTAATGGGGCGCTTAACCCTAAGGAAGGCCTCTCTATAAACTACTCCTGAACCAGAATTAATTATTATGTTCTCTCCACCAACCAACTTTACTCCAAAACTCTATTAATGAAATTAACAAACACATGTGGCAGTCCGGGTATTCGAACCTAGGATGCTCACACCGAAAATCAAACACACTTATGCATTGCACACGAAGACAGTTAAAGAATGATGCACAAGCCTACGATTTATTATGCAGTTTCGAATCCTGCATACCAATCTCCCTTGCACACTGCACATTCAAAATCTATGATTCTTTTCAAAGGTCTTCTAGCTCCACTACATCTCATGTGTACTCAGTCACTACTATCTGAGAACACTTTCTTCAACCTTTTGCTCTACCGACATCTTAACTCCACATGCCTCCCTTATGTTTACACTTCTTACTTTGTCTATTCTTCGAACTCCAAAGGCATTTCTTAGCAAATCCATTTCACTGCTCTTACTCGCGACTTATTCATTGTTATGCAATACCAGAGTTTCACATCCATACATCAATGTCAGCACCAACACACCCTCATGCAATCCTGACACTGCTTCCATACCGGTACTTAAGTTTCTGCTCCTAAACAAGACTTTCATTGCTCTGCTCCAGCTACCTCTCTTCCTTGTGTTACTCTGTTTTCTACTTGGATGGAACGGCAAGAGATATGAGTATGGATGTGCTTCTGGAAGCTGGTTTGGGGTGGGCAGGGGGAGAGAGATGACTGTATTTGTATGTGATACTGTGTGCTGGGTGTTGTTTTGATATTCCTTGGTGTCTGTGGGTGTGCTGCCATGTAGCGTAGGAAGCTATATTTATTTGGGGTGTGTGGTGTGTGGCTATATCATGCATGTACAGATTGAAGAGTGCGGGTGACAGGACGGATCCTTGCGGGACTCCGTTTGTGAAGTTTCTGATGCTTGATGACTGACCTTTAACGTGACGATTAGTGCGTATTATATATGTGTGATTAGTTTGCTTGGGAACCAGATTAACTTGCTCATGTAGTGATGTACAACCTATGTGGTGGATTGTGTTCTTTTATTTCAATTTTTTATTTTATTAAACGTTATTTCCACGTAGCGATTTTTATTAGGTATTTTGCATTTATCTTGTGTCATCCAAGTTTTGGTTTGTTTATTTTGCTAGTTTTACAATTTAATTGAAGTCACCACCCAGGATGATGTGTGGGGTGTGTGTGATTTGTTGTGGTTGTGGTCTGTATTCATTAGGTACTGTAAGGGATGTTTGGGGATGTGTGTGTTTATGATGGTTATGTTGGATCTGTTGCCAGTGTGTATTTTGATGGATTGTAATTCTGTTGTGTTATCATTTGGGGGGAGGAGGGTGATGGGGGAGGTGGTGGTGGGGGGGTGGGGTGGTGGTGGGGTGGGGGGTGGGGATTGGGGTGCAGATGAGGGTATGAATGGATTAGGTTGGGGTGTGGTGTGAGAGGTTGAGGATGTGGATGGTATGGCAAGGCTAGGTGGGTTGGGGAGGAGAGGTGTACGGATTGTAGGGGAGGGGTTTGACTGGGAGAGGGAGGGGCATGAGGAACAGGTCAATAATAATAATAATAATAATAATAATGATAATATTTATTCAGTTAGCAATTTACAGAGTTGGTACCACATATTATGTTACAAATATGACATGTACCAGCCTTGCATAATTCCAACTAAGGATAGCCCAATAAGGCCGTTAGGCGTATTTCCATTGGGGTCATTGTGGGATTAGGTTAGCTGGGGAAATGGGGAGGATAAAGAAATAGATACTTTAGAGAAAGTATTTCTAGGGGGTTATTTTAAGATACCTTACAATCCTATAGTAAATATCAGTAATCTGTAATCAGTAATCATTTCAGTTTTGGTTTGTCCATCTCTTATGTCGTATTTAGTGGTAGACATAAGCTTGGTGCTCCCTTTCTCGCAGCTGTACGGTTCAGGTGTTCCTTCAGCTACGTCTGAAGGAATACAGTGTTCTCTTTTCACAGACTGGACTGGGGTAGGTCGTTCCAGTCCTTTGATGGACAGTGAAGAGAATGTTTGCTTACCCTGTCCTTGGATTCTCGGGACCTTAAAATTAAACATCCTGTTTCTTGTATTATGTCCACTCCTTTCATTTGCTTTAACAAAATCATTCTTTAGATACTCTGGAGCTCTGTCATAGAAAATGTTGAAGGCATTAGTGAGCCTGATTTGTTTGGCCCTGTCAGAGACATTGAGCATACCTAGTGACTGAAGTTGTTCCTGGCCAACATGTGATCTGGGTCCTAGGGTTCAGCACGAACCTAACAATTTTATTTTGGAGTGACCTGAAGTTTTGTGCTGTGCTGATTTAGATGATGCAGAGTACCAGGATGACACAGAATAGTCAAAATGACATTGAACAAGCGCTTGGCAGAGGGTCTTTTTTGGTCCACCGCGGGCAAGCATCCCACCTGTCCCTATCCAGGTATTTTATACGTGCTCTACACTTACACAGGATAGATTCCAAGATTGTTTCACCTGACAAACTCGCGTCCAGTTTTAGTCCGAGATATTTAACTTGTGACACTGTTGTTATAGGAATATCATTACAGTTGGTGAGAAGCCCACAATGTCTTTCCGTTTGCGTTTTGTTCCACATAAGATGGCTTCCGTCTTGCCAAGGTGAAGAGATAGTCTATTGTCCACTAGCCATTCACTACATGATTCTAGTTCTTTGGAAAGTGAAGTGGCAATACTTATTGGGTCTTTTCCCTGAAACCAGAAGCACGCTGTCGTCTGCATACAGTAATAATTTACACTGAGACGCTTCAGTTCCATGTCGTTCACATAACAGAGAAAGAGTAAGGGACCAAGGATGCTTCCCTGCGGGGACCCGACAGTTAATTGGCATAGGATCAGATTATCATCAATTTTGACTCTTTGGGTTCTACCACTAAGATAAGATTTAAAACCAGTTCACAGACCCGATACCCATTGCTTGTACAGTAGTTTATTACATAGGATATCATGGTCTACTGTGTCAAACGCTTTTTGTAGATCAAGAAGAACCATACCGGTGTAGTTACCTTTAGACATTTCTTTACGAATGTGATCCGTTAAGTGGATGAGACAGGAGTCTGTCGACTACATGAATCTGAAACCTGATTGAAACTTATAGAATAGATAATTTTGTTTGAGGTAGTGTTCAATTTGAGTGTATACCACTCTTTCATGATTTTAGATACAATACATAATATGCGAACTGGTCTGTAGTTACCAACTTCTAGTTTATTTCCTTTCTTGAATAGAGGGGTTACAATAGCTTCCTTCAGTTCAGCAGGTACAAGTGTTGGTGTTAATTGACAAGTTGAATGATGTGGGTTAGGGGGCCTGCTATACCAATGGCTCCATCTCGTAGAAATTTTGGCAGGAATTTTGTCTGGTCCTGTGCTTTTATGTACATTTAGGTTAGACAGCTCGTCAAAAGTGTATTTTGATGTAACATTTTGCAATCAAAATGTGTTCGGGTGTATGTCTTTATCTCTGTAGAAATTTCGAAAGGTGGCCGTTGTTGTCGTGTATTTATTGAGAGGTTGAGGTTGGTTCTGTGCAAGTGTGTTTGCTATGGAGGTGAAGGAGATGAAGTAGGTTGAAATTTGTCGTTTATCGTGGCAAACCTGATCATTAATGGTGAGAGCAATATTAGTGTTAGACGAATCCCTTGTCTTGTTGCTGTAGACTGTTGTTTTTTGGTGCCTCCCATAGTTTTCTTTGGGTTATTCTGATATTCCTCTGCCTTATTGTGAAAATAATTAGTTTTCGCTGATTTTATTTTCCTACTTAGTTTATTCCTGGCCCTGTTGAACTCATGTCTCAGACCTTGATCCTGTCTATGTTTCGCTAGCCTTTTTAACAGATTGTCTCTGTGTTCCAGATGGTGTAGTATGTCATTGTTGATCCATGGGTCTGACCTTGCTTTAATTTGTATGTCTTTCAGAGGAGCTACTTCGTCTAGGATGTTTGTGATGATGGTTCTGAAGCCAACCCATGCGTCATTAACGTCTGTATTCCATAAAATGTCCAGAAATGTTTCTTTATTGTAGTTTCTGAGTGACCTTGTTTTGATAACCTTGTGATTCTCTAGGGTAATTTTTGTGGTTTTCCGTGTGCAATATGTGACGAAGTGATCACTTATCCCAGTCTGTATAACCCCTGATTGGGATATTTTGTCCTCTCTGTTACAGTTTATGTGGTCTAATATTGTGGCAGTGTTCTCAGAGATACGTGTGGGGGTTGTGATGAGTTGTTTGTGATTGTGCATTGTCAGTATATGCCTATATTCTCGTACAAGCCTATTATTTGTTGTTTGTAACACAGGTTAAAATCCCCTAGTACATGATGGATTCATTCCGAGGGTCTAGCGATGACAAAGTTCGTTCAAATTTGGTCAAGAATTGTGTGTTGTCTGGTGGCCTATAGCATACCCCAATTGTGATGGGTCTTGTCCTCGGTAGGTCCTCCACAGAGCTTCGTGATTTTCTACATGGAGGTCCGGATCCTAGTTGTGTGGGTGAGGTTGTTTTTTACATACAGACATACTCCTCCCCCATGCCTATTGCGATCATTCCTAACCATATTGAAACATTGAATGTTTATTTCACCATCGTTTATACTTGAATCCAGCCAGGTTTGTGTGATTGGAATTATTGAAGCTTTGTGCCTTATTTAGCTAACAAGTTTATTTCTGACAATTTATGGTACATTGATCTGGCGTTAATGGTGGATAAGATGGAGCCCTTTGTTGGGTGAACACTCTGTATTCATCTTTGATTTTGAATGTGTCCTGGCTGGAATCTGAGTTTGTTAATACTTGGATCATTTACATTAATATTCGGTAATGAATGCAAGGCACAATTATTGCAAAGGAATTCCCGTTCTTCACTGTTGGTATTCTTAGAGATGCACTTCATGTGAGCTACAGGTTTACACTTTACACAGTTTTGGATCTTCTGACGTCGTGTCATGAGTGATTCACAAATAAAACAAATGGTTTCGCAATGTTGTACAGCTGAGTTTTGAGGCAAGTAAATTGTTCCATAAATTTAATCTTTTTGGGTCAATTATTGTGACTGTATTCTAAAATTTGACATCAATAATTTTAATCAAGCATTTTTAACTTGAAGTTTCTTGTATAACCTCTGCTTACTTTTTGTCTGTATTTATTGTTTATCTTTTTCTATTATTATTATTATTATTATTAATATTAATATTGATGATTTTTTAAATTTATTGTTCTTGTTAAAAGAGTACTCTTTGTTTAAATCTGTTGTTACTTCATATTTTGCAATTATTTGTCTTTATATTATATGTATTCATTGTCGATAGTATCAATTGCTTACTTTTGCGATTTCCTTAGTTTATTTGTGCTATAAATGTAGGTTATTTTGTAGGGTAGTCATTGATAGGGGTCACTTGAGGCATGCTATGGCTTACAGGTACCTACCCGATAGCACTATCGTTAGTGAGTGCTGTACTGTATTTTATATATTATTTTGTAATAGTATAGATATCTTATCAATATTTGTATTTTGTACTATTGTTAATGTCTTGTCATTTTGCAAATTTGATTTTAAATAATATTTTGACATTTAACATGTAGTTTCTTTATTCATGCAGAGTTTAGTAAAATTTGCCAGAACGTCCCGGACTTCCCAAACTTGACTACTTCCTTTAACGTTACGATAGTGCGTTGTTATATGTGCGGTTAGTTTGCTTAGGAAACAGATTAACTTGCTCCATGTAGTAATGTACACCCTATGTGGTGCTTGTGTTCTTTTATTTAATAATTTTCATTTTAGTAAACGTTGTTTCCACATAGCGATTTTGATCATT